>JARYHS010011408.1:178574433-179087404 GCA_031002005.1 Vandiemenella viatica
TCTGCTTCAAAATATAAACGTTTCTTCATCACAAAGATAAGAAAATTTGAAATAAAAATGTAAATAAATTACGAGTATCCACTTAAGTATTTTGACTCTTAGAAGTAACTAATCATTACTGCATCGTATTATTTGGAACTGAAATGAAACTATTCAGAATTGAATGCGATTTTCACCACTGACAGGCACAGCGATTCGGATTCCACGTTTAACTGTAGGTCCCCGTTACCTGTTACGATTTCCAAATCAGTTTGTTTGGTTGCGACACACAAGGATTGAGCATCTTAAAACCACACGTAATTCTTTAACTAAAGCTGTACTAAAACGCTATCGGTTCAAAGCAGCGGAGACGTTGGTAGAGGCTGTTAGAAAACAAGTTCTTTCCACCATTATATTCGTTGAGGACAACTAGGGCCACGTTAAGCATTTGTGCAATTGGCAGCGAGCTTCTTCTTTTGGGCCCAGAAGTCCTTCATCCTTGAATCTGTCTGTTTGCGCTCTTCTATGCAAGGTGTACCCCGTCTTCTATTTGGCTTTCATTATGGCTAGTCTATGTTTAAATGTCTTGGTTCTTTATGAATTACTATCCCCAAGTTACCAGAGAAATTTTTATTAATCTCTGCATAAGATGAAAGAATAATTTTATTTAAAGTAGTAGTAATTCAATCAAGATATAGTTACTTGGTTATATAATTAGTTATTAAAGATCAAACAGAATTTTGAAGAAATGAAAAAAAAAAGGTGTGAACATTAAAGCTGCCGATGGGAAACCTCCTTTAAGCTTAGAAGATAGAGGTAAGCGATGGAAGGAATACATCGAGAAAATATGATGGGGACGACTTGAACAATAGTGTAATGGAAAAGGAAGGCGATGTCAACATTGATGACTTAAGAGATCCTGATTTGAGGACAGAATTTAATAAAGCTCTGAATGACTTGAAAGCAGATAAGGCAGTTGGAATTGATGAGATCCCTGCAGAACTTCTTAAATGCCTAGGAGAAAAAGGAATCGAAAGATTATTCAAGCTGATATAAAAAAGTTATGAAACAGGAGAAATTCCAACCGATTTTAATAAAAAAATATCATCTTCACACTTCCAAAGATAGCACAAGCCGACAAATGTGACAATTATCGCACAATTAGTCTGACATCACATGCTTCAAAATTAGTCTAGAACAATATACAGAAGGATGGAAAGGGTAGTAGAAGAGATAGTAAGTGAAGATCAGTTTGGGTTTAGGAAAAATCGCGGTGCACGGGAAGCAATTCTGTCTTTAAGATTAATACTTGAAGGAAGGATCAAGAAAAACGGATACTTTTATGGCATTTGCTGATTTAGAAAAAGCTTTTGATAATGTTAGGTGGGACAAGATGTTCAAAATTTTAAAGAAGTCAGGGTTAAAGTATCGAGATAGAAGAATATAAAATATATAAGAATCAAGTGGCTATAATAAAAGTAGAGAATCACGAGAGACCTGCATCAGTTAAAAAGGGTGTGAGACAAGGTTGTAGTCTATTCCCGTTAATATTCAACTTGTATGTAGAAGAAGCAATGAAGAAAGTCAAAGAAAAATTTCCATGTGGCATAAGTGCTCAGGGAAAAAAAATCAGTAATCTACGATTTGCTGACATTGTCTTGTTAGCGGAAAGGGCTGAGGATATTGAGAAATTACTGGATGGCATGAACAAAATACTGAAGGAAGATTTTGGACTGAATATAAATCAAAGCAAGACAAAAGTGATGAAATGTAACAGAAATGATACCAATACTAGTAGATAGTAGATTAAATATAAAAATAGGATCGGATGCAATAGAAGTGAATTCTTGTTACTTGGGAAGCAAAATTACAACCGATGACCGAAGCAGGAATGATGTTAAAAGCAGAATAGCACTAGCAAAAAGAGCCTCCATGAAAAAGAGAAACTTTTTGTTTCAAATATTGATCTAGGAATTGGAAAGAACTTTTTAATACTCTGTGTGGAGCACAGCACTTTATGGTAGCGAAACATGGACTTTAGGAATGCCGGAAAGAAAGGAAATTGAAGTATTTGAAATGTGGTGATGCAGAAGAATGCTGAAAATTAAGTGGACTGACAAAGTAAGAAATGAACGAGTTTTGGAAATGATGGGCGAGGAAAGAAGTTTGTCTGAAGAAGCTTACAGAAAAAAGAAACGGGCTTGTAGGTCATATTTTGAGACATGCTGGATTGGTTAATTTGCTGGTGGAGGGAACAGTCGAAGGTAAGAACTGTATAGGAAGACAGAGATTAGAATATATGAAGCAGATAATTGAGGACGTGGGTTGTAAGGGGTATGTAGAAATAGAGGTTAGCACAGGATAGGAAGGGGTGGAGGATTGCATTAAACCAGTCGAAAGACTGACGACAGCAAAAAAAATAAAAAAAATAAAATAAAAAAATCATGCAGATGGGAAGGTGTTAATTAAGGTTACACACTCTTATTACAAAAAATTAATGAAGCTAGTTAAATATTGATGTACTATTGACTTTTAGCAATTTTACCATTCAGAAAAATGGATGATAAATGGTACGTAGAAAATCTCAGTTTTAAAAAACAAGGATCTCAGTCAAAAATAAAATTCTATCGGTCCTTAAAACATTGCTTGCTAGGTAAGCAAAGACTATTTTGTCAATCAGTTCGATAGTTGTTCACAGGGCACGTAAAACTTGTTGGTCACAGGGCGAAAAGGCTCATATAAAGAAAGAATTGTAGACTGTGAAGACGGCGACAGTTCTCTGTGCCGAAAGTTCTCTTGAGGTTTTGTTCTCCACATGGGAAACGCAATAGATGTGTAAAAATTTGATGTGTCACGTCAACGAAAACGTTATCACTGTGGTTGTTCCCTTCTGAAGAACAACGAACACCAACGACAAATTCATCTACTAGCCGAACACACTTGTCCTCTTATCGGAATATCACGCGAGAGTCTCATCCAAATAGCCACTGCGCGGCCTTGCCATCCCCTCTCCCATGTGGCCGGGTACCGTTCTGACCACCAGCAGGCAAAACAAACAAAGCCAGCCATCCTATTAAAGCTCGTTCCCACGGCGCGTGGTAGGCAGTACGCGCCTTTCATCTTCTACCGCCTGGCGGTGGGTCGAGGCGCGCCGTCCCTGCTAATATATGCGGCAAAGATGACAGGCGTTCCCTAGCACGCGCCGAGGGACGCGCCGTGGGAACGTTCCTTTAGACGTGCGGAGGTGACTGTGGGGCCGCTTAGGAATTCCGCGTCCTACATCGCCTCGTACAACAGCTGGGCATGACCTGCAATGCCTAATAAATACATGAAAAAGCAACAAGCATCAGTGAGAGCAGATGCTGGACATTACAAGGTCGAGACGATTACATTCTCTGATTAGAATAGAGTACTTGATACCTTAAACAGGAATACAAGAATTGAAATCAGTTGCATTCCACTATGAATTGTTCCATGTTCCTTAATCAATTAAGGATTGTGAAATCTAAAAACAAAATTAATAATGATACCGTGTTAGAATAATCCACAACACTTCTTGCCTAAGGTAGAGTCAAACAAGACGATTATATTAATAAGAAACAAAGATCTCAACTAAGCTACCAATCTTTTATGGCGCCTTTCGTTATAGATTAGTTCATTTGTCCGTCCGTCCTTCTGTCACGCCCGAAATCTCTAACCTAGAAATTTGTTATTGGGCGCTACTTTAGCTGTTACTAACCCTAACTTGATTATAACATAAAATTTAGATAAATGATTTGGAAACGGGTGACTACAATTATTGGGAATTTCATGAGGGGCTGAACAAAAGTTTTGTTTTATATTATCTTCTTGGTTACCAATTGAAAACTGCATTCCACCGATTCTAAAACAGATTGTATTATCCAATTTATACCACAAGTTGTGGATATTTTTGCCAAAAATGCCCTTCCTTTATTTCCAAACATACTGATCTGTATATTCTTTTAAAATTAATAGTATTATGCAGCGTGCTAAAGCTTACAAGAAACTACAGTGATCATTCTGTAGTTTGATTTTGACAAACTGATTCTTTAGAAGAAAAATTTTGACAAAAATTCATGTAAACCATACGTTAGAGAATCTGATAGTAAAAAAAAATATAGTTTAAACATTTAAACTACCTACAATCTTTTACAACTAAAATCTTCTGTTTTGATTCGATATCATTTCTTCATTTGAAAGTCAATTTCGCAAAACTTGTGATGAAGTCTAAACTCTCATTTTAAAAGTTTTCATGCTTTTATGAGTTCAGTTATCGTTGAAAGGAGTGGAATGTAGATATACTCCGCCAAAAATTTAATTTTAAATAGGAAAATGAAAGTGTAAATATGTTGGATTAGATGTTGCATTTGTCCCGTGACTATTAACACATCCGATGAACTTCACTGTGCAAACTCGCATGCTCCAGCTTATACGTAGCCAACTTCCCACTTCACCAATCCTGCAGCCCCGTTACGCTTTCACATCGTTCGGAGCAACGTCCTCTTTAAAGAAACGGAAAGGCGGATTCCGTGTCGTTCGCCTGCCATGATACGTGCAAACGAATAATTAGAAAGGTAGGATTATAAAGAACCAATTAATCAGAATTTTTCTGGTGATCTTGCTACACTTTGTTGATCAAAGTATTATTTCTTTTAATGAGTCAAATGTTGAATCTTCCAATTAATTCTTTGATTCAATGTCAATAATTTTAATATGCACTGTTGAAATAATTGCTGTAGCAATGGTTATGAAAGTTTAACTAATAACATTGAACTCGTAAAGAAATAATCGTTCCGACTTTGTTGCAAATTATGTTGAAAATACATAACGCCGTCATTTGATGTGCCACAAGCTTTCAACTCTGAAGGATAGACGATAGGTAAGATGATACTACGTTTTGTAAAAAAAAAAAATCCCCGAAAGTTAAATTACTGACTAGTGGTACAGAATATGTCTCGGCCGGATTTTCGCAGCTGCTTAGAGGTTCCCCTTCCCTCTCGCTCAACACCAGGAGGGGCGGGGGGGGGGGGGACGCGAAGACATGTTGGAAGCGCGGGGTTCGAGTTAGCTTCTGCCTCCACGTGACTTTCGACTCGCCAAGTAATTCGCCCCTTGTCGTATCTAACTAACCTAATCCAGTAATCCTACCGGGTATGGGGACCTACAGCGTAACGTGTAATCCGAACCACAGAACGGTCTGGTGTACTTCACATTATACAGCAAGCTGTGCCATGTCGTTTTTAAGGGTATTTGAAAACCCCAGCTGAGACGTGAATCTTTCAATCCCCAGACAGACGCCTTAACCAATAAGCCACCGCACCGCTCTAAGAGCTGTCGTCAAAGTTACTGATACTGTCAATAGCAGTGTTCCTACTACAAGCCACAAGAGTGATTGGCGGAACACATACTTCTACCTCCTTTTCCGATGGACTAGTATAATTCCAAGCATATGGTCACTTTGGTTAGTTTGGATGACTGGGTCGTCACAAGCAACTGAATAAAATTATTAATTGATTGAAATAAATTGTGGTTGCAAAACCAGTTAAACCTGTCTTTTATTGAACTTGAATGAAGAAAATTATTAATTTTTAACATGTTAAATAAAACATAAATAGCATTTATTACTTTCTTACATTCTAGTTTTTCTATCGAACAGTGCTTTTGAAGCGAGTATCTCTCAAATAAGTTGCGATGGAAGGAACATAATTTTCCTTTTAAAATGTACACAATTATTCTCTTCCTCGAAAAAGAATGTTTTATAAGTATCGGCCAGTGATCTAAACTTTGTGTCTCTTTCTCCGTTTTTATGTTTTGCAGAGTTTATTGCCTTGGCGCAATAGTGAAGGAAGATCTATTATCTTCTCCTGAAAAGTGTTGCACGAGCCAAGTGTTAAACTTGACGGAACATGTAGAAGAGGGTTTCCAGAACAAACTTGTGACAATTGTACCGCCGGTGGACCTTTCTGCGGCGTATGACACCATTAACCACCGCCTACTAATTACAGAAATATGACCTTTGCAGAAATTTTAGCTTAATGAAACTCGTAGAATCTCGACTCAGTAATAGACGTTTCTATGTTAGTCTGGATAAAAAGAGTAGGTGAAGAATTCAAAAGAATAGATTACCCCAAGGTAGTATGTTATCCCCTGTTCTATTTAATATCTATACGAATGACCAATCCGTGGATCCCAATGCCAAATACATCCTGTACTATGAGGACTTGGCTATCGCTGTACAGGATCCTATGTTTCAACGGATGGAAGAACAGTTAGAACAAGCCCTGTCAACCAGTGCTGGATTTCCCATTAGGCTGTATAGGCTCCAGTCTAGGGGCGGCAGCTTTTTAGGGGCGGCAAATTTCCTATGATGTCCGCTTTAGTAAGCCGTCAAATTTGTGTGTGATTATAAACATAATAAAAACACGTCTACTATAAATTTTCATTTAAGTGGTAACATCTAGTAGTGAAGTGACAATCTCGGAATATAAAAGAAAAATACGTTTACTATCAATTTTAATTTAGGTAAGTGGTGACAGCGAACAATTAGCTAAATTATTAATTTAATTCTTCATTAGTTTCCTGACTTTCTATCTTGTTTAACGCAGTCTGTAGCCCGTCGTATATGAATGAAGACTATATAGACAGAGGTACGTTTCTGCTGACAGACTTACATTTCATGATTTCTATAATAAAAGTACTTAAGTATGATCTAAGATTTCATTAATCTGAATGTTGAAAGTACCCGAGCGCTCGTAAGTCCTAATTTTATTGAAAAATGATTAAAAGTCAATGATTTTTGAAACGTAACTCGTCATTTCTCAGCTAATAATGAATTAAATTGAAATTTTTAAGGAACATGCATTGAACTATGAATACCGAAATTCAGAGTTCGTTTGTAGTTCTATTAACAGTATCCGATCTTTATGGATCTCTAGTCGACTTTTTGATTACAGAGCGCGAAAAATTTGACTATTTCGAAAAATCTGCAATTGAAATGAGTACAATAAAGCAATATCAGGACGAAATTAACAGAAAATCCAAAATAAAAAATATTTGCAGACGAAACGTACGAATTATCATGTGACGAAATTGAGACAACCTCAAGAGATTTTTTTAGAATTAACGCCTTTTTGATCATGGTACATAAACTGAGAGCTGAACTAGAGAGAAGGCGTAATACATATCTCAACTTCCAAGAAAAAATTTAGTTTTTGACTAGAACGGGTGAATTTTCAATACAAAATGTCACAAGAAAAGCTCTGTCTCTCGTGCAACATTATTCTAATGATTTAGAGGACGATTTGGTTCAGGAATGTATACATTTTCAGTCACGTTTCATCTAATAAGATTGCAGACAAACCTCAGTCAAATTCGTTACTTGATCTCTCCAGATTTTTGAGGAAGCAATCTCTGTGTAATATTAACCCGAACTTGGATATAGCTCTCCACATAGCACTTTGCACTCCAGCCACAAATTGTTCTGGGGAAAGGTGCTTTACCTGCTTAAAAAGAGTGAAGAATTACCAGAGGTCTTCATTATATCTCAAGAAAAACTAAACTCTTTGGCTCTTCTATATATATAGATGCAGAGATAATGAACGCCATAAACTATAATGATCTTATAGATGACTTCGCCAACCAAAAATCCCGTAGAAAACTGTAATTATGTATTACATTTTTTTATTTTCTTGATTGTATTCTTTTTTTCATAATAATCATTCATTTTTCTTGTTTCTATTTTATGACTAAATCTGAATACTTTCAAGTAATGAAGTCACTCTTAATCCATATCCATTCACATATACATATAATCGTTTGATACCTAATAAAGGTAATACAAATTAGTGATTAATATAATATGAAGGAGAAAAGAGCGGCACAAAATGAACAGCCTACACTAAAAAAACGTTAAATCCGGCCCTGCTGTCAACTATGTCCACTTACTACAAAAGGAACTCTTTGAAACCTAACCCATCCAAAATCCAGATCTGCGCATTCCATCTCCGTTCGAGAAGGGAAAAACGGAAACTGTTACATGGGAAGGACATTCATTGGAGACCAGCCAAAATATTTAGGAGTCACTATAGATAGAAGTCTTACTTATAAAAACTCTGCTATATAACCGAAGCTAAAGTACACACGAGAAACAATATCTTAAAAACGTTATGTTGCAGTAAATTGGGGGCGAATCCGGTGGTCTTGCGCACATATGCTAAAGCACTCTGCTGAGTATGCAAGCCCTGTGTTGAGCCAATCTGCACGTTCAAAGAAAGTAGATATAGCCTTGAATGAAACTTGTCGGATAGTGACTGGCTGCATGAAACCAACCTCAATACACCAGGTACAGCTGGATTTGCTGAACCAATAAGCCGTTACTCTAATGAGCGCACAGAGCGATTCAAACGTTCGATGGGAGGAACGTAACGTTTGGGGTACCTAGTAGGGATGTAATGGAAAGTGCGGAACTTGCGCGTGAAATCCTACATCCTCTTTCGCATCCACATCTGCAATTTTTAATGCTGATGTATGGCGGATGTTTTGTTTACATTGCAATATATATTATTCTTTTCTTTTTATACGAGATTCTGCCCATCGTCGCTTAGGGACAGTGCACAAACTACGTGGCTCGGTCCAGGGGGGGGGAGGGGTTGGCTGGAAGGCTACGCTAAGCTACGAGGGGGGGAGGTTCCGAGCCAGGCCACGTAGCTTTCCTTTCATAACATTTTCCACTTGAAATGAGGAATAGAACTCACAACAGTATGTGAATATTTATTTCCCTCAGTTAATTATCTCCGTATGTAATTTACAATAGTCTGACAAGAGGAAACAGTACACAATGTCTTCTGGAATCAAAAGGGGGAAAAGGTACGTGCTACGTGGAAAAGGGAGGCGGGCAGAGGCAAAAGCCACGTAGGGCTACGTGGGGAGGAGGTGGGGTTCACAGGAGGCCAAAATGGAGCTACGTGGTTTATGCACGCTCCCTTAGCTAACGACGAAGTAATTGTTTTTTTCTTCTTACAATCTTGCAGTAAAAGTAACAATGAACTGAACGCTGTTCTTACATAAGCGATGAATTTACAACTTTGAACTTGCATGTAAAGTAAAGGGGTCTGAATAAGGTCCAGCTTATAGGACATCCGTGTAGAACTACCGCAGGATGCGCTCACCCATACTCGCTACTAAAAGGAGTACAACAAAATGTTCCAAGCAGTCCTTTACATTCCTACTTTCTCGCGACACGCCATGTGTCCTTATCGCACACTCTTAAGATGTTTCCTCCAATAGCTTCCTAAAATACCCATAGCTTGTAGGAGAGCAAGGACCCGTTTTGGTTGCCTTGGAGTCCAACAATATCCAACATGTCCTGCATTTAGTCCTGTAACCCCTTTCAGGAACCATCAATCGGTTTTATTTTATTTTAAAACAAAATAGAATATCAGATTATCGTAGGTCCTACAAGTTGTACTGTGAATGCGGTGGGAAGACGGGTGGCGAGCACGGAACCGAGCATGGTGGGTGAGAGGTAACGCTCTGGTCTCGCATTGGAGAGGACGCGGGTTCGAATCCCAGTCCGGGCATCCAGATTTGGTTTTTCCATAGTTTACCCAAATCACTCACGGCGAATGTTTCCTTTAAAAGGCCATGACCGAATTCCTTCCCGTTCGCTTCCCCCATCCTTACCTGCCTCTAATGACCTGGACGTCAACAAGTCGTGTAGTCATAAGCATAAAAAAAAAAGACAAGCAGGGCGATGTGCGGCGGCGTGACCTTGATCTTGAATTAGTCGCGCCACGAACTCCACAAAGTTCATATAACAAAGACTGGCTTTTAGACATGTGCGTAGTTGTGTAAATAATTCTCTTGTAAAATCATCCCACAATTTTTGTTTTTAAAATATGAGGCAAAAAAATAAATCAATATGGCAGTATTATATGAAAATAGACTTTATTTATGAAAAAAATGTATACTTATTTTGATTTTAAATTTATGCTTGATAAAATATTAAAATGTAATAATTATGAATTTATTATTCCTCCTCCGCATCCGCTTCTGCAAAAACATCCGCGGATGTCAATTACCGAACATCCGCATCCGCAAAGATGACTTCCGTTACAAACCTAGTACCAAGCCCTCCACCTAGAAGGCTTGTAATATTCTACCCTCCTGCCTTTACCGTTAATTAGCTGCCCACTTTTCCATAATTATTACGGTTAATATTAATTTATCGCACTCATAAAGCAGTCTACTACAAATAATTTACATTTGTTAAAACATTCATTTTGCATGATAGCACAACAAAACATCGTCAAAGATATTGCACAACCTGTATACTCACTAAAGTTCTCTTAAATAATTATTGTTCATGAAATTTGAGAGAGAGAGAGAGAGAGAGAGAGAGTGAGAGCTCTTTTATCAGGTCAAAACTAACAAGAGTTGACTCTTAAGATACCAACCCCAACATTTTAACCTGAGAGGTTCTCAGATAGTATCAGTTTCTGTAGACAGGTCAGCGATAACCCTTAAGGCTACCAGCTAGCTGCCTTGTTTTTCGTTATTCACAGTTGGATTAATTTCAGAGGCGCCTCCGCGCCAACTATCCGAGACACCTGTATCACCAAACCACCAAGATGTTTGCCTACTTACATCATCTTTCATCTCCTTAATATTAAATGTTCCCACATTAAAATGATCAAGTTATTAATTGTCAATGTACAATTTAATATTACAACATACAATTTAAAATTACCTATCTACAATTGCCAAATGCAGTGGAATGTTACATTATTCCCCGCCTAAGTTTGATCATTTCCGAAACGCGCAATCATTGAACTTTATAATCATACCGCCCACACAGTACTTTCACTAGGCACTTGTTTTGGTAGTGGCTTAGCAGTCTGGGAGGGGAGGCGAAGCTCTCAGCTGATGGTGCGGAAGTTGACTCGGTCGCTTGCTGTTCTGGGAAAACCACCTGCGTCTTCTGAGAAGTCGTTTAGAGCGGTGCCTCTGAAATTATCGAATTCCAGTTTTACTTTTTAATATATTACAGTATGGATTGGGCCATTCTTTCAGCTACGCGTTTCGGAAAATAATAATAAAAGCTTGCAGTACAGAATTATTTTGAATGCATTAGAATTATTTCATATTACAATACTTAATCATTACAAGATTCCATCATTATTTAATCTAACAGACATAAATATATTATATCAATATTAGCACTAGCATAGCGATCGCGTTGTGTCTGTTAGCTGACAATCGAAAAATGCAAGTTGGTTCTTCAGTTTATTTTTTTTTTATTTTTTTTTAAATAAACCTGTTGGTTTCTGATAGAATTTGTAGTAGAATTTTAACTTTTTAAGCAAGATTGAGATTCTAATCAGTAACCAGTTAATTAATTCAACTTTTCTTACGGATTTACCTTGCGCTTTGTGTTACGCACTTGTAAAATGTCATAATTACCGCGTATTCTCTAAAGTAGACGGCTTACTCTTTACAGGAAAATAACTTCTGATCAGGCCTATAGATCATCTGTTCATTATTCGTTAGGAGCCCTATCCTGAACGTAGTAATTTGTTTGTGCGTTTACCTTCCACACCAAATATAACCGCACGTTGGCTTAATATTTCAGAGATCCTACGGCGACAGGCAGTGGTGTTTTACAATTTGCGCTGTATCTTCATGGTTTACTGAAATAATTTTCTCACAGTTAATATTAATTTTCATCCCTTTTCTCAAACCAAATTTCACATTTAATCATTGCAATTATTCGAATACCGTGGATATGGCCATTCGCTGTCGGGTAGGGTCGTTCGGGATTGTTTACATCTGAGTCGGAGAATCTGTCTTCTACCTGACTGACCTTTGTCCCTTTCCAGCGGCTCGCTGTGATTGTTATCGGGTATTTTCCTCAACTAAACCATTACGTCTGTCTTTTCCTTAACCAACGTTATTTTTCTGCTGTCATTATTCGCACAGATGATTGATGATTAAGGGTAGGTTGGCCTGACATGTGAAATCCGCCAGTTTCATTGCGAGGATGTCTTTCTTGTCCTCGATAATTATCGATGTTTGTCAAAATACTCACGATCCATGATCTCCGGAAATCACTTCAGACAAATTCCGGGATAGTACCTTCAAAACTCCTTTATTTGCCAATAATCCGCTTCCCACTCGTCATCGATGCGTAAAAGGTCCAAATTTTTTTTTTTTTAATGATCTGCTTCTACAGCACGCGTGAAGCAAGTTTTGTGACCAACAACTACTGTGTTATGAATATTTTAATAGTTTCAGCCTTAGCGATTCTAGAAAAGTTGCCAGTCGATCAAGGAATCATTGCTCTCGGTAAGCGACCTCTCTATAGTAAAATCAAAGAGGAGAAAGCTGAACTATGAACATTGTTCATGTCATTTTACCGATTCTAGTAATCCCTGTATACTGCGATGAAATAGTGTCGGAAATAAATATTGAAATTAAAAAAAAGATGATTGCCACAGTGGTTTTTCTCACTGCTAATATCATGTTGCGTCCCTGGGAGGAAATCTCATAAAATTTGCAAGTCTTCATCACGGTATGTGGGTTGGGGGCCTTGAGCACGGCTGACGCCCATTCCAAATTTGGTATAGCACGATTGGGTCAGATAACGCGCCACACTGATTACATTTTCTGCATGGAGACAACTCTGCACGCAGTTTTGAGATACTTGTGCTTGAAATCAGTAACTTCATTTGGTAGCTTGATTAGATAACTTGCGATAACAACAAGTAGGCTTGCGAAAAATGCACCGAAAGAAATGAGCTTTACTCTTCTAATTTTTTGATAAAGCATTTTTTCGGAGTAGGAAACCGAAGTCGGGCATCAGACATGGTGACATTTCGTTTTACCATGCGTCATTAACGCAAGTATGCAATTTTTTTTTTAAAAAAAATCTATGCTCTACGTTACTGGATAAAATCAGGTTTTATGACAATTGTTATATTGAATAGGCTCCTCAAATCTGGATTCAGTCGGCTAATACTATTTGAATTTCTTTTGTAATGAATTTCTTTTTAGAGTCCTCCAAATATTCTTCAAAACGCAATCGAATTGTTTTGCTGCTGCAGATTTCAATTCTTTGGAATTGTTGTTGGATGCAGAGAAAACTGGACAATACTGTACGGCAGGGGCACTTTCGAAACTACAGTATATCAATGACTACTATCAATATTTTGGGAATGTTCTATCAACTGAGCAGCTGTAGATATAACGTGTTAAGCCTATGTGTTTGATAAACAAATTTAACGAAAGTATTACAAACCGTGATATAGGAACACAATGTAATGAAAGCCATAACATACATAAGTTATCTACAGCTATTGACATACTTAGAGTAAACACTGAATCCACGTTTAGTGCATTATGTTTTAAATGGAGGTTGCAATATATGTTACAAGGATTTATATCAATGTACGACACTGAACACACTTCAACGGCATATCTGATATCACACTCATTAGTGATTATAAATAACGAAAAGATCAAACATGTGATCAGGAGAAAGATTGTTCCGCTTTTCTGAAATGATGAAACCTGCTCTGTTGAAAAGTCACTCGCTTGCAGTGCTTGTACTGTAACAGTTTTAAACAACTAAGGGTACTTTTTTTGCTCTAAATATCCACCTAGTAAGTAGATCGTCTTCTTCATCGTCATGAATAGAGGATAAATAATCTAGTAGCGTTGAGCTTCGTTCGTCTTGTCTGTAGTAACATTCGCTCTCCTGTAGGCCCAGTGCCGGATTAGCCATGTAGCAGGAGTTAGAAAATGCTACGGGGCCCCGCGCCTTTTGGGGGCCCCGCACCTTCTGGGGGGCCCCGCACCTTCTGGGGGGCCCGCACGCCTTCTAGAGGGGCCCCGCCGTGCCTAGGAGTCTCGAATCTCGGGAGCCTACCCGTTTTTTTTGTTGTTTTTTTCCCTCTTCACATTTGCTACGGGCCTCGCGCTGTTTTCATCCGGCCCTGTAGAGGCCACACCCAAATCTATAGATATACAAAATACATAGTTGAGTATGCGTAAGAATAATGGTTGAGAAACTGATTACAAGGATGATTTACATCTCCCATATCACTGTATGTTGTTCTAACGTCATCATTACAGCAGTTCTTTCTTCTCCGGAGAACATATTTGGATGACTAAACAACCGCCAATGAAATGTGGAATCTGTCGATTTTTACTTTTTCATTAACATACCGTAATTCCCAATCTTTAAGTATGCTGATTTTCTTGAAGTAACCGTAAACAATCTTATAAAATAATACAACAGCATGTATAAAATAACAACAAAAAGAAGAAACAGGCTCCAAACTCTGTAATCTTACAGATAATTGAACGGAACGAGTACCAGCGTCGCCTCGTCAACACGTAGCACGTGAATAACAGACAAAGCTGTCTGGGTCTAGTTTATGTCCAGGCTCGGTCCTCTGCATTGCAGAGGTCACGGTGTCAGCGATAAACCGAGCGAGCTTATACAGCGTCCGCACAACTCTAGTCGAAATCCTTCCCCGGATTTCACCCCCTCAAATATCTGCAGTGCATGTTGCCTATTACGGAATTACTGAAGTCGTAGGAACATCGGACAAGTCACGTTTAAATTTTAAATAAAACGGCATAGGGCATTAAAAAAAAGTTGTTGCCAGATAAAATGTGGGGCACTAAACGAGCAGGAAGTCCACGGACAAGGCCACCGTTAGTAACATATTACTGACTATTTATTCCTTGTAATAAAAATTCCCGTTTTATTTAATGCTTTCCGCTAAATCATGTTTGGTATAGACAATAACTGATGATTTAAACCGAATGAAATGTTTCTTCTCAGTGGAGCACTGCAGGGTTTTCATCATTCACATCTTGCTAAGCCCCGATGTGAATATCTCTGACGGGCAGACTGCCCCAATGTGAATATCTCTGACTGGCAGACTGCCGCGCGGTGGCTTGAGGCCTCCCTAATGAGCGTGTGATGGGCGCCACCAGACGCAAATTAAAAACGCGCCCACTACCACAGTCTCGTCTTTTCGTTTTCACTCTTGCGGCACTCTGCGCCATTCGAGCTTCTGCCTTTCGAAAATGACACTATCCAAGAACCGTAAGAGAACCGTCAGTAGACTGCCAGTGTGTAAGCCAACTGTCCAAATATTAGACTGTGATGACTGATTGATTAGCAAGTTACTATTACGTCGACAGTTTCTGGGCGCTCGACGGACGTTTTGCACGAGACCACTAAACATCCATGGGCAGGAGAGGAAATCGTCATAGAGATAGTCTTAGGAATTTCTCTAGTCACGCGTTTCTCAATACGAGGACCAATAAAATGTGCAATGATTTACGGACCACTAAATTATATGGGTCTAATTTTTTGCCTATGTGTGTGTGTATTACTAATCAGTGTCAGCAGTTACTTTCGGCACCTGCAAAAGGTCTTCATCAAATGGTGAAGAGCTTAATCCTCAAAGGAACACCGCTCTATAACCCGTCAAAAATGACAAGTAGCTCTTAGAATTCAGATAGTTAAATTGTTTGGGCTTACTATAACAGTGACATAATATAGCGAATATAAATAGCTTCAAAAACCGCCAAAAATAATAGGCTGAACGCAGTGTTCTGTTAGATCATTTGCTCGCAGTTGCTGAACTAAATACAGTTGTTAAATATCGCTCAAGGCCTTACAAATGACGTAATATGTCGCACATTTCTTAGTTTAGTTTAATAACGATATCTGTGGACGGAGAGTATAAGAAAACATCTAAGTCCCCTTATTATAAATAAACAAAAGAACTAATACTATACTAATTTTAACGTAATACATACTTTCCTTTAAGTGTTCTTGAAATTCATTTCTTCGGTTTTGTTACGAGGTTGGTGTGAAAAGTTCTCTGAATGGAATAGAAAGAAATGACTGAACTCGGTGAAATTTTGTATTTTTCGTGTAGTCTCCCTGCACACTTATTCAATGGGTCCAGCGATGTTCCAATACCTTGATCCCTTCTCGAAGGTTATATTCTTCCAAACCTACAAAATACCCGTCAACTTCGTCTGTTAACTCTTAGTTTGAAGAGAACCTCCATCCACCGAGAAAAATTTTGAGCTTGAGGAAGAGATGGAAATCTGATGGAACCAAATCGGACGAATAAGATGGGTGTAGCAACAATTTGTATCTTAGTTCATGTGTTTTTGCCGTGGCAACGACACTTGTGCGAAGACGCGCATTGTTTTGATGAAAAATGACTTTCTTCCTTGCCAAATCTTGCCTATTTCCACGAATCGTTTGCTGTAGTTGGTCCAGGAGATTAGCGTAGTACTGTCCCATAATTGTTTGACCAGTGGGAATATAATCTATCAACGGAATTCCTTTCCCATCCCAGAAAACTGACGCCATGACCTTTCCAGCCGACCGTGTTACCTTTGCCTTCTTTGGTGGTGGTATATGAACATGTTTCCACTGCTTTGAGTGTTGTTTTGTCTCTGGGGTATAGAACTGGACCCAAGTATCATCTGTGGTCACAAACCGGCGCAAAGAGGTCTTGTTGATTTATCTGAAAACTGGTCGAACACTACGGAAATTTACAGTGTTCATGATTTAATGAGTCACTGCACCCATCTAGCACATAATTTTCTCATCTCCAATCCCACTTTTAAAATGTGATATGCTCTCCATGACCTCGTTATGGAGTTTTGCAATAATTTCTGTACATCTTAGCCAACCACTACGTGGATCATCATCTAAGCTGTCCCGACCAAATTTAAACTCGTTTGTCAAATTGGAAACAGTTGAATATGAAGCAGTGGAGTCCCACAATGTGTTCTGAAAATCGGCGTGAATTTTCTTTGTTTACTTAATTTCTTTGATTACTGCTCAAATCTCGATTTCCCCCCTCCCCCCCCCATTTTCACAAATCACTACGCGGGAACAACAACAAAGAGATGTCCGCACCACAGATCTCTACGCACAGGCCCGCCGCTAGCTGTGTGCAATACCGATTATGCCGCCCCCTGTCTAACTACAGCCTGTGGTAGATCTAGAGTTTTCCGAACCGGGTCAAAAAACTGAGATTGCCGCCCGTTTGAACGGCGACTGTCGATCGCTCGATTTGCCGCCCCCCTCGACGTGCCGCCCGCGTGCGGTGCACGCCTTGCACGCTCCCTTACGGCGGGCCTGTCTACGCAGAGCACTAGAACACTGTCGCGTCAATTGTTTACTCTCGAAGGATGACCTATCATTACGCGGAACTTCGTTGCGGTAGCACTGACATCTGTTGGTGATTCCGAGAACTTCCCAAACAACCCTCGTAAAATTGTTGTTAAACTAGATAAACCGTGCGAAAATTACTCAAATAAAATGCGATGAATAGCGAGGTTGGTGGTTTGTTGTAAGTTGAAAGAAGAATCGGCACGTTTGGAGCAATATCTTCCCGATTTCAGCTTATGTATACTATCCTTCAGCCTTCTACTTTGACGTAAACACAAAAAGCAATCCCTTCCAGGAAACAGAACTGTCACAGACCTCAACTGAATATAACTAAACTCAATAAAACACACAAATTATATCGATATCTCTGTCATATGCGGTGCTGCTATGTACCGCTACGCGATCAATCCTTCGAAGCCTAACGGCTTGCTTCTGAACTGCCTCAATGCGATATCTTGATAGTTAATAATTTTACCATTTAAGGATCGAATTCCGAAAAATTCCTTTCTTAGTTTATGATGTACCGGACAGGAGACCATAACCTTTAAAATGATTCCTCATTTATTGATTTCAGGTAGATATGAACGGAGATAAATGACTCGTGAGCAAAAAACACACTTTAGAAATAATGATACTTACGCCCTTTCAGGGGTTGAATTCCGAAAAATTCCTTTCTTAAAATATGATGTGACTATAGCGGATACCCCAATCTTTAAGATAATATCTCATTTATCGATTTCGGTTAGATATGAAGGGGTGACAGAAAACACCTTTTAGAAATAATACACACTATCAGCCAAAACATTATGACCACCTACGTACTAGCATATTGGTCCACCTTTAGAACGCAGCGATTCGGCGTAACATCGATTCTACAAGTCCGTGGTAGGCTTCCAGAGGTATGACACCAGATTTCTATGCATAGGTCATGAAATTCCCTTAACTTACGGGTCAGCAGTTTGTGGACGCGGCACCTGGGAACCAGCATCTCTGAAACGAAGAGGCTGGTCGGATGTTCACGTGCTACTGTAGTGAGCATCTATTGAAAGTGTTTGAAGGACGGTGAAACCACGAATAGGTGACAATGTGGTGGACACCCACCCCACATAGGAGAACGTGGAGGTCGGAGGCTTGCCCACTCTGTAATCTGTGGCAGAATCGCGATTCTGGTGCTCTGAAACATTACTGGAAGCACCAGAATTGTACTCTTCCGTCGGATCTGCCACATATCACCCCATATCCTGCTTAACGTTCTGTAATGTGGCGTTGGTGTCCACCATATTGTCGCCTACTCGTGGTTTCACCGTCCTTCACTTATCTGGAGGTCCTTTCAAGAAATTGTTCTTGGCGTGGCACAGACTTCTACCGCAGTTGGAATACGTTATTAAGGAATTACGGCTAATCCTTTTGCGTTAAAACGTGACTTAAATGTGATTAAATTCAGTGGATTTTTCAACATTACGAACAAAAATTGCAAGATTTAATACAATGTTGACTCTGACTATCGAGAAAATGTTTCACCATGAAACTGAGTTGTATACTGAAACTGAGTTGTATACTAAAACCGAGTTTCGTTTCTCCACAGCACATGAAAATCATCGACGAATTTACAAAATTCCATCTCACGTCAACTGCAGCGATTGACGTTTTATACGGATGGGAGTAATTCACCTGTGGCATCGAGGTATCAATTCTTTGTGCCCTAAGGACATCTCCCTCGATCTGTTTCGACAGTTTGATAGTTTTGTATATGTAACGGTACAAATTGCATTCGACAAGAATAATTACTGGACTGTACAGATTCTGCTGTGCGCGTCACCTGTCTTACGCAACTTTCTTGTATCTGCTGCTCCTAATCATCGACTGGTCCTCTGTTGCAGAAGCGGCCGGCAGAGGCTATCAGCCAGCAGTCGCTGAACGCAACACCACGTCTCAACACCTGCGCAGCCTCCTCTGCCCCGGACATGGCGCCCTTCCACTCTAAGGTGAGTAGCCTCTGACTTCCTGATTTAATAGTGACATGTATAGGACTAGTTAACAGTAATATCCAAGAAAGTTATTCAAGAGTCAATTACTTAAAGCTGTCGTAAAAAGTATTACAGTTGTCTCAATGACTAATACGAGTACTCTTCAGAGCGATCGAGAAAGATTGTCACTTTCAAATTCGCATTTTTTTGCTTGTTCGAATACAAATTAGTTTTCTATAAAAGCTAGATTACTTTCAATGCATTGCCAGTAAAGCCTTCCAGATTTCCAGCTATACAAACTAAATCTCGGAGACAGAGGCGGCAAGCAAAAAGATCAAAGATGTCTATTCAAAACAACCTTTGAGGAGTTTAATTAATATTCTTGGATCGGTAATGTTACGGCTTATTATGATAGGAGGAATTGATCTACAGATTGTCTCGGTGATGGACCTATTTAATTCCATGTAGCTCGCAACAAAATTTCTCTTCATTTGTGTTAAGAAAACTGAAAAACTATCTAGCTTAGAGGACAGTATTAACGCATGAATGTAAAGTGGAGTGAAAAATTTAACTGCAAAATTCTTGTAATCAAACATGAATTTAGAAGGCATGTGTATTGTTAAGTGCTTACTAACATTCACGCCGACAAACTATACATTGTAAAATGACAACATTGTCAAATCGAGGGTCGTATTCATTAAAATATAGCAACCATCCTGTAGCAGTTTTTTTTTAACCAATCTCATTGTTAAATATCGCATGGTTTTTATCATTCCTTTGTTTGTACGAACTTTGTATTCATTCGCAAACTTCGCAGTACAATTACGTGTTGCACTGGAGTTTTTTTGTTTATTTACCTATTTAATTTCTGTCTACGGGCACTAAGCTGCTTGAATTCAAACGTCAATCATGTAACTGACCGTTTATAGATACAAGAGTTTAATATTCGCTACATTTTAACCAATCGGTAATTTAGATCAACATGTTCTAGATTTTTCTACTTTCAACTTTGTACAATTGTTAAAGCGAAGTTACGCTAAAGAAGGGTAGGTGTCGGTCATTCTCATTATGGTTTTAGATGGTATTCCTTACTCATCTCGGTGAAGTTTTGGATGGTCCCCTTTTCCGCCCGATTAACACACAGATCTGGAAACATAATCGCATAAACATTAAACGACGCATAGAGATAGCGACCCTCCCGTAGTTTGGAGTGCTCTAGGAAACTGACATCGAGAACTGCTGCAAACGGAGGTTTTCAGAGTTACCGCCCTCACGAGTCCCCCAGAAATATTGTACTACCCAATCTCCGTTGCGAGATAAAACCGACGGCCATTAGGGCTAGGGTTGCCAACCATACTTTGTTATAAAGTATCGTACTTTATTTTTTGTCATTATAATTTATACTTTTTTCCACCAATAAAGAATGCGAAAATACTTTATTTTAAGTAAAGTATGTAATACATGAAACGGAACGTTCTTGTGCTGGTTCCACAACCTCGTGCAAGAAAAGTTGTATATCGGCCAGGGATGTTTTGTCCGCTCGCATCCTTTGATCTGTGTACTTAACCACTTGAGAGCCTAAGCAACAAGGGCAGACCATCCACATTGCTGCATTCGTGTCGACTAGTGTCCACTCGCCGTTATTTCTGAACGGAACGGTGGATGTCGGTCAAGTGGTTGACAAGCAGAGAATTCGCAGTTTCTTCTCATTCTCGTCGTTTTGAGGTTGGAGTTTTCAACTGCATTATTTTTTTTTCGATTGTTTAAAATGCCAAGTAATTCAGATTGTGTATAAAATCTTCTCGGGCATCTCACCGGGTGAACGTGTCAGTCAGGTAAGACGTTTCGGAGCCCTTATTCAACTCCATCTTCTTCGCCAGAAAATGGAGTCGGAGAACGGCTGCGAAGCGTCGCATCCGATTGCCGCGCTCCTCCGGTGGGAGGCCCGAGAAGATTTTATACAGTTTACACAACGGGAAAGCCTTCATTCTTTCAATTTTGATTCTGTTTGTGATAGTGATAAGTGATACACCAGATTACTCCAAGAAAAAAATTGAATAAACCTAAACAATTATAAAAATATAAAGATTTGTGGGAGAAAACTTCTGAATGGATAAAAAGGGATGCTCAAAATAAATTCTTTACGAAATATATTATCTGCGCTGTGAGTTTTATCATTGCGTCAGCTGAAACTAGACAGCTAAGTCAGACAATACCGATTTTCATTCACTTTTATAATATTGTGAGAATGATCTTTTGTTGAACATAGTTTAATTTAATGTCAAATTGTGCCGCACTGGCCAGAGGCGTAAGGTTGCTAACCATGCTTGAACAGAAAGTATCATACATAATTTTTGATAAACTATACAATTCAAGAACGGAACGCTCTCGTGCGTTATTGGTTTCCAAACGACATTTAAGAGCTTATGACGGAAAGAAATGAATGCAAAATGATTGGAGGGGAGACACAGAGCGTCCTTAAATTTAATTAAAAATGAATGTTCATTACTTGTAATTCTAGATTTAGAATGTGGTACCAGCTATAACATTTTTAAATTAACCAAAAATTAATAACTAGTCTTGTAATCGCTAAAGTATTTAAGGTAATAAACACCTAAATTAAAGAAAAATATATATATTTTTTCTTTCATATACTTTTTATTTTCTTTTTCAAAAGACAATTATACTTTATTTTTTCTAAATAAGTTGGCAACCCAAATTAAGGCGTATGTTCGCAATTTGGAGATGAGAAATCATCTTTCAGTTAAATCTCATAATTTCCGTACACAATTTATAACCGCCAATGAATCTCTATTACTTCCAACATTTTTTGAATATCTAGGCCGTTTTATATAGCTGCTATACTAATATTGGGTTTACTTATCCCTGTATTGCAGCTACAAAATAAAACTTCCTTATGGAATACACGTTCAGGTTTATTACACCATCATCGGTGCCCTAAAACAAGCTAGGTACAAGTTTTGATGTTTATCACATTATATTTATCTAGCTAATTGTATAAAACTGTTACTAAGTGTCAGTTATATGCTATTATTACTTACAGTTTTTGTATATTCCATTAAATGCAGTATAATATTCGACGATTACACTCCTTTACCTCTTTGACCGGATTCCTGGATTCGAAATACTAAAACAAGTAACCCAATGTTTAATCTTTAAATGGTGTTGCGATATATCAAAGGATAGGTAAATTTTCTGCCAAATAAAACGGCAGTTCTCGCATCAAAATGAGCCAAGGCGTCTCGGCGCTACCAATATTGTCGCCCGAATCGGGCATAACTCACTATCCCTCCGCGGCCGGCTATCATGGTGGGCCAGGCGTCGTGCCACATACAGGGTGGTCAGAAATTCATTCATCGGCGGGTAAGGGCAGTGTTCGGGACGTTGCACTAACGAAATAAATACAAAAAAAATCTAGTAAAAGTCGTACCGTTTTTGAGTTATTCGCAGCTAAAGTTGGCCAATAAGAGCGCTGCGCGGGCGAATTCGAACAGCCTTTGGATATAAATCTGTGTTATACATACTTTTATCAACGGTACAGTCATCTATATTGTGCAATACTTTATGCTATATTTGTAATATGCATATTTTCTGTATGAATGAATAAATGATCACCATACACGTTGTCGAAGGTATGCTGTCACTGAAACGCTTAGAAAGGTATAAGGATGGGGGAAAATTTCTACCATATTCACCGAAGAACAATCTATAGTTACGCGGAATTTTCTTACTTTCAATTGAAACTATCTTGTGTTACTTGTGAATTAAATCGAACAACCCGCAAATACTTGTAATCCCTTCAAGATGATGGCGAAGCGAAAAAATACCTGAGATTTGCATATGCTAAATCAGTTTTCCGAACGCTAGTCGGTCTGTTTTTAAAAATTACAGATGCATACAGAGTTCTTCCGAATGCGATGTTAAAATGTTCGTTTCATACCCGGCGCTGGCTGGGCGTAGACAGAATTCGGAAGGCCGTAGACTACGTGTCTGAATTGTATAATATTAAACGCGGCACTCTTCTAAGGCTGTCGTGGTTATGAAGCGCGCCTTCAAAGAAATTAATGGTGCTCTGTGTGTTTTTTACTGTAATGGAGAAAAGACCGCACGGTATAACATAAGCGGGACCCACCATGATTGCCTGCCGCCGAGGGGTAGTGAGTTCTGCCCTATTCGGGCGATTATATTGGTAGCGCCGAAACGTCCTGGCTCATTTTGATGCGAGAACTGGTGTTTTATTTGGCAGAAACTTTAGATATCCTTCATGTCGTAACACTGTTTAAAGATAAAAAATTGCGTTACTTGTTTTGGTATTTCGAACCCAGAAGCCAAGTTTAAGAGGAAAAGGAGCGTAATCGGCGAATATTAGATTGCATTTCAAGCATTTTGGAAATAATCAATAGAATAACAAATTTGCTATTAATCGATGTTTTTAAGACTGTATTTAAATACTTTTTGCGAAAATCGACGAATTTGCCAGTAATAAATATTTTTAGGCCATTGTACAGAAAAACCGTTATATAATTGAGGTTAATAAGCATTTTAATTCCCAGGCCATAGAGTGCCGCGATATCTCTGCAAGTTGAAACCAGTCTGTAGATTACACGCACGTGCCGGAAGTTATTACGAGATTGGAATACATAATGACCTTACACACGTGTATTGCGGCTTCTTTGAGTTTTGTTACCATATTACTTGATTTCAACACATAAAGACCTTACAGGCGGTACCGTTTGAGGTCTGAGTAAGGTAAGACTGCGCGTGGCACGGGCCTCATTTGCATATGATTAATGGCTTTTCTGGCAGATTGACATTGATTGACAGCTGATTGCCCTTTATACACAGCTTGATTTAAGATTTGGCAGCGCGCCCGCGTCTAGCTACTACTTGTTGCTGTTAGTCGTAATCTATTTTTACTTACGATTTTTTTTTGTATTACATCAGTTTTGTTCCTCCTGCTTCTTGAGATTTTCCGCTCACCGTACTTTTCAGTGTACAGAACAAAAGGTTTTATTTTGTTGTCGCAATAGACGGATAAAAAAACCTATTATCTATTACTTTTCTTTAGAAACCGTTGATCATAAAATGTTGCGGGATATTACGATCACCCTCAGTTTTCCTCTACCACGTTTCGATGCTTAGTAGCAATTACTTTACTATATTATGGAGCAGCAGAGTTAGACTTCCAAACAATAAATTGTTTAAAAAGTGGGTCCTATTCCACACATCTAAGTTACTCAGTGAAAACTTGCTCGAAGCGTTAGTTAATTCTATGTTATAAACAGTTTTTCAAAGTATTACCTAGAAAACTTTATACCTTCTATAGGTCGTTTGATATTTATCCTACTTTACTTGAGTCCATCGTTGCTACCATTTGTATTTTGTTACAAGAGAACGCGGAACAACTTTTTAAACTAGTTGGTAGCCTGGAACTAGATCTGTCGTGCAAATTTACTGTGGCTTTTACTACACCAGTATTGGAACGTCATATTATTTGTGTGTTCTCTTAAGATTTATGAATTTTTCTAGACTATTACTAACATTTTAATTTGTCCTTTACGAAAAAGTAATCAAAAGTGAAGAGTTATCATATTAATGTCTGTATTAGCACCTAAATTCTTGTACTTTAAACTTAAAAAAAAGTTTGAAATTTTGCTATAATATGGTAGAATACTATTTTAAATAATAGAACGTTGCTGTTTGATAAATGGCGTTGAAAAACTTTTGTAATCACAGCAGAGTATTTCGTTGAAACGGTACTTAAAAAAATATATATTATTTGTCTTAAGTAGGGGTAATGAGCATCATTGTTGGATCACAATTTCTTTTTTTGGGGGGTGTGTCTGCTATTAGCACACTGACTTATTACTTTGTTAAGAATATAAATGTTACGCTCCAAGATCGAATACGCTCACTGAGCGATAAAAACTACTTCACCGCGTCCTGGTTTCTTGAAAACGGCTCCAACACTTTGTGGCTTATCAGTACCTAATTCTTTGTGTTCACGATGAATCGGTGCATTTAATGTATCGTCATGTGTGGAGAATGCGACCTGGACCAGACGCGAATTTCGCGTGGCCTTTTTGAGTTAGTCAACGCGTTCTGGCTGTTTTTTTGTGAGTGCCATAACGCGAATAATGTGTTGTGGCAGTTTTAGAGAAACCAGGTCGCGTTGTGGTCTTTTTTTGTTTTCCGCACAATGAGCGTTTTCTGTCTTCGAGCGTAACATGTATAAAAGCAGTGTAGGATTATTGATCCTGTTTACCTACGTCTGTCAAAGTAAACCTTGTAGAATCAATAAGTCAGTCGGTATGTCTGCTATGCTATTAGAGGCACAGTGAGCGCCTTTCACGCAACTGCTTTTGTAGAACTAAATTAGTAATGTAATGTATGGTAGTGTTAATTTTGGAGCAGAGAAATTCTCCGATTTGTTTTGCATCATACACATAGTTCATGAATTACTGAAGGAGATTTCGTCACAAAACAGCACAGCACTACATTATTTTAAGTGTGTAGTCCATCGGTTACTAGGAATGGTTAATTTGCACAAAACTAGCATAAATAATCTTTTATAGCACCTTCTCAGGTTTTTCTACAATCCTTCATCAAGGTACAAAGTCGCAGATTAATTCTAACATTAAAAGCAGCGCTTACAGCTGATTTGGAGTGGAGTGATGAAAGCTGAAAGTCGAAGTTAAGCCAAGAGTCTTTTAACAGCTTGTGTCTGAGATGTGTGTGACAGTGTTAGTTTGGTGTTGCTGAAACAGTACAGAGAACAAATAATAAAATACATGTCGGAATTCCTTTGGCAGTCTCGATAAACGCTCCTTTGTGTGGAGCGAAACATGAAACATTAACGGTTATCTCTTATTCTACAGTTTAGGCTGGTGTTTATCTGCCTAATGTAATTCTGACAGATTGGTGGCTTCGGTAAAAGTGCATACTATGACTAAACAGAAGTACTAATTGATTCATTTTTGGTGTAAATTAAGATTAAATTGTATTTGAATCATAGTTTATTTGAAAATAAATTGTATAAAGACCAAATTTATTCTGTCTATTAAAAGATAAAAGAGGACATAATTGTCAAGTTTCCTTAGACATTAGTTACTGACAAATAACGAATCGAAAAAGCCTTTTTTTTTTAACTGCGAGAAATCTCAAAACATCAATAGTTCCATTTTTACTGCGTTTTTGCTTAGATATTAGTCTTCATGTGCAAATTCTATAAATTTGAAGGCAGTTTTGACTAGCTGTGAAAAGAAAATTAGTATAAGTTTTCTGGTTGAACTTTCGTGCCATCCAGAGTTTTCGATTTGTTCCTTGACATGTAGCTTAAGTAATTAAATAGAGATCAAAAGTTAGTCTTTCCCCCATCACCTGATACTAGAATTCTGTTAATAGGAAGAACGTTTTATAAAACACACAAAATTAGTATTAGGTAGAAAATAGTGGAGGCGTTCCCGTTGTATAAAACACTCTCGGGCCTCCCACTGGTGGAGCAACGTTTTGAAGCCAGTCTCATTCTTAGCTGCCTCGAAACGTTTATATTGGTATCGCTTTGGAAAGATTTTCCAGTCACCCTAATGCGGCCGATATCGGCCAAAACAACAACAACAACAACAAAAAGTACGCTGTGGTGCAGATTCCTGCAAAAGTGGTAATACTGTAATATGACCGACCTACACAGCCGAACTCAGCAAAACTCTTCAGACTTCCATCTCAAACCAAATATTTCTTTTTTTGCCGAACGCACTTGCCTCTCTGTTTTGTTGTGATCCCTACCTCGGTTGGACTACATGTCCTTCCACTATTTTTGCTTGCTTGCCTTCTGTGATTGTTTTTGCGTTCTGAATCGACATTGAGTTGTTGTTCACGTTGGTGTAAGAAAGAAAATAACTGTTGGATATGTCGTAAAAATCGTATCATTACAGATATATTAGCTGTTACCTATGGAACGAAATTGTGTTAAGTAAAATCGACACGTCATATCAATTCTTTCTTCTTGAAAAATATATTACCTAAAATTAATTTTTTTTTTTCTGCAGGCGGTTGGATTTCTTCCAAAATTGCTCGTAATTAGTCTCTTCAGCATTTAGTGCATGTATAATTTTGCTCCATTTTAAGCAATCTTAACGGGTTATTTACATCAGTGTGTTGACTTATTCTGTGCTGAATTTATAAAATTGTGACCGGAAAATTATTTGTTTGTAGTTTCTTTTGTCTAGGCGAGGGCTGATATGTTCACCCGTTTCAGTCTCAAAAATAAACAACTAAACAGCAGTAGCAGATCAAACAATTTGCACATATTCTCTCTCTTGGGTTTGACAACCTTAAATTAACTACAGACAACTAATAAAAAGAAAGTGGCATCTTCTAGTTTAGCTTCCTTTTGGTAGAAGTTGGAATGATAAAACCAAATGTTTTGTTGATTTCAGTTTGGTTTTCTGTGATGTGTTTTACTTGACGCGCTTGTATTATGCACTTTCGCCAAAGCCAGTCGTGAAACATGCCTAGTTCACTTGAGCTCCCACTGCCCCATTAGATAAGTTGGTTGTGCCGTGCATAACCAGCAGGGGGCTCAAGCAAACTAACGCACAAACTGCTTGTTAGTAGTATGTTGTTTTGGTGGCGCGGATGAATGCATATCGCTCCGCGCCACTATGGGTATCGCTGTGTTTACAATGTGCTGTCGGGTTTTCTTCCTCCTCTCCTCCCCCACCCGACCCACTCACGAATCCAGGCAGGAGGATGGGTGAGACGAGACCAGGGCTTAAATCGATGAGAAAATCTGTGGTCCAGCAAGGAGCAAGAGGGGAGGTAGCTCAGGTGCACGAGCATGCGACGGGCCTCTCTGTGGGGCCCCCAGGCCTGTGTCGGCCGCACCTGTTCGCGACTGGCCCAGCAGTCGAGTTGACCACTCGGCACTTGCTGCCGCACGGGGGCCCGGTGCCGCCGCCGCCGCCGCCCGTCCGCAGGAAGGTTAGTGATGAGACGCAGGAAGAAGACGAAGCCACCCTCAGGGAGTTGCTAATGAGGTACGTTACCCGGACCACAACGCTTGCTGTATCCACACACTGCACCCCCACCCAACACACTAGACAAAGGTATGCGCATGCGCGAACAAACAGTTCTCCGGGTCAGTTCACTTCACTAAAGGGCAAGAAACTTTCTCTTTTCCTTTGCTTATGATGTGTCAAGACAGTAGTAAGGCACATTTTTGTGTGTTGTATACTTTGATGTTCATGAAGCAGGTCTCCGGGAATTTAAAGTATTTTCAATTGCGATGCACCCCCATCTTCCCTTGTCTATATATATTTACCACCTACCTACGCATGCCCTTTACAAAAGGCAACTTTAAGATACTTCAGTGTTTTTGGTAAACTGTCCATTATTTCCCTTGGTAATTTATTCCATTACCTCACTCCCTTACTCACAAAAGAAAACTTTCCCACACCCTTTCAGCTGAATTCAGGAGCCAGCTGATGATAATGGTCATGTCTTCCCCTCCATGTAGAACTCCTAATCCTTCTTCTAATATCCATCGATACATTATCGCGATTATAAGCTTGGATCGAACCAAACACATTGTCTTCTGTGTTCCATTGATTCCCAACCCAGATCCTTCATCATTTCAGTTACTGATTGCATTCTGCAGTAATTTTCGCAAACAGATCTAGCTACTCTCCGTTGTACCCCACCAACTCCTGAATTTTGTACCCATAATGTAGGTTCCACACAACTGCACCATATTCAAGCAGTGACTTGACAAATGTTTTGTATCCCCATGTCATCGCTTCCCTGCTACATCTCCTCATCACCATCCCAAATAAATGAAGGTCTTTGAAATCTCTTCCTACCACATGCCCAATTGAGTTTACTATCAAAAGTTTTATAAAATATTTTCCGTTAGGATCTTCAACAAGAATTTCCCTACCCATGACATTTTTATCTGTGTACCGAATAAGCTGCCTTTTCTGGGCATTTATTTTCATTCCATGTTCAATTACGCAACTAGATACCTTGTTCAGATCCTCGTGTAGCTGTTCAGTTTTCTACTGTTTTAATCCCTTTCTACAACATTGTCGTCTGCAATCAATCTAACTACTGACTTCAACCCATCAATACAATCATTCATTAGAATAATGAACAGCAGTGGTCCCAATACTCTACCCTGAGGCACTCGTAATTAACTTTCACCTCTTTTATACTACATTACCCACCCTCTCTATTTGCTTTCTTCCTTTTAAGAATTCCTCTTCCCAACAAGTAACTTTTTTTTTATCCATTCCATTGGGTTTTACCTTATCTACCACCATTTTAAGGCTCTCTCTGTCAAACGCTTTTGATAGACCCAGTGCTATACTGTCAACATGGCTTCCCTTGTCCATTTCATCTGCAATATCTTGTATATAGCCCACGTACAGAAATTCACATGACTGGCCTTTCCTGAATCAATGTTACTGTTTTGCAAACCAGACATTCCTGATATGGTTGCATACCAATCTCTCCATCAACATTCCCACCCCTCAAATCGGACTAATTGGTCTGTAATTTTCAATTCCATTTGTCTGGTATCCTTTATGGACCGGTACTACTATACCACTTTTCCAGTCCTCTGGTAAACGGTAAGTCTCCGAACTCAATATTACTAGATAAGGTACAATGTTATATCCCACTATCCTTAATACATCTGTAGTAATATTATTCACGCCAGTCCCTTTATTCTTTTTTAGCTTTCATATTTCACCCATAATATCCTCAGGATTTATTTAGTTTTTTTATTCTTCGTTATTACTTATGTGGAGAATCTTCTGATTTTTCCCGTCCCACACCGGATTGATATTGCTTAATGGCCTCTTGAAACAAATTACTTAATATCTCTGTCTTTTCCAAATACACAGTAACTTCCTCCCTGACCTTACCCACAGCTGTATGTATATCTTCTCTTCCCTTCAGTTCTCTAACATAGCCATAGAAATTCTTAGGTGCGTCACCCTATGCTGCCCCCCTTACAGCTATTATATTTTTCACAAACCCATGTTTAGCTTCACTCTTTGCTGCTATTAATTCCTTTATTAGTTGTTTGAACTACATACATATCTTCTTGAACCATTTCCAACCCTTTTCCACTGTACTGGCTCTCTTCTTCCAAATGCTGAATCTTTCCCTGAAATATTTTTTCAGTCAGTGACATGTTCTTTCCTAACTGTATATGTAATTACCTCAAATTTTAGCCACTCGTTTACTAAACCCTCTAATTCCATCATCGCTGTTTCATTCCTTATGTAACCTTAGACCCCACAAAACTGTCATCAGGCTTAATTAAAAAGATATCCAAAATGTTCAAGCAATGAGTTATTGGTGTTGTTCAACAAAAAGTTTATGAAATAAAGTGATGGGTTTGCAGAAAAAAGACGATTATTAGTGATACAATTTAATACAATTTCAAACGAAAGAGATCGTAATGGAAAGCGCGCAACTGTAGACGCACAGACAATATAACTACACAAGAACAAATTTCCTCATTGCTAAAGAGGATGGTTATATCGAGGTGAGACAGGTGATACGGAGCAGATGTAGGTGAGGCCTCAGACTGTTGAAGGTAAGGGAGGAATAATCTTTTCCAGAGTAGTGTAAGTCAGCAGTATCGGTTAAATGAGAAGAAATTTGAGTGTTCAGTACCGAAAATTTGAGGAAAACTAATGAATATCAGCTAGGCTCTAGGGTGTGGTGAGTATTTGGTGGGGAAAGTGGAAGATGTGTCTGATGATCAGGGGATGACGGTATACAACCTACCATCTGCACATTAAATGAAATCCTCGGAAACAATTTTGCTAATTATGTGTTTCGAAGGCAGGCATTTGTGTTATGGTTGACAGCATTGGATATTTGAATGAATGAAAATCCTACATGTAAAGATAGTTGTAGCTTTTGGTTTTTTTAGGTGTGAATGTAAGTAGAAACTCTCCCCTCCTCCAATTGGCTCGATTGATATTGGTTATTGCCTGTAGTAGGATAGGCGCAGATGTAGAGGCAGACCTTGGAGCTTGATCCACTCTATGGAAAGAAGGCAGCAGGCTGTTTCCCAGTTCGATTAGGTTGGATTTCATGAATTATGAAGTTAGTGGGGTCCATTGCAGCTTGTTCTGAAAGAGATAGATACGATTTCCGGGAGAAGAACATCATTCCAATACAAGATAAATATACAGGATTCAATCGTGCTTGAGCGAATGGACAGGATGTTGAGTAATAAACTTGAACAATATATGATTAAAGAAAATGAGAATAACAGATTTGCTATTATATTGGTGTTTGCCTTAAAGGACTCTAACTAATAGAAAATTTCACAAAGATATATCTATTGGGATTTAAGGGGAGTTTCATTTCTGTTGATGGATTTCCTGTTAATGTTTTTTCTATAGTCATCCATTTGAATGTTTGTATGAAATTACAAACCACAAGGAGAATACAGTTAAGTGTTAGAAGTTTACGAGATTCGGCTAATCTAATTGTCAGCGTGATCTCTATACTATGATACAGGCGCTACATGCACGAGTAGAGTATAGCCATAGTGCGCCTCTGCCCAACATTGTCAGCTCGTCCAAATTGTTTGCCGATATTGTATTGTTATTTCAGATAAAAAGTTATTTCTCCTGTAAATTTGGAACAGGAGCAAAAGGAAGTCAAATTACAAAATCTTTTAACCTCCCAGGTTTTCCTACCCGAAGAGAAACTTAGCCCAATTACCACAGGCAATTAACTCGTAAACATTATTAATCAGTTTCAAACTTCAAATTTGCAAACGAGTATCGTAGTTAGTGTTGTAAGATTATATTTGGCAGGACGGAGCATTCAAGTGAAAGTATTCGGGGAAAAAAATCGAATTCTTCAGCATGCTGAAAATCTTTGTTTACAGCCCGTCATGTGAGGAAAATACAATTAAGAACCAGAAAGGAACAACAAAACTAGGAATTAATAGCAGCAGAGAGGAACGCTTAAGATGGGCCCATGAAGATTATTAACAGAGGCGAGGGTATAAACAAAAAGGTACATAAGGCGTAAATATAAAGGAACTGAGTTAATGATAAAATCGGACGGGGATATTAGAAGAAATATCAGATCACGAACTTTTCAGTGTAACTATATATCAACTGACTAATAAAACGGAATTGATTTTGATGTTATGAAGGAGTTGATTAGTATAAAAAAAAAAAGCTAGAGTTTTCTAATCGAGTTTTATAGCTCGTCAGTGTTTGAGTCATTAGAGCAAGGTTAGGAATTGAAGCAAGAAATGGGAAGGAATTTGGCTCTTTCTCAAGAACATTCCAGAATTGAATAAAAGTGATTTTTTTTTTTTTAACTATGGAATACTAACATCTAGATGCCTAGATTGAGATCATACATATTTCCTTCAAAATGTTGATTGCTTGCTCATCGCCACAAAATGGCTAGTATACATAATAATACCGTAGACACGTCGAAGAAAGGCAGAAATGTCATCGTACCATACCTATGGTAAATCCCATTCCCAGTACTCCCAAAATCTTTCCCAAGTCCTAATTAACTATTGTTACCCCACTGATCTCGTACATAAACAAATCTCTCGTGTGATCGCTCGCCCTTCATGTAACTAGTCCTGTTCGACATCTCCAGAAACCAAACTTTGTTACCCAGTTCTCGAGTCTATCAATCAAATCTTGCTGCCTTCACTCCTTTCCACAAATGTGCACCCTTCTGCCAAAAATTCCCTCCATCATTCCCCTGCCCATGTTTTAGCAGAACACCCTCCTGCAGACCCTCCAGAACCACCATATTATTTTCCATAGAACAGACCTTGCTGCCCAATACTATGTATTCCAAACCTTCCCCGTCACTGGACATGCTACGTGTTATACCAACTGCACTAGTTCCTACAATGCCTCACTACACAGCTACGCTGTCGGAATGAATCAAACGGTCCACACCCGCAACCATACATTACAGTACCAGAAAATGCCAACAACCATGATTCTAACAATCTTGAAGACTACTTAACTGAGAACAATCGGAGTTTTCCACGAATTCGCCACTGCATCAAAACTTTCGAGATGGAACTTGTGTGCAAAAAATTCCTGGATACCAGACATCACCCTGGCCTCAGCCCAAATAAAACCCCACCTTTTAACCAATCAGTTATTTTATTTTACTTTAGTGATAATTTTGACAAAAGTCTTTCAGATTTAACATTCACCTTAATAGAATATAATTAGATATATATATATATATATATATATATATATATATATATATGTCTGTGTATCCACTCGGACAGTTTACCGCCGCCTGCGATATGTACATACATATATATATATAAAATATATCTTTTCACAGGATATATTGATAGTTCACTTCACAGAAGTTCACCCACACCATCACCACCCCAACTCTAGTCTGCAGTGAGGCATATCTTGGTGTGTGCACACCTCACTTTCCAAATGGTTTAATGCCTGCATAAATAAAGTTTAAACTGAGATACTGTACGTTTGCGTTAATCTTATGTGTCGTACACTCGCAACCTTCTTTTGGTTAGTGATGGGTTACTCTACCTATCCTTTATTTTTCAAATCCTTAGTAATTTTTTCTCTTCTTACCCAGAATTGTTTTTATACCTTCCTTTGAGTTTCCTAACACAGCTATGGAAATTTCTATATGTATCATTCACTGACCACCCCACACTCATGACATTCATCATAAACCCATTTTAGCTTTCCTCTTTACTTTTATTAATTTCTTGACTAGTTGTTTCATTCGTTCCTACCGCATTGCTGTATCGTTGTTTTATTCTATTCCCACTAGCCTGTTTAGACATCTCACCTGCCTATTACAGTATAATAGCTCTGTACTTTCATTTTATGTTGTAAAAATTTCTTTCCCCCTTCCAGTTTTTTTTTAAATGCTCGCACATTCTCTCCGCTATACTGGTTTTCTTCTTCCACATGCTGAATTATTACCTGACATACACTGAAGTGCCAAACGATATGGAATAGGAAGATACAAATATTCAGATGACGGAGGAACAATGGAAAAGTATAAATGTACCTTGCGGTATTGGGACTTTGTTTTACTCTCATGAGTCATGTGAAAGGTTCTCTGGTGTGGCTATGGCCGCACAACATGAATAAAAGACTCTGAACACTGAATTATAGAAGGTGCTAGACGGTGCTCAATTTCAGAAATTGTTTATGAATTTAACAATCTTCGGTTCCTTAGTATTAAGAGTGTGCTGTGAATATTTGATTTCTGATATTGCCTCCTTTTATAGATAATACAGTGGGCAATGACTGTTATGTAAAATGTGTGAAAGACATCTCACTGATGTAATTTGATCCTTAACTGGAAAAATTGAATTGCGGCACCTACGCTCACATCGGCTTTGCGTAGTAACTAGTAAGGTGTTTACTATCAATACTGAGCTCCTTCAGTCGTGTCACTAAATTTTTATACGTGGCTGATGCAGCTTCATAAAATTCGAATTTTTTAATTTGTAGTTAGGCTGTAAAATCTTACATCAGCGGAAAAATATTTGTTCCATCGTAATTTGAGGCGTCTGTAGCGATATTGTAAAATGTATAATTTTGAAGAGTTTCCATGTCTTTTTGAGTAGATACCAAACATAGGCCTAAACTATTATGTGACAATTTATCAGTAATTTTAGAATCTGTATACAAAGTACGATCGAATTTTAATTCAGATCAATGAACTGAATAACAAGCTGTGCAAGACGGAATGGTATGTCTTTTTGACTTAGATAGTTATAACTTCTAAATTCTTGGGTGCTCATTTGATCGGTATTAAAAATATCTTCAGCGGTGTAAGAGAATATGACCGCTTTAATGTCGTGCTCACCCTGCTACTTTCCCGAGAAAATTTCATCAGCCCATGGAGCAAAGAAAAGAGTGGAGACAACGCAAGGGGCCTTCATAGGATCGTCATATTGGCTTTCCCAAGAAACACGGCGAATATGCACACACCTCAAGGGGATTCTACGAGAACAGTGGCACCACAATTTGATGATGTATTCTTATGTAATACGACGAGACAAATCGAAAGTAAAGAATAATTTTTTTCGAAATCTCGCTTAGTTCTCAAGATATACTGTCTCCAAATTGAGGTGGTTAGGCTGGGATGCAGCGTGGACCAAAAACATAATTTCTCCAAAGTCACAATGAACTACACGTTGGACATGCAGAGTGGGTGTTTTATTTTTGCTAGCGCTTGTGGTTATGTTGAAATGCGGACTAAACCAGAATAAAAACGTCGCCAAAGGTGCAAGGAACTATACCTATAACTATTGACAGTCGATATCTCGAGAACGAAGTGAGATATCAAAAAATATTACTCTTGATTTTCGATTTGTCGAGTTACATAAGAATCTATCATCAGATTGCATCGCCACGGTTATGATAATGCTGTCCACCACATCACATAAAATTCATCGCGAACTACATTTAGAATAAAAACATTGCCAACCTCTGGATTCTTAGTTCACTTACAATTTCATTATATACCCTTCAGTATGACCTGCAATTAAACTAACTCACGCGCAGTAATAAATTCATTGTGTCACGATGTAAATTTATCTTACATGCTTCATACTAATATAGTAAGTCAATTTCTGTACGCTTATTCAGAAGATAATGAACTAGTAGTAAATAGGCCTACATAAATTCGCCAGTAGCATCAGTGAATTTATCTTGTTACCACACATAAAAAGCCGGAAGCTTAAATCAGACTTTCAACACTCGTTATAGTAAGGCTAGCATGTTATTTGCAACTACGCAAGCCAATATTTGAGAATAACGTCATCCTATTGAAAGCTATGAATTAACTTTTTTAACAGGCATTATAATGATAGGCCCTACTCTTGCAGATATCGTATTAAACACTTCAAGAACAGTAATTATAATGTTAACAACTTATGAAATGATGTTTGAGACTGTTTCTAATCTGATCTGTTTGTGCTACCGCATACAAGACAAGCTGACATTATAAAAATATTAGTTAATGAAATACTGAGAGCAAGAAACACAATGCCAAAAGCCCGATGTTTTGGGAAAAGCAATATGGCCACCGCGCTGTAGGATCCAAGAACTTAAAACTGTAAAGCTTCATGTATGTTGCTTCTTTTCTTTCCTCCATGGTTGTATCATAAGCCATGAATAGCACTGCTGGTTGTGTGCGATGCGTCTCGACTTGACACGCGATTTCATTTTTGCTATGACTAATCGGTTTTTATTACTTGTCTAAAAAGTCTGAACATTCGCGTCCTGATCGGGGTAAATCGGGACACCAGGCAACGCTAGTCATGATTCCAGTTGGTAAGAGCTGAAGGTAGGTTTAGTGTGTGGCACAGACCCCATAAGGACGCAGATCCCGGTTTTCACGAAGGCTCTGTGTAGGCTGGTGTGGTTCAGTTCTGGTATGCACTGTGTTTATATGGCATGGACTGGAACCTATGATCAAACTGAAACAAACATTTACTGAAAACTACTATGTTCAGCTGTGGCAGCCATTCAAGGCCTACATGTATCCAAACGGTGAAGGAATTTTCCAGAATGACAGTGCACCATGTCACCAGGCCGAAACCATTTACGATTTGTTTGAAGAACATTCAAGACAATTCCAGATAATGATTTGACCACCTATACCGCCAGAAACAAATTCAATCGAGTATATCTGGGACATGATCGAAAGGTCAGTTCATGCACAATGTGCTGCACTTGCAACACATTCACAATTATGGGTAGGTAAAGTGGATGAATCATTGCTACATTAGGTTTGCTGCACTTCACTGGGAAAATAGCAGATCCCACATGATATTAGGAAGCATTCCATGTCTTTTAATACTTCAGCGTATCTTTCAAATTTTGAGTTGTCATTCTTATAACTGAACCTACAACCAGCTTAGATTTTAACAACTGTTTTACTGCCTTCCCCAACATCCATCAAACTGGCTTTATGGTGACATCATTTCACTTAAGCTCGGATGATATACGGATTAAGAAGATATTCAAAGTACCTTGTAATTATTATTTTACCTTCTACTACACCTGCACGATGCAGAAATGTAGTAGGTTTTGCTAACCTTGAGAAACCCTCCACCAGTTCCACTTTCTGTAAACATCAACAAAATCTTCATTTTCTAGCACTCCTTCCTTCCGTTAACAAAGACCCTGCCTTTAATATTGTTTATGGTTGGTAAATCTTTATAGCTATGTTAATTACCACAGTTCACTAATAACAACCTTATAGCTGGTTTTGTCATGCTCAGCATTACTCTCGACTTGCCTTTTTATTGTTTCATGAGCTTCAGATTTTTCTATAGTGTTTGATTTCTCTCCCCATCAGGGACGTATTTCAAAATTTAGCACCCTGGGCGAATACGATCGGAGGCCCCCCACCCACTATAGCAGGTGCCAACCCCATTGTCGCCCCTGATAGTCGCTTCCCCATCGTCACGACCTGGCCATAGTGGAGCTAAAAAAAAAAAATAAAAAGGTTGTGACATTAATTGCCTACACCCCAGACGATCGCCCCCTACTTCCTTTGGAGAATACGTTGTCCCTGCCCACCATGCATCTGTATTCAATGTTCGTCTGGTACCTATTTTTATGCCCTCAACAACTTCCAATGATTTTTTAAAGGCACGTTCTTAGCCCTACCATAGTAACTGGATAGCTTCTCTACAACTTTGGCTAACGACACCTAAACTACATCCTTCTAGACCATGTATATTTAAACTACACCAACCAGTGGTATCTACAGATACAAACTCCATGTCTGAGCTTGTGTCTTTCCCCAGCTGCACCTCTTGTCTACATGTTTACTGCCTTACAACAAAGTTCAACTGTGGCCAAACATTGCAACTCAGATCGTACATGAGCTCCATCCTGGCATGCTACATCATTCTCAAGTCACTCTCTATATTATATGCTATACGAGTACTATTCTTGGGATCCCTCAATACCATTACCATGTCCCACTCAATGAAACTCTTAAAGTGATCCAAACTCCTGTAACCTGACCAAACGTTTTTTTAAAAAAACTTGATTGTGAAGTCTGCACCTGATTCTTTAGAAGTTGGCCTCCCATGGCTGCTACATAGCAGCAAAGGCTTTTTTCTTTCTAATTTTTTACTTCCATCACTCTATTTCCAAAAACATATTGCACATTCCCTTCTACTATATCTACATGAATCTCTCTCCCCCCCTACCCTCCCCTCCACCACTAATTCTGGTAACCTATTTCTCCACACAATTCTTAAGTATCTGACACCTTCATCCCATTTTCTCTATTTGCCCTACATCTAGTTGCCAACTCCTAGCAACATGTGTAAGTAATACAGTTTAATTACAATAAAAAAGTAAAAACCCTTAATGAGATCTTAGCAGAAGTTTAAAAAAAATTATAATCAAAAAGTAAAAAATATCAATGAGACCTTTGCAGTGGTTTTTAGGTAGCACGTTCTAGATCACTGCTTTTGGCGGGTAAATTGAAATGTTCTTGCAGGCATTTTCGTGGTCTGCACACCTGGGGTTGGACAGCCCTGCACTAAACTTTTCAGCTTTCATTTTTGTTTCTATATTCTCACAGTGTAGGGCTGCAATACTTTCAACTTTACTCCTGTTTGTTTATAAGGCAGAAGCAATTTTAAGTGATATACTCTTAGTTCCTTCTTGAAGTTAGAAACGGTTATTAATTTTCTGATGTCTTTTAGCAGCTTTCATTTGTTAACACTTGAAGCAAAATATACTTTGGCATAATATAGTGCCTTTTATATTTTAAAGACTGTTGTTAAGAAGATTGTAATACATGAAAATTGCCCTGATTAAAAATTCTACAAGTGCGAAATAAGGAATATAAAAAAATAAGTTGGTGAAACAAAGGAAGGCGATGATCAAAAATGAAAACATGTTAGCTTGATTAGTATCCAGTTTTATCCACATGTTATGTCTGCCTTGCATTCAAATGCCTCCATTTTTGTTTCTTTCTACCAGCTCACCATTATTTCCGTGGTCCAGTCTTCTCCTATAATAAGCCACATTCTTCCAACTCCAATCCTTATATCCATCTATTCTTTAGCCTTCTTCTGAGCTATTTACCTAATGTCATCATTTCATGTATTTTATTTCTTATTCTCTGCTTCCTCATTCTCTTAACATGAAAGTACCTTCTTAGTCTCGTATTTTTTATCGTCTGCAAGGATTTCTGTTTCACTGGGTCCTTAAACTTTTTGTTCCTTGTCCATTCTTGTAACTCCTGTTCCACTTCTTAGAAATTTCAATTCACTCATTTGAATCTCACTGGTATCACAATCCAATTTTTGGCAGCAAATGTGAGAATAGAAAAATATTACACATGACAAATGACTCTCTTACTTTATATCAGGCTACTGACACTTATAAAAAATGTTTGTCTCCTTTCTCTTACATCATCACTGTTTCTTCCACATCATTTCTCTTCAATACTGCTCAAGTATTTAAATTTTTTCACCTTTTTCAGCTGTACTACAGTAATCATAATTGCCATGTTAATCCTGGCCTCCTTTCTTATTGTGACCATATGCCAGTGGACTACTACTTTATTCTTGCAGATCATTGTCATCTGTGAAGGCCATCACCATTACTTACAGGTGTAGACAGGGCCGGCGTTAGGAATTTCGGGCCCGGAATAAATGGGCGACCTTTTTTTCTTTTTTTTTAAGCTCTACAATCTGGCCGGGAAACAATGGGCGCATTCTTGGCTTCATGGCCTCAGGGCCCCTACAGTCGGTGATCGGGGCCCCCCCATCAGCCGGCGGGCCCGGCTACTTTTGACCCGCTTACCCCCCCCCCCCTAGTGCCGGCCCTGGGTGTAGACAATTACTTGAGGAAAGGCATCCTGGAAAATGAGGTACCCCACAGATTGGAGTTATAGAGGAATTGTTGGTGGAAGGGTGTTTATGGAATGCATGGATGACATGTGTTACCAGGGGGGCAAGTTTTTGGGAAGAGCACAGTTTTGGGTTTTAGTTACTGACAAGTGGGAGAATGAGTAGGCAACATGAGGCCCTTTGGGGGGGAAAAAAAAACTGTGCAAATTTAGTGTACATGAGAATGAGTACTATGGTTATAATAGGTGGGAACTTCAATATGCCAAATGGTCACAGTGAACAAAATGGGAGCAGTAATGCAGGGGATCAGAGATTTTTAACCATCTTGGGGAAGAAGAAGATGACTATGTTTGCATACAAGTTAATGTTTTAAGTACAGAATATATCAGTTTTTATATTTGAACACAAATAGGAAGTGGAAACTAGTGCCATTCTTGCAGAACTGCCAAAATCTCGGAGAAGAAGGAATCAAAATCATAGTTCAAATTGAAGCCAAAAAGTTACAAAAGCCAAATAAATTCAAGCAGGTTTTGAATATTACTGACTAGTATAATGTAGACTATAAAAGAAAGGAAAAGGAAAGAGGGCCAGTTAAGGAAGAGTGGTAACTGACATAACTCTGACATTAAATCAATGTTGAAAGGACATACACAGAAATGTAAATGAACTAAAATATTCTTGATAATTTTATGAACCAAAACATAAAGTAGTGGTCTAAAATAACATAGACTCTCATCATCTTCACACCATGTTCTGTTGAAGGATTTACTCTAAAAATTCAGCATTTTGTTTGTTGATGCTGACCTGCCACTTTTGCACGCACGCGCGCACACACACACACACACACACACACACACACACACACACACACACTATTAGTCAACGGTCTGAAATGAAATGAACAAATGAAATGTGAAATAACATTGTTTCAGAAATAATGTGGAAGAAAAGAAATTTGTGGGTGAGCCACAGAAGGTTGTTCATAATTGCAAATATACTGCAAGTATTTTGGTGTTTTTGGAGCTATACACAAATGCAAAGACATTCTGAAAACTAGATCCCAAATTTAAATACAAGAAAGTTTGATTTTGGGGTGCTAAGTAAATAACTTGTGATTATTTAGGAATATTGATTTTCAGAATTAAATATACTGTTCCACATTCCAAAGACTATCAGTAGGGTCAATGTATCTAATGATGAGAAAAAAGAAAATAATAAGGCCCCTTAGTACATGGTTCTGATTCTTGTAAGTGAACTCATTATGGTTGATATAGTCTGTAAGAGATATTCTTGTTAATTGCAGACATGTCACGCATGTGCCACCGAGCAAGGTGGGTTTGCGGTAATGCTCTGGACTCGCACTCGGGAGGACACGGGTTCGAATCCCTGCCCGGGCATAAAGATTTTGGTTTTCCATGGTTTCCCCAAATCAGTCCAGGTGAATGCCAGGATGCTTCCTTCAAAAAGGCCATGGATGAATTCCTTCCCATTCCTTGTCCCCGATCCAATTCCACCTCCAATGGCCTCAACATCAATGAGGCGTAAAGCCATAAGAAAAAAAATTTCACGCATGCGCATAACACCTAAGTTGAATGTGGGGGAAAAACTTCAAACAAAACAAATCAGCTTCAACAACTGTAGCATCATGTTAACTGTCCAACCCCCTACAACTGAAATGAGATTAGTGTAGAACAAATACCTTTTATTTCTTGCATTTTGTGACTTAGGCTACATATTTTATTTTTTGTATTGCCTCTAAGTACTTGTATGTTACGCTTAGTGTTTTGCTTTAATTTTATAATTTCTTTATCCCAGTCTGTAATTATAATTTACCAAGCATGATATATGATTCCTGGCTGACTTAATATGCAAAATCTTCAACATTATAAGCTATCTTTCCAAACAGTTAATTGTTTGTTGGCAGATGAAGATTGTCAGTTTTGAGATTATAAAATCCATAATTTGTACCAACACTTTGAAACATTGTTGCATGATTAATGCTACTTAATATCTTGAGAATTCTCATTAAAAGTATAGCAGTTCCAACATATATCAAGTTTTGAAACCAAAACATTTCTCAACTCAATGTATGTTGCAAATTTTTTCTTCTTATTATTAAGTTTCAACAAACAAGAATGCAATGTGATCAACAAACCAAAAATGTACTGACAAGAAGTAAAAAAAAAGTCGTATGGGAATGATCCACTCTGTTATAAAATGTATTGTGGCAATGTGTCTTCTGTACCTGAATAAGGCTGTCATTTCTACAAAAGGAATAAAAATAACACCCTTTTGCTACTCAAAGTAATATAATGCTGAAGATATGATGCTATCAGATTGTTTGTCTTGCTCTATTTGTTTTCTGTCTGGTGCCTCTCTTATACCATCACTTGTTGATGAAGGGGTCATACTGATGAAATGTATTTTCCCCCCATTTATTCATATTATTCTGCTATGTTGCACTGACACTGATGGAAAATTGTGGTTTCTTCTTTTGTTTCCACAAAAATTTATTTATTAGCCCCCTCTTCCCCTTTCAATGTCATAGCAGACGTTATTTTTTTGCTTGAAAGCTTGGCAACTGTTAAGTCTGAATCCAAACCTTCAAATTTATTTATCCATTCAGTAGTGTAGCCAAGACTCTACAGTTAAGTTTCCTAATAATTTTAATTTGAAAACTCAAAAAATGTGCAACTAGTTTGATATTTTATTTTCTACATTAAATTTGCCTGTTGAAATTAGTATTTTTCATGTTTTGTGTAGTTAAAAAATTGATAATGTACATGAATATAGATTTTTAAATTAAATAAAATTCATAGTGATTTCTGAGATGGGATTAATACATTGCTTTATAAACTGAAGGAAAGAATTACGATATGTATGCATTTAATCCTGACAAGTGAGAGGAAATTGGACATTTCATCAGTAGTAAGTTTAAAAAGGTATGTGATAATTACCCATGGTAGCTGGACAGTACAGATAAATAAAAACACAGAACATTGAAATTTTCAGTTGAATTGAGGACCATTGTACCTTATGTTGCTAACACCTCAGAAGCTCAATTTCTTTGTTTTTCTCTTTCACTGTCTCTTCTGACTCATATGTTTGTTGTCTGCTGCCATCAGTCATTAGGTTTCCGAAAATATTTTAATTTTAGTAATCAAAACCTATTTCTATCAAACCCATGGTACTGGCTTCCCAGTACTAATTTACCATCATATCTATAAAGCTTGCTGTGACCATGTTTTTTAATCATCATTATCTTTGTTAGATGTTTCCACTTTTGCAGTCCCTTCAAGATTTATCCCACGCCACTTGTCTCCAAACAACTCCCTTAGCCTCTGCATCTTTTGTCATGCAGTCATCTTGCCTGAGGTCTTCCATTTGGTTTCCTTCCCTCCCCACTGTTCAAGACTGTTAACTTCAGCATTCTAGCACTCTCCCCTCCTCCATCTTCATAAAATGCCCCAACCACTGCAGTCTGTTCTTTGTTAACATCTAATCCAATTCTTCAACTTGTAATCTATCCCTCATGTTTTCAATTTTTTATTTTATCTTTGCTTATGACATTCTCTCTCTCTCTCTCAGAAAACTTATCATTACCACTTATAATCTGCTAATCACTGGTGTAACTAGGTCAACAAGGGTGCAAAAAAATTATTTGGACCATCAGCCCAGATGGGTGACCTTTTTTATGCTTTGTATTGGTGGTGGGGCCCCCTGAGCAGTGAGGGCCTCTTAGTGAGGGGGTTCCCTGTATCTTAGGGGCACCCTTAAATGACGGTAGAGCTAAAAAAAAAAAGTTTGCCGTCAAGGCCTGTGAGCCCTCGAAACTGCGCTTGGGAGTCCCCAGAGGTATGCTTGGGGGGTCCCTGAGAGTTGGGGCCCCGGTGCACTGCACCACCTAGCCCCATAGTAGCTACGCCCCTGCTGCTAATATATCTCTTTGTACAAGTCCAGGTTTCAGAGACATAGATCAGTATTGGCTGTTAATATACTTTATAGAGCAAAATTTTGTCTTCCTTCCCTATATTCCACTTCCAGATTACATCCTTTATCTGATGGTAATGATTTTTGAATTGTCTGATAAGTGTTATTTTATGTATAGTTTCACATTAAGAACTCAAAATCATTGGCCTTCAAATATAAATTTGTGTACCCTCTAGGTTTTTATATACATTCAATGGTCATGAGAAATATACATATTTGCTTTGAAGGTTATTAGAAATACATGTAAGGGAAAAGAAAAATTGGGAGTTCATTGTGTTGCATAACTAATAATTTGTTTAATAGCCCTTTTCACTGTTAAACAGCCATCATATACTGACAAAGGAGCTTATATAGTACTAAAGGTATTATTGATACAATTTGGTCTTCACCTTTCAAATTGTCATTGCACATGTACTTGGATTTATTACTGCCGTGGTATCATCTAAAGTGCTTTACTGTACAAATGGTATTTCTGCTATGTCCATCCTGAAAGCAAAATATTTTAAATTTGAATGTGCAAAACAGATAATAGAATTAGCTGAATTCCTAAACGCCTTTGTGGAAAGTTATGAAAGTGATTGAATTCTATTGGAGAAACTCAATAATACATATGAATAAAGTTAAAATTTATCAACGCATAGTGTTAAGAAAGTGGATTTTTTTTAGCTCTGCAACTACTAAACAAGAGACTTCTCCACTGTCATTAATACATAAATACACATATGACTGATTAAACTAACTGCAGATGATAAACAAGAAAACAGTGTTATTGGAAAAATGAAAGAGAACAGCATTGTTTTCTTGTAATTATGATGAGAATTCTCAAGCTGCTAAAAAATTAAACTTAAAGATAGAAAATAAATTTCTTGGATGCTCTTGTGTTAGCATTTAGTACATATTTTCACACTGCAGCTTTTTCTTTTTACTGGTACATTATGTTATATCTAAACATCACTAATTTTTGCTTTGCTGTAATAAAAAATGTTAATATTTTCACTTTACTGATATTTTTCCCAAGGATCATGCACAGAATAGATGAAAACTGGGATTTCTTGCTGTGACACCTATTGTATTATAAAATAGGAAATTAATGTATCCTGGAACCGTAGAAAATTATCAGTGATATTCTGTGTGGCATGAAATTTACATAAAATAAGGGTGCAACTTAGGCTAGTTTTTCAAGTGTTTCCTATACACAGAATATACACAGCATATCCATAAATTGTTGGATAATTCAGTTACATTTTACACTTAAATTAAAATGTCTCTAACAGCTTTGTGAAATGAGTTTTGTAAAGTTATAGTGTAATAAATTACTTGGAAATTTCTGTCTTTTGAAAAACAATTGCATGTTTACTTGCTGTCATTTCATCCTTTTACAATTTTTGTTTGTAACTGAAGTTAAACTGTACATCCCAGAATCATTGTGTACTGGGTAAAATGACTACATACTTAAACTCCTGTTCCATTGCCTGTTGCCTGTTTTATCATCCATGTGTTTCTAAATAAACTGCTGTTCTTAAACACTAAACAAGTTGTAATTTGCATGTTGGCTATATGATTAAAACACATTGTTTAATGTTATTTTTTTGCATCCAAACTTACTATTTTTTTAAATGTAAGTTCAAATTATCAGATACAGTAATATTAATGCTGATTTCAAAATAATTTGAAAAAGATAAACATCTGGTGAGACGTCAAAAATAGATAACTTGAGAGTTGATGTTAGGGATTTGTAAGTGTTCCCAGGAGAGATTGCTTTAACATGATGTGTAGCTTAATTAGAGAAAATTCAATTTATCCATAAGTTGATAAAATCTTTGTATTTTTTTAAAAGTAGAAGTTTAATATATTCTTGACTTCTGTTTAGCAAAAATTGTAATCTTGGATGGAATGAAGTTCTTGATGACAAGCTTATTGAGTGAATAATATGAATTGACTCAAATTATTTCACAAGGCTTTCTCCCTCACATATTGTGAGATCCATCCACTTGAGTGGTTAGCCCTATAATTTCCTTTAGAAAATTAGTGTTAAAAGGTATCAGAATATATATATTGTTCATTATTAAAACTGGCCTACATTAAAGCTACTTGTCGAGACTATAAGCAGTAACCCTTTCTTCCATTTTTATTCCTCTTTCTGTTCTTTTCCTTTATAGTGGAGGCAGCCTGGAGTACGGGTAAATATCAACCTCATCTTTCATTTTTTTTCTTAATTTAACCTTCATTCATTAGTGAAAACTTTTCACCAAACAAGAACACCCGGAAATTGTTTGTGAAGGAAATAGTATCTGGAGATTTTAAACATACAAACTTGAAATCATTTTTAGCTAAGTAACATCCATAGAATAGAAAACTTGCCTTATTAACATCAAAACTGTGACGTTTCAAAAAGCACAGTTTTACCCAAGAAAAACATTTATATTTCAGAGTTTTTTCCTTTTATAAAAATAAATGAATAAAAGTCTCCAATTCAAAATAATTGAGTTGACTTCTGAAAGTTAACTTAAGTTTCATTTAATGAACAGAAAACATGAATGTTTGAGGTTCTGATACTTTCATAAACACTGACATAAGTAATCCCCAATAAAATAGTGCCCAGATTTGGCAAAATTGTAGATATTACATATGACTTTTTACATGTGACTGTGCCCACATCAGCAACTGAATTTTTTATAGTTAATACTAAAATTTGTTTTGATTGTTAATGTGTTTCTTTTTATTCAGTGATATTACAAGATACACTGAACGAACTGTGGATGATGTACCTCTTTCATTAATACTTCTTTTGAAACATAATTTTTTCCATCTCTTCACCTCTCTAAACAATCCAAGCTTTCAGCCTTGAAGAGCCATGTTATGTAAAGTCGAGACAAGTCTTCAAGATCGAATTAAAAAAAAGTTCTTCCCAATTAGGAAAAGTTTTCCTTAAAAATAAGTTACTTGAAGAGATTTTACATTCGCTGAAAGAGGATAAAAATCTTCGCTTATTATTTTTATTTTACCCTCTAAATAGCTGATACCTTATGCTTCAAGCATATGTTCTAAAGAAAGAATAACGAAAGAAGCAAAGATTCTGTTCTCAAATAATTTAAATATAAATAAAATTTTCTGTTAAATTTTCTTGTCGGCTTTAACATCTCTTATTTTTATCATTTGTTTTTAAATACATGTACCACATGAAGAGTCATGCTTTTCCTAAAGAAGTCTGTGTTCATGATTTTAACCATTATTCACAAACTTGGTCTTACCTTTCACCCCATGATTTGCAAGGATATAAAATTGATACCTTTATTTGAGCCCTTCCTTCATGTATGTATTCTGCTTATTTCCTAATATAAAATAATCAGTTTTTATATTATATTCATTCAAAGGACTTCACATTTTTTTTTCTTACATTCTAAATCTGAATAATACATCAATGTTTTACTTTAAACAATTGACCAATATTTCAAAGAAAAAAATAAATTATTTGTATTTGTTGCTGCTTTCATGCCATCTTTTACAAAAAAAATTGCACTAAAAATATTCTAGTAATATTGACAGATTTAAATTTTGAAATAAGCATTTACTGAATATTGTTATAGCCGAAGAAGTCTTCAGAGGACACCAATTTGTACAAATACCATTTTCAGTAAAAATTAGGACACACTTTTTAAATCATTTGCTCTAAAACATAAGAAAAGCAACATAATAGAAATACAACAAAAATAAGATCAATAATAATATAAAATAATTTAAGTAGCTTGAGAGGTGCAGCGATGTGAAACAGCAAGTAATTGGATTATCCGAGTGAACAGAAAATATTGCATTATTTTAACAATTCCGAAACTAAAAGGGAAAGGGAAAACTTTTGAAGAACTATATGTGCAAATCTATTTTGTGCATGTCAATTCCTACCATTTTATGCAGCCAGTTATAATTTCAGAAAAACAAAAGTGCTTGTCAATTCCTTAGGGCCTAAATATTTCTATGATTTGGTGGAGAGTTTTGCAGCTTCTTATTTTTCATTGCATGTATGTTCAAAATTGTTTCATTTTATTCTAGTCACGTGTGTTCTGTCCTGTCATGTGAATGTATTGATGTTAGATTTTATTGTAGGTAAAATATTTTAAAAGGCTCTTGGTTTTATTGCAAAAAGAGTTGGCAACATTTAAATTTACAAAAGTTGTGGAAATTTTAGATAAAACAGTCCGGTTTACAGCAACCAGTATAGTCAGTAGCTTGAAGGCATTCTTTTTGTTATCAGGTTATGAAATATGTAATGCCAACTTGAATATTTACTTTATTAGATACCATGTGTTTACCCAAAAGTGATCTAGTGTATTTTTTCAGAACACACATTTGGTTTTTTTTTTAGGATTGTTCCTAATCTCAAATGCAAGTAAATATAAACAACTTTGATGCTCTAAAATTTATATTGATAGAATAAAAAGTTATGATTTTCTTGGTTCTGAGCTAAGCATGGTTATTTTTTTATTGATATGGATATAAATTCCCCCACTAGTTTTTGGTATTCATCAGTTTTTGGAATAGCAATATTCAATTCATTTTTCAATCTCAGATTTGTGACGTACACAGTAATATTTAATAATCTAGGATTTTTTTATCTCTTTATCTTTTTGTAACCAAAACTTTTTAATAACATTGTTCCTCATACTTTTGAGTACAGGTTTCCATAAATGTATGATTCCTTTAATTCTTTGAAAATGAGTCATTCGGTATGGAAAAGGCCTGAATAGAAAAACCTCACATGTTTGGACAAACTAAAAATTTTATGAAGTGTTAACCATCTTAATCAAAGTCTAGCTGGCACTAACAAACACATTTAAAAAAAATGTAGAGCTTGTCAGATACTGCAAATTTTCAGTCTTTATGTTGGTGCAGGTTTTCTTTTCTTGATGTGGTAAGCCTTATCCTGATTATTCTCCTCTATCATATACTCCTCTCTGTATACGGAAAAACTGTTGCAGTACCATACAGAAGTATTTCATTTAGATAAAATTTTAAAAATAATAATCTTTCTGTTGGCTTTGAATAAAATGTTCAACTTTTTCAATTATGGTACTATTATTTATTTTAACCATAAAATATTTATGCTAATGATTCAAGTCTAAATAAATTGATTGGCCGCATAGATGATATGATATTAGCTGTATAGTCACACTGATATTTTAAATTTGTTTATATATCCCTGGAATTGTAGATGTTTGTGAGTTACAGTGAATTAGATAAAAACCTCTTTGGTCAAACATATAACAAATTGCAATTCATAATAAATTTCTTTCCTATTTGTATCTAATGGCCAGTGTTAGTATTATTGCCATGTGAATTATTTTAGAAATGAACAAATAATTAGAAAAAGTAAGAAAAGATAAAAATGTCTTACAGAACTTGTAAATTAGCTGTTTAACAGAAATTGAACTTGGTTGATTATAACTTTGGCTAGAAAATGTGTACTGGTTAGCAGAAAATTATTAGCAATCAAAATTGTATTTTAAACTGCCACTAATGTCACATGTTCATCATTGTCACAAAATTAGTGTTGCTGAATATTAGCAGTTAATGACAAACTTTTTCCTGAAAAAAATATTCTTGAAGTTATAATTTTCACAGATTTTACAAATAGTTTATAATTGCAAAAAGATAGTCCAGTATTAGTTGTCACTGTGATGAACATATGATGACACCTGGATACACCATCCATGGAGGAAGCAATTCGACAAATTCAAAAAATATTTCCTTGCAGTTTGGTGAAGTTGGCAAAGTACCAATGCAGAGATATTATATGTTTTTGTGTTCCAATTTTCCTTGTAAAATTCTGCTGCATACTTTATAAAATACGTACTACATCACAACTTTTGCGTGTTATATCTTGTATTCCCTGTCACATCGTGCTTGAGATGACATAAGATTTTAATTTTGGAGTGTATCACTTGCCGTTAAACTGTAAAAAAATAGTCCGTGTAAATAACATACCAAAGAAATGTATATTGTGTATTTTAATTTAATTGAAATGGAACACACGCTCCAGTGGCAATTTCACTACACACTTATTTTAAAGGGTGTTGATGAAGTTGGGAGGACCATGACAAACATAAAAATATGAACACACTTTACAATATTTTGGTATAAACTATTTTTATTTATTTTCATTGCATACAGCATTTTCATTGTCACTATTACTAATATTTTTGTTGAGTCATCATACTTGTATACTCGGGATAACTAACAATTTTTTTTTTTGTTTCCAGCAAGTGTTGAAAATGTGAATATTTCAATGCTATTGTATTTCATATTATATTAACGTGGGAGTTGCCATCGAAAATTGTCCAGTTTTGGGACGTTAATCTATAATGAGTACTTAGTAATATTATTGGTTTTTAGTAATGATACATTGTTTGCTACCATTGCAACCATTCTCATGTGGGATCATAACAAACGTACATACAAATAAACAGATATACTTCAGGCAGATTTCAGTGGTTTAATTGTAGTAAGAATAGTGACAATGAAAATACTGTTAGTCAATTCAAATGACAGATAGGGGAACCCGTCATTCATCGCATAAGGCAAGGAGACCACAAAAAACAAATAAACATGGACACACTTAATAAAACTTCAATAAAAAGGTTAATCATGTTTACAGATGAAACATATCACAAGTAGATGAGATGTAAACACACAGACTGGTCATATGACTAATGTCAGAGAAAAATATGTGGTAAGGTTGGGGATGGCAATGGTGAGAGAATAAGTAGACAATGAATAATTCTGTTAAAATATAAATGTCAGAGAATTGTAAGTAATTAAATAAAAGTGAAAATATTGAACAGAAGGACCTGAAAAAAGTGAAGCATCTAGAAAGGAAGGAGGAAACAAAATTAAAATTCACAGGTTAAGAGGGTATGTGATGTTATTTCAATTAATGCAAAATAGTCAAATTTACAAAGATCTTAGCAGTATTAGCACACATATCTGTATGAACCTCTTTGGCCTGGATGAATGCACTGATTTGGTTGGGTAGGATGTCATAAAGCTGTTGTATCCTCTCCTGAGGCAAACTGTCCAACAACTATTGTGACTGGTTTTTTATATGCTTTGTAGTGGATACTGACTCTGGGAGAGAGTAAACATCCAAGCTGGTCACACGCGTTTTATTGTGGACAGAGTTAGTTGGCCATGTGAGTACCTCAACATCATGCAGGCAGTTAATAGACACATGTGTTGTCTACGGACAAACCTTGCCCTGTTGAAAAAATGGCACCACAGTACTGCCGCACGGGAGATAACACATTAGAATGCAGTATGTCTGTGACGTAATGTAGTGCTATCAGAAGTCCCTCAACCACTAATAGCTGTGATCAGAATTCATACCTGATGTCTGTCACCAGGAGTAAAAGCCTGTCCAAAACATAGGAAGAATGGGACCTCTTTCCAGGTAGCCACCATACTCTGTGACAATGGTCATCCAAGGTAGCTCAGAATTGCTGAATGCAATGAATGGCAGTGTACTGTGTTCACCAATGATTTATGGTTCTTCACTACCTTAAATGACCATCAGTAAGTATGGCTGCAATAAAAGCCAAATATAGATTATCAGCGACTTATCTCTTGTACATGGGTCTGCCCTGCCCTCTTGCCATCAACTACTTTTCTTCTAGTCGGCATCTGTGGGCTCTGGCTGGGGAAAAAGTTTAAGAATATCGTAACTAATGATTCTGAGGAAGTCTAAATGATGAGGTTAGTTTGACAGGTGTAAATTCCCGATGTCTGTAAAATGGCAAGTAAAATGATATAGCGATGCTCCTTCCTTAATATCGCGAAGAGGCTAAACAAAATAAGAAGTTGTTCAGTAAAAAGCCTTGTCCTGAACATACCAAGTGTTTCAGGTAGGGTGCATGCAGGCCGTGGGTTGGCCACCCCTGGTCTAAGTCATGGGCCTGAGGAGTTACAACTGTTCGGCAGAGTTCCCAATGAAAGACTGCCACCAGTGTCTGTACTGAACTAAACTCTGCAGGCCACTCTCAGGTGGAGAGGATTGGTTCTTATTGGCTATGGCTCATTACACGGTATGCATACAGAGCCCTAACTGGCCAGCTGAAGGATGTTTCTAATAGGTTCTAGAACATTTCCAAGCCTTGCATCCAACACTCAATATTGCTGCCCTTGTGTCCTTTATTTGTTACTTCGGTAGCTTAGCACATCCTATCCCCACTGGAACGTCACCAAAGAGGATGGCTTCCACCACACTACAATACTATGAATAACTACCAAACTATTGAAACATATTACAAACTGTCTGCATAATGTTGAGTTACTCCTGTGGCCAACAAGATCTGTCCGCAATAAAATGGGGTGGGTCCAGCTCAGATGTTTACTCTATCGCAGTGCCAGTAGCCATGATATCAAGGACCTGGTAGAATAGCTGTGGGCCAGCTCACCTCAGGAGCAGACACAATAGCTTTATAATGCCCTATCCAACCAAATCAGTGAATGCATCCACACCAGAAGCGGTACAATGTTGTACTGATAAGTGGGCTCATGTTGCCACATTCTTTGCAAATTTGACTCTATTTTATAATAACTGAAATAACATCATATACCCTATTGACATCTAAAATCTCATTGTGTTTACTCCTCCCCTTCTGGCTGCTCCATTTTTTTTTGTAAGGCAGTAAATATATAAACAAAAAATATATGTAATAAAATTAAAGATAGGTTTACTGGTGGTGTCTTACTAATTGTTATGGCCAGGATGATGCCTTGTGTCCTGTATGTGTTGGTAGGTTAGTCCCAGTCCATAGAGTTCAGATAGTGTAGTGATATCAGAAGAAACAGTGGTTGCTCTACTGTAAAATAGTTGAGATTGTTAGAGTTGTTATAATTGGATGGTCTAGGTCAGTGTTTGTCAAAGTGTGGTACACGAACTCCTGGGGTTTGTCAGTTGATCGTAGGAGGTTCGTGACAAGATTTACTTAATGGGGGACTCCTTGTTGCTCATTATTGCTAGGTCACAGTTTTTGTTGAGGGGGTTCGCCAGTGCCTGGAAAATTTTATAGGGGTACATGGAGCTTAAAAGTTTGATAATCACTGGTCCACGTTGTCAGTATAAACAGTTTGTCTGTGTCTGTTCATCATAATGTGCAATTGGTTATTTCTGACTCATATGTAAGAAGCTATACAGTGAAGGCAGGCAAGTTTGTAGATGAGATGTGTAGTTGTATAAATAATGTGTACAGTAATATGACTTTAATAGCTGGGGGCATGCTGTAAGTTTTTTTACTGACTTTTTTTTTTAATGTGAAAAATGCTTGTGGTGGTCTAGGTGAATGAGATGGTGAGTATTCATGGACCAAGATGTTCTTGAGATTGGGTGGTATACCGAAAAACTTGGATGGGGGGTTGTAGGCAGTATTTTGGGAAGAGGGATTAGCATTTTGGGGTAAGAAAGAATTTAGCTGGCAAGCTCAAAACTTGGAAAAGCTTGGTGATTAATATGGCGCTGTGATCACCTTTTTGGGATGTAGTACCAGAATTGTGATATGGATAGTGGATTGTAGCATGAAAAATTTGTTTTTGTACAAGATTAATGGGATAGCAGCAAGTAGTGATGCTTTGTGTTATCTTTAGGAGTATCTAGAGAATAACTGATAGTAAAAAAATGAAACAGTTGCACAGCTGTAAGGAAGAGGTTTTTTAGTGTTAAAGGGAAGGCTTCTGTTTGAGTCAAAGCAGTGTTGTAAATTTCTGGGCTTATGTGCACTGAGGTGTGAAAGTCACCTTGTCAGAAAGAGATAATCACACATGTCATTGGGGGTATTTCTAGAAAGAGTTAAAGGGAACCAATGCCATTACAATGGGGGTTGGTTGTGTGTGATGGAGAAAGGAGGTTATGAACAAAAGATTGGACTACCTGAAAGTAGTTTTCCCTTGAACATTTCCTAGACATAATCCCCCCCTCCCAAAAAAAAAATCACATGTATGATTCTCTTTCTGCGACTCCTTCCTTATCTCAGTTGATGTCATCACCTTGTACACAAACATCCATCACTGCCAGGGTCTTAGTTTCCTATATACATGCTCACCACACAGCATCTTTACCATATCTTTTCTCACTTGCTTGCATCCTCTCCAAAAACTACTACTCCTTCAACTCCCAAGTTTCTGATCACTGCCATGGGTACCCATGTGACTCCATCATAGGCCAACCTCTTTCTATGCCGCAAAGGAACATTTAAATGCCACCAAGAATTCCTCATAAGTACTGCCATTCCATCAACGTCACATGTTCATATAACTACACACAACACCTCCCTCAATGTGGGCATCACACTTCTGTACATATCAAAAGCACAAAATTGCAATTGTATCTACACTTTGACCGGGACCATTCCTTCCTTATAACACTATAACACTGGTCTGACACATTTGTGATGGTTGTGAATAATTTTCCAGGTACTCTAAAAACCTACATCAGCCCTCATTACCTGCTGCTACCACCCGTCTATTCATGATCGTGTATAAAATAAATCTCTCATGCTACCACTGACCATTCCTACTACTACCGTTCTGCAACCACAAAGGCTGACTGCGGCCACATATTCATCACCTAGTTCTCTTCTGGGCTTGGGTCTGTTAACCATATCCTTCACCATGGACATGAATTTCTATGTTCCTTCCACAAAATAAACATCCAACTTGACCTACTACCCCCCCCCTCCCCCACCCTCCAATACATGTTTAAGTAGACCACTCAATCTTAAAAACACCTTGGTCCACAAATATTCAGTCCGATTCCTCTGGGCTACCACATTGATCTTTACCTCTCTAAACTTGCAACCTGCTCTTGGTTACCATTATCTGTTATATTCATAATAAAGGAGAAATTTTTGTTATTGTTGGATACAGTTTTCACTACTACACATTAAAATTGACCAGCTAAAGTAAATTTATGTGGTCTTGCAATATGGTGAGTTTCAATTTGTATTACATTTCACATCCGTCATGATTGTATCTACAGTTTAATGTGAAATCTGTATCGTGGAAAGTCCCGGCATATCTCAAATGACTAGGTAGAACTCTTAACAATTACAGACAACAGGATTAAAGCAGAGTTTTGAGAGCAAGCACCTTAACCATTGATCTACCAGACTATTTATTTGCCAACTTACCTGCTACCCCCTCCCCCCTTTCTCTGTACAGCTTCTTATGTATGAATTGCAACAGGCAAACAATTTATACCAGGATGAGTTGAAAGAGGCAAAAGTTTATACTTACAACTTGGACCATCCATCGGCAACCAGTGACAATTCTAATGTCTCAAACCACCTCAACAAATATTTTACAGTGAGAGCTGTACACTACTATCCCTTCTGAACTCTATAGATGGGAACTAACCTACAAACATATCCTTGACATCAGACATTCTCCTTGCTTCAACTTCTGGTAATACTCCACCAGTAAATCTGTCATTTATTTATTTATTTATATTTTTCCTTGATCTAGCCAACTATGGACAATGTGCCAATGCGCCCTCTGTTGTACACAGATAACTATCATGAATCATGAGTAGCTGTACAAAAAAGGGGGGGGAGGCAGGTAAGTTGGCAAATAGTCTGGTAGATCAATGGTTAAGGTGCTTGCTTTAAAAACTCTGAGTCCTGGCTTTAAGTCCTGTTATTGTCTGGCACCTTAATGCACTGAGCGACACTGATGGGTTGATTTTTTTTTTTATTTATATTTTATAAACATATTTACTTTCTATTAATTTTTCCATTTTATTCTATGTCCTTGTATGCCTCTCACAATTACCTTTCCATAATTATCAATTGTATATTTCTTCCACAACCATTGCTATCTTCCCACCAGCTCCCTGAATTCATATTTTCTTTCCATGTCATTCACAATTTTTACTAGCAGTACATTTGATACAAATAGACAATTACAGTAAAAAGTTCAAACTTTGGTCAATGTTTATAAGTAAACACTCAAACTCAATATAATGAGGCAATCCTATGGTGTTGAGACTTCATATTATCCACAGTACATTAGAAAGGGGGAAATGATCATTGCTTATATATGTTTAGAGATATGTGTAAAACTGCACTATTGCTCCAGTTAGAGAAAAAGATGATTATCAATTTTGATGAAGGTAATGCTGTGATATAATATACTCATACTTTTCACTGTGAACATTTTTACCTTGATACATCCCAATACAAGAGACTGGTTCTGTGGTATGTTGTCAATCTACAGATGGTTACATAACAAAATGATGTATACATTGGAAGAAGCACTGTCAGAATAGTCATCATCCATCTGCAGTTTCCTGGATACAATGTAAAAGTGTAGATTTCCTCCTCTTGGACTTAGACCTCTCTCTTGTAGGCCATTTTACCAGATCAAATTATCTCCTTATCCAGCATTAAGGCCTTTTAACCCTTCAGTTCTCTTTCCATGTATGTTCTTGCTACTCTCTTTGGATCCATCTGTTTATGTCCCAGCCAACGCAGTCTTGCTTTTGATATTTTTCCACATAAGGTTTTATTGACTGGGATCTCTTTACAGATCACTTGATTCCTGAACTCTTCTCTTCCAGTTTTCTGCACCATTGTTTTCATGAACTTCATTTCTACTGCCTGGAATCTGCTGTCATCTCTGTTGCAATCCTGTCTCTAGGGAATCTTTTACTTTTACTGGACAAGTCAGTTGCATTACTAATCAACTCATTTACCCACTTACCTGCTTGTTGCATTGGCCTCACCACTAAACAACTGACCATAGGCAAACAGTTTTTACTCCTAACCTAATCATCCAGTTGCAGCTCACAAAACTCCAACAATCTCGACACCTGTTTAAACAGTGAGTTCTTCTTGATAGTAACACCATTCCACAACTCCGTATCATACATTAGAATCTGATTTACCAACACATCCTAAGCACTGGGTACTCTCCTCCCCCCTGGCCTGAACCTCCATTAGGACCTCACCTGCTAGCTTTTCTCTTACATTTTAGATAAAAAAACTACAGGTGTAATTACGATTAGGGTGAGAAAGTAATTGCTCGTTGAAGACTGGAAGTGTAAATATTTTGGTATAATATTTGATAATACTCAATGGGGCAGGATACATTTGGAGAAGGTTTTAATTATTGACGAGAATGATAAGGGGGACGTACCAGAGAAGTGAGGAACCAAGTTACAAACTTTAGTCATTGCTTGAATATAGTCTGCATTTAATGAGACTGCATTTTAGGTATTAAATACAAGAGTTGAAGGGGGTGCAAAGAACAGGAGCTAGATTTGTCTCTGAAAATTACTGCATAACACAGTCAGAAACTGAAATGTTAAAGGAAGGAATTGGACTGGGATTCATTGGAAGACATGAGGAGGGTGAAGAGATTTTGAAGTGTACAATGCATATATTGGTGATGATACATGGAAAGATATTGGTAGAAGCTGGCAATTTCAGGCATAGAGGTGACCAAAAATTTTCCTTTGTGGGTATGGTGGTCAGGGATTGGAATAAATCATCAAGGGCAGTAACGAATAATTTGTCGAAAATGCTGAAATTAAAATTCATAGAATGCAAAAGTAGGAAAAAGCGTATCTAGGGAGATTGCCTTCAGAGCATTTGCTCTATCAGTTAAATTAAATTAATTATAAATTCACATCTAAATATTTTTTAAACAAATCCAATATGTACTTTTTAGAAAATTTATTAATTTTATTTTGCTTAGTGGTTGAGACAGATTATACTTTCCCACAATTTATTTATGCACACCAGAGTCCTGCTAATCCGAACCTCGGTAATCTGAACATGGCAAAAAATTATTCTAAGGGAGTGCCCCTAAAACAATGTACCTCCTATTTGGCCTCCTGTGAAACCCTCCCCCCATGTAGCTTCACGTGGCTTTTGCCTCTACCCTCCCCCCCTCCCCTCACGTAACACGTAGCTTTTTTCCTGTTTTGATTCCAGAAGAGATTTTTTACTGTTTTCTCTTCTCAGACTATTGTAAGTTACATACAGAGATAATTAAATGAAGGAAATGAATTTCACATGCTGTTGTGTGTTCTGTTCCTCATTTTAACTGTGAAAAATGATATGCATTGAAAGCTACGTGGCCTGGCTCGAATCCCCCCCCTCCCCCTCACATAATGCGACGTAGCCTTCCAGCCAACCCCCCCCCCCCCCAGACTGAGCCACGTAGTTTATGCACGTTCCGTAAGTATGAAAAATGGTAAAAGAATTAAGACACACATCATGAAAATAGTTCATACTGTATTTAATTGCGCGGTTAACTGCTGTACATACACATTTTTAATTTACACAGTACAGTACACACGTATTAGAAAAATTAGCAAGAAAACTTTAAGTTTAAACAGTGCATAACAATGAAAGAAAAACTATCAAACTTATGATGCCTACAAGCGCCCATTTTATTCCAATTTTTAGAAGACAGAAACTCAGTCACTGTTTTTTTGGCGTAATTAAGACGGTCTGTTACATGATGCAAAGTTGCGCCATCGTCTCATAAAAATTAAATCAGCAGGTGTTGCAGGGTCCTGTAGCTCCAAATAGTGTAGCACGAGATCAAGGGCTTCTGCTGTGTTACTGTGTGGCACTGGCTCCCCTTTGTCACATTCCGCCTCAGTCACTTCCATCACAACAGTCCACTTCTACCTGGTCTTGAGTCACAGCAGCCACTACATCAGTCAGTAAGGTTCTCCAATCTTGCATCATCCGCTGCCATCTATTCATCTATATCTGCTTCACAGGCTTCTTCACATCCAGGGATTGTCTGTACCATTTGTTGTAGATTTTCCCCTTCATTTCAACTGGGGTCCTGAAATTCAAGAGATGTCCAGTTTTCTTGATGAATTTCTCAGTGTTTTCTGAAATATTCTGCCATGCCTCAGCAGGCCAATAAACAACATCCTTCACATTGGCTTTTTTTTATTTTGTCAACTAAAGGAATGTTGTCTTGGATCAGCATTCTTAAAAAAATGTTTCCTGTAAATCAGTTTTAATGTTAGAAGTATGCCCTGGTCCATCGGCTGTAGAAGTGGTGTAACATTCGGCGGCAAAAACTTCGCCACAGTTTCTACATCACATATTTCCTCAGTGCTGGGGCACATTATCAATCAAAAGAATAGCATGAGGAGGCAAATGATTTTCCGTAGAAAACCGGCTGACAGAGGTACCAAACTGGTATAGGAACAATTCTTTGAACAGCTTACCATCCATCCATGCTTTTTTCTGGTTGCGATAATATATGGCCAGGGACTACATGTTGCAGTTTTTAAAGGTAGCTTGTGATTACCAGCAGCGTTGCTGCAAGCTAATAAAGTCACACGATCTTTGCTCATTTTAATGTCAGGAGCTTTGACTTCTGCTTTTGATGCCAAGCTTTTTGTTGGCAATGCCCTAAAATTAAGCCTGTCTCGTCAGCTTTATAAATTTGTTGGGGAGAATAATTTCCCTCTCTTATCAATTTTTCAAACTCGCCCAAGTATTTCTTCGCTGCATCATAGTCAGAAGAAAGTTTCTCTCCAGTAATTGTTAGCTGACAAATCCCATGACAGTTTTTTTAAATCTGTCCAACTGACCCATACTCACACGAAAAGACTCATCACTATTTATTAACTTGTTTAGGTAAACAGCCTTTTCCTGAACCATTGGTCCACTCAAAGGAGTTCCCCTTTCCCTTTCCTGTGTAAACCAAAAGAAAAGAGCTTCATCCACTTTATCGTACTGGGACTGTTTCAAAGTCTGCCGAATTTCAAGTGTTTTTCCCGAAGATGTTGCACAGGATTGTTCAAGCTTCACTCAATTCTTCTTCCAATCACAAATGGTTGCATTACCAACACCCATTTCCATCGCCATTTTAGATACATTCTCACCATTGTCTAACCAATTCGAAGAATCCAGTTTTTCTTTGAGAGTTAACGTTGTATCTATCCATTTACTCATGACAACAATACACTACACCTGAATGCATACAATACAACTGTCAAGCATGCCAGCATTTGATAGTTAACATTAACTGAACAGTTTGCAAGCTGGCTGACAGTGCACTGACCTCCAACGGTTCAAACATCTTGACAACAAATGTAGGGAGTGAGAGTGAGCCATTGTCCCCCCCCCCCCTCACTTGTTCCTAATTGTTACCATGGTGTAACTACTTATATGCTTGGTATACTTCATTCTAAAAACTGGTCACCGTAATTCCAGCTAATCCGAACAAATCAGTAATCTGAACAAGGCCCGGTCCCAATTAGTTCGGATTAGTGGGACTCCAGTGTGTTTCATATGGCCTAGCAACTAATGTAACACACACAAATATATATAATAACAAGAACGTTGGTAGCATTCACAAATTGATGTCCAGTTGTTGAACATGAAGGAAGTTGTAGCACTGAAAACATCTTGAAATGGTCCATCATACTTCTTTGAAGGCCATTCCTTGATGATATGCTCCACACTCTGGGAAGGAGCTCCACAGTTACAGGCAGGAGAATCCTGAAGACCCCACTTACACAGCATGACATTGCATTTGGCATGACCTGTTCTTGGAGACCAGTGGGTCAAAATAAATTGCCTCTCAGGTGGAATCCTGGAAGTCCAGTTGTGGGATCTTTAATATCTGGATGTTTTGCAGATGCAGAGTTCCAGCTTTGTTACCATTTTTCCTTAACATCAAAGTCAAACTGTGTTTCTGGATTTAAGAAGAGTGGTGTGGGTCATTAAGGACCTCGTGGATTGGGAGATCCTGTTGATGGTCAGGATGGTGTAGTTTTATCCCACAATTATTGTTGATCAATCCATTCCCCCTCCTCTGCCATTGCAATCGTCATCATTCCAACTTGGTTCATCATGTGATAGGTTTGGATGTATATTCATATTTTTCCTTATCATTGTTCAACTCTTAAATGACTAAGGATTTTCACTGAAGTATTGTAAAATGTTTGTGCTTTTGTATTCACCCTGGCCCTCCTTCCTTCATTTGTGATAAATCATGGGTTATTATTTTGTTGGAACTTTCCAAATTCCTCTCCACTTTAATAGTGTTTTGCATCAATATACTGAACTTTTCCCTGAAATCCTTAGCTCTTGCCTTGTTATATAACTGTTTCCACCATTATTCTAGGCTAGAAGTTCCAAAAGTTTTTTTTTTGTCCAGGTCACTCTTCTGTCAAAAGAAAAGTTCCAGCCCCCTTTCTACCATAACTTTATTATTAAAAAATTAAATGCCTACTTTTATGAAATTCACTGTGTGTGATGTTAGAAATAAGTTTTTCAAAACTAAGAGGCGGTGAACGAGACAGTACTTCTGATCATTTCAGTGTTAGGGTATCACCCACAATTAGGGGGAAGGTGCCCCCTATTTGGGGAACCTATATTCTAGGCCAATGTCTCTCAAAGTGGGGTACGCAAACCCCTAGGGGCTCACCAGTTGATCGTAGGGGGTTCGTGACAAGATTTACGTAATGGTGGATAGACTATCTCAAGGGTATAACATGCCCAATAATGATTATTGCTCATTGCTGCCAGTAGTGGAGCTAAAAAAAAAGCCACAGTTTAGTTAAGGTGGTTTGCCATTGTCAGAGAAATTTTATACAGGTACGTGGAGCTAAAAGTTTGAGAAACACTGCTCTAGACCATTATCTCAGTGAACCATCCCATATTGTAACATCTTGACCGCTTTTATTTTCTGCAGAGTGTAACCAAACAGATATAACTAGGTTTTATTACAGAGATTGTGGTTTTGTGCTGAGCTCTACCCTTCCTCCATCATTAAGGTTATATTCAAACTCTGCTTCCTCATATTATTAATCCTATTTCCTTGCCTGGCCACATGCAGTATAATTAAGTCCTCGCCTATTATGATTATCCTACAATCTTGTTCATTCTCCCTATTTAGCAAGTAGAGAAAACCCTTATCTTATTCTTTCAAAACTTTTAATGTATCAAACTATAGAAATCACTATTTATCAGTGCAAAAACTCCTTCACCAATTCTTCTATCTCTATTGCATCATGTATCACCCTTGAAGAAAACCCAATAGCTCAACAATCCTTTCTTTAACGAAGAATGAATCTCAATAATTATAGTTTGTGCACCTCCACTAAATTATCAAGTTCTTTGCAATTATTCAATAAATTTGCTCAGTTCACTATTATTAGAGCGGTATCAATCTTTGAAATGTTCTCATTCTTACCATTCACCTTCCTTGTACCAAGTGCCTGCCTGCTTCATTGTCCCAAAAGCTTTACCAGGTGAGGTATATCTATAAACAGTTCCCTTTAGTCAGTAAATATGTAACAATCATAATCTAATGAAAGATAACTGTCCTAAATTATTATTATAAATATTGGACCTAGTCATGATGTGGAATACGCTAAAATATAATACAGAAATAATTACTGCAATTAAAAAAAAGTATAAAGGAGTGCAAGCAAAACAAACTATTAAACAAATTGTACTTCCACAAATTGCTTTTGAAAGTAGTTTCGGTTTGAATTCAAAGAGTTAATACTTTTCTTTTTAACACCTTTTCCATAACTTCCGCAGTAGCATTTCAGTCACTATCTTTATTTTTATTGTTAGACTTGTTTGACTTGAATCCAAGTAATACTTGGAACTACAACTATTTTATTATTTTCATAAATTAAAATTGTCTTAGATCAGTAGTAAAACTCTAACTAGTGTCCATTTGAGGTTACAAGAAATGTGGGTGATTAAGGAATAGATTATTTGCAATTTTGCACATTCCTAACATAATCAAGACTGAGATTTTTATTACAAAATTAAACAGAAATTGTTTTCTTTTTATTCTTTTACAATATTATACATTGTGTTTGATAAAAAAATGTTACAAATAAAATATTTCCGTTTTTTCTTATATACCAAAACAATTAATTAATACCATAAATATTGAATTTTTATTGAATAAAGCTACATATTTTGCTCCCAAAAGTACGTTTTTACATTTATGATCAAACACTTGACACTGAAAATCAAGATGTTAGGAGAGTGATTTGTTAAAAAAAAAAACACACACACACAATAAGAATTTGATTTGGATGTAAGTTTGGCTAAAATATTGGATTTTTTGCTAGTTTGAGGCAGTTTATAAGTGTTGCTATGTTAATAAGAAGCCTAAAATTTTTGGGAACATGGGAAGGAGCATGTCGTATAAATGTGCTTGTTGTACAGTTTGTATGTCCTAATGACTCTGCTAAAGGTTTTGAATCTTTGAAGCCCTACTGGGGAAAAAAATGTGTATTAATATTTTCATTGTAGACTCAACATAGTTATGGAGAAAGTTATTGTAATTCGTATTCCTTGGTTCAGCTGTGCATTAAATATTTAATGTATGGCTATGAACCACATTGGAAACATTTGTTTCCATTTGTGAACTCTGCTATGACGATCGCTCTTAGGACTAAAGCTTTAATCTATTACACACAATATTATACGTGCCTGTAATATTTACATCAATGTGCAAAGCACAGTGTTAAGTTTTGCGAAGTGTATCAATTTACCAAATCATTTTGAGGATATCATTAAAGTTTCTCAATGAATATTTTATACAAAAATGTGTAATCTACTAAATGCTAATCTTTAATGGAATGCAAATGCATCATTGACTAATTAATATGCAACTTCATTCTGTGAATCATTATTGGTTTCTTGTTAATGACATATCTACTGTTCAGTATATATTTCAGGTTCAAACATGATCTTATGTCATCCCATCTGTTGTGTGAAGCCTTGTTCTCAAGCAAATTTTTTAATATATAATTCCAGAATGGAATACTAAATAGTTAACTTTTAAACTGCCTTGGCACTCTTTGTTCCTACATCATAAAAAGCTGCAAGGACTTCATTAAAAATCTCTATATAAGAAGCTTTCTTCATTTTCCATGAACACCTAAATGAAAAATTGTACAACTATTTCTTAGATTTTATACGTTTATCACACCCTGGAAAGCAAAGCCATAAATCATAGTTTATTTTAAGTATGTCATATTGTTGCATATGTTCAGTTTTTAAATGGTTTATCATTGCTAAGATTACCAAGAGGTGTTCATGTTCCTTGCTGTAACCCACTGATAAGCCCTCCTCCCCCTTCCCCTCCTATAGAAAAGGAAAAACTGGCATATATTTAATGGACAGTGGGGGATGCCAGTCTGCAGAAGCAGGTGAGCGTGATGAGCTCGAACCTGAGCAGCAAGCTGGATGAGCTGCAGGCACGTGGTGACCGGCAGTTGGAGACATCTGTGGCCCTCTGTGAGATCCGGTCACAGCTTCAGGAGTTGACCAAGTCAGTTGAATCATGCCAAAGTGAAGTGAGTGAAGTGAAGCGTGACATGGTGGCCATCAAGCATGAGCTGGATACAGTCCAGCAGGTGAAGGAGGAGATAGAAGAACTGCGTGAATTTGTGGACCGCCTGGGAGAACAGAGCCACCGCCGAAAGCTGAGACTCCTTGAGCAGGTATGTAAACCTTGTGGGATACCTAAATATTTTGATATATTTAATGTTCACCTAAGCAGGTATATTACCCCAGTTATCTTTATACTTTGTTAATGCACAGTAATTAAAAGAAAATAAATGGGAATAAATGCCCAGTGTTCTCTTTTTGAAGAAATTTAATTTTACAAAGTGCTTTTACTAAGCATTCGGACATTATTTACATGTTGATTAAAATTCATGAGAGATTTACATAGTATCTGCTTTTAGATTTTTGACAGTTGATTATCTTCCTCCAACTTTTACTTTTTTTCTCCTGATGACTGATTATAGTTTTACTGCACATTGCACATTATGATAATCATTTCTCTTACCTGCAAAGGAATCTATTTAAATTAAAAAAATGCCTGGTTACAGCTCTACAGGTTTATGTATGTTTTCTAACCTGCTTCAGTTTTTGCAATTCTTTATTCTCAGCAATGCAATTCAGGTCTCATGTGAAGCAAAACTATTCTGATTATTTATGAATGCATGATCTATAATTGAGGAATATGTAATTCGAACAATATTGACACGTATCTTGTTTTTTGTACATATAGTTCATAAAAAAATAATGATGCAAATAATTATAGGAAAGGAACTTCAGAATTAAGAAATTAATTCTTTAGGAAATAGTGCTTTTGAACTACTGTATATTTTAAATAATAATTAGGATCGGGAAAATAACACATCACTTACTACTCTTGAATGCACGAGGTCCACATGAACACACTTTACAATATTTCAGTTAATAATCTTAATCCTGTAGGAGGGAAGATGTATGACAAGAGGAAATATATTTAAACCACCAGATCTTCATTTTTGGTGCATTATTTTCTGTATACTTCCTTATTTTCATTGCCTAACAACAGTTTTACTATCAACATCATCAAAATATACATTTTCCATTATATTTGAAAGCTATAGAATTTGTTAGGAAACTGTAAATTTTGAGCTTTTTGTTTTTGGATTTTTTACCTCTCAGAAGATGGAATTCAGAAGAAAGGTCACTCAAAAATTATTTTTGTGTTGATGATTAAAGGGATATGAGTGAAAATATTGTAGCAGGGGTTTTCCCAAATAATTGAAATTGAACAGACCAGAAAAATGGGTAATATTTCCTGACAATTTTTTTTTCAGAGAACTAGGTCAAAAACAAAAAAGGGGCTGGAATGAATAATTTACTATAGATGTGTTACAGTGGTAAACAGAGTATTTTACCGTACTTCAAAACAAAGCTACTTTAGATATTTTTGTTTAGTTGCAATGTCATTTTTGGAAATAAAGCCTAATTTATATATTTTTGTTCAATATCAATGGTGTCTACACAAATTTTAACAAATTTTAAACTTAACTTCTTGGAGTGTCTATTTTCTCACTTAGGATTCTTTCAAGTGTATGGGTGGATGGTTCAATATTGCAATTTTGGTGTAATTCTCTGTTGAAGGTAGACAAACCAGGGACTGTAATAATGCAGCTCATCGCTATTGTCCTCTTTACCCTGTGTACCATTCTTAGTTATCTTCTAAGGGAGCATCCATAAACTACATGGCTCGGGGTAGGGAGGGGAGGAGTTGGCTGGTAAGCTATGCTGGTCTACGTGGGGGTAGAGGAGGGTGTGTGTTCTGAGCCAAGCCACATTAAAGTAAAGTACAAAATACACATCATCTGAATATATATTTCAGTCATTTAACTATCTCTGTATATAATTTACATTAGTGTGACAAGAGAAAACTACAGATTGTCTTCTGGAATCAAAAGGAGAAAATAGCTATGTGCTAAGCGGGAAAGGGGGGGGGATGGAGGCAAGTCACGTCAGGCTATGTGGGGGAAGGAGGGGGGGGGTTCACAGGGGGCCAAAATGGATTATGTGGTTTGGGTCTACTGGAGATAGCGATCCCACTACAACATTCAGTAATGATGTCATAATACAGCTGCAGTCAATGGAAAGACGTATTATTTTCGAGCAGTAATTCCGTTGTAATACAGCCTGGACCATTATTTTCAAACATAAATTAGGTTGTAATACAGCCTAGACCAACAAGAAACTGTTAAACATACTTCCGAAAGTATTTCTAACGAAGTTTTCTGTTTGGCCACTGCAGTATTATGACACCAGGGCAGTTCCTGGTTGAATCGCAGTCTCCATCAATCCGCGTGGTTTATGGACGCTCCCTAATAATAGCCATCTGTACTTCATCACCAATATAGAGTTTAAAATTCCCTGTGCTCTCTTTACACTCCTTCTATCATCCACAGACTCCCAACCCAGGGAATGCCAACTTTGCAGGTGCTTGGGGGCTCCACCTCCCATGAGAGGTAAATAGTGGGTGCGGAGCACCCAAGAACATAAGCCATTCAACCTAATTTTAATTTCATTGCCATGGAGCGCATGCTCCGGTGGCACTTTACCTACACACCTATTTTTCACCCTTCCTTTTCCCATATATTTTTGCCCTCTTCTAATTTCAACTTTAAACTCTTTCAGTGTTTTCGTTAACTTTTTCATCATTTCTCTTGGCAATTTATTCCAATCCCTGACACCCTTCCCCATACAAGAAAATCTTCTAACACACTTATGTCTGAAATCGAGTGTCAGGTTGGGGTCATGGTCATCTTTTTCCTTTCACACACCCCTCTTAATACTCCCAGCTCCTTTTCATACTAGTTACAGACTGCTCTGCGATAATTTCCAGAGGCAACCCTTTGCACTCCATCCAACTCCTGCATTTGATACCCAAAATGAGTATTCCATACCACACTTAAAACCCATTTCCCTTACTCTGTTTCTTTTTTGCAATTGGTCCAAAGTCCTCACAGGATGATAATAGAAAAGCAATTTGTTTCCACTGGGTTGTGACTCTACCTGGACTATAGCAATAGCGATGTAAAGGACATAATGGGTAACTATATTTTGGGAGTCTTACTGTTATATCCTATCTGTGTTATTACTGTGGTTCTGGCTGAATCACAGTTTAAATTGAAACAAATTGAGTTTCAGTTATCATCCTGCGAGAAAGTAGTACCAACTGCGATAAAAAAAATCATTCTGAACTACATAAAATGTAACCACAATTGGGCAGAAAACCGTTAATCATTAATTAATGAAAATTGTAATTTTTAAGTTAAACTAAAAAATCATTAACGTTCTTCCGTTACATTGAACTTCAGTTGTTGCCATAATTTCGTTTGTGTGAATTGCGTGTCACGGAATGTTGGTACATTCCGCGAGTCTAATGGCAAACGAATTGGGTAACACAAGTGTGATTCATATAATACCTGTTCTGCTAGGCATGGTGTGTGGGTTAGTAGGATCGCTAGAGTTGTGGAGTGTTTGTATTTTACATCTACAAACCGCTGATCACTACTCATTTCATTGATTTTGATATTTTTATAATCTAATTTTTTTTATGAAGAGGCCACTTTAGTTTGTGTTGGTTTGGAGTTTGTTAGTGAAATAAATTGAATTGACATTCGTTACATGATTACTTCATGGAAACGGATCTATAATCTATGAAAGCAGCAACGCTATCAATAGCAATGAGAAGATTAAAAATCATTGGCCCCATTTATGCGATTATGTTGCATTTAAATCAAGATTGGGAGAACAGTCCATTTATGAATTCAAACTACGTTTGCCTAAACTTTCTACAATCAAAGCTCATATTTCTAGCCTTAATAATCTTAAATACATGAAGAGGATGCATACATCCAAATATTTACAGTTTGAAGGAAAGGTAAAAACAGGATCAACTCTGGGAAAAAGAAAAACAATTCAAAGCCTTCTTCAAGTTCTAATGTATATAGCAGCAGAAGTATTTTATTATTTTTTTTCGTGTCCATGTGACACTTTAACATTCAACGAAGTTAACTTTTTAAGTAGCAGATTAACGAGTGACAAAGTTAACGTTTAGATTAATTATGTCCAACTGTGATCATTACCATAAGATATTGGGAATTTCTAATTTTTGTGTCGAATCTATAGGCCTAGCTCTTAGTGTAGTCCAGGATGCAATACAACCTAAACCGAATGTCTTGCATGTCACTGTTACTCTATGCAGTGGCGGATCCAGGATTTTGGTTTGGGGGGAGCTTGAGCAGATCTCGCTTGGGAGGGGGGGGGGGGCTTGAGTCGGGTAAGGGTAGGCTTTATAGTCATGCTGCCCTTAAAAGATCATTAGAGCTAAAATAAAAAAGTCTCCAAATCTCAAATTACAATGGTGGGGGTGGACCTAAATTACTTTGGGGGAGGGGGGCTTGAGCCCCCTAGCCCCCCCCCCCCCCTGGATCTGCCATTGAATTTCTATGCGATTAAATATGTCTACTGTTTTCAATTGTTAGATTGGTTACACACATTATTTTTAATATCGCTAGAATATCTCAGAAATTTTTGAACATCAAACTACACAAACATTCATATAGTAAAAAATATATAATTAATTGTTCTATCTTTTATTTAAATAAACTAAGCCATTATTAATGTTAAATGATACCCATTTGGCTGCAACTGTCTAGATAGCGAGTACAGGCAATAAAAATGCAAGATAACCAAATTTTTCTGTACCATCATAAAATTGTCATTTGGGAATTATCATGCTGCTGCTATTACACCCAGCTACATCTTTAACTTTTTAATAATTACTTTTTAATTGGCCGTTCAAAACTGCCTACAACATGATTCCAAAACCTGTCAGTGTTTTATTACTGACACACAAACATTAGTCACTCTCGATGTTAAATCAAAATCATTTGCTGGAGCAATAAACCTTGGGAAGTCGAATTTCATATGTACTAAAACGTCAGTTCTAAACTTCTCCATTCCTTTAACATAATCACCAGCTCTCTTATACAACATGCTTAATTTTCAGTTGTAGACAATTCTAGCTCTCTACATTATTCTCAGACACAATCTTAAGATTATCTACTTTACCATGAAATTAAAGAAATTTACTTTTTGTTTTAGACTTAATTTCAATTAAGTTTTCAAAAAAAGGGGGGAGGTGAGAAATAATCGAAACTTGTAGGCCAATCAGTTTGACATCAGTGGTAGGTAAATTAATGGAGAGATTGATACACAACCATATCAGAAATATATGTGAGGAGCATAAGTGGTTTTCAAGTAGGCAACATGGCTTTAGGCAAGGGTGTTAATGTCAAACTCAGTTGGTGGGATATATACAAGCTATTTGAGATGAAATGGACATGGGAGGCCAAATTGATAGTGTAGCATCTAGCGTGGTGGTGTAATGGCTAGCGTAATGGCCTCGCATTCGGGAGGACGGCGGTTCGAATCCCCGTTCGGGCATCCAGATTTGGGTTTTCCATGGTTTCCAAAATCACTCCAGGCAAATGCCGGGATGCTTCCTTCAAAAAGCCATGGCCAAATTCCTTACCACTCCTTGCCCCCCTATCCTTTCTCATCTCTAAAGACCTCGCTGTTAGACGTTAAGCAGATAAAAAAAAAAAAAATGATAGTGTAGCACTAGAACTTTCAAAGGCTTTTGACAGAGTGAGCCATAAAATGGTAGTAAAAAAAGGTAACAACTATTGGAGTAGATGAGAAAGTGATTTTCTGGGTAGAAGAATTTTTAAAAGATATAACACAAAGTTAGGGTAGGAAATTAATTATCAAAAGAAGTAAAAAATGGGAGTGCCAAAGAGTAGCGTATTGGGACCATTGCTATTCATTAGTCTAATGAATAATTGTGTTGATTGTTTACTATCAGAAGTTAGATTGTTTGCAGATGATATAATGATGTAAAAAAGGATCAATACTGTAGTGGACTGTAAACAGCTGTAGGGTGAGCTGGACAGGATATCTAGTTGGGTAAACATTGGATCAAGATAAATACAAAGAGGAGTCAGCTTATTAGATACACAGATAAAAAAAAAACTAAAGGTTGATTATGATTGAGGTGGGGAAAGAATTGCTTGTTGAAGACTTGAAATGTAAATATCTTGGCATTACATTTGATAAGAAGTTTAACTGGGCAGGACCCATTGGTCAGGTAGTAGGAAAATGTTTCAGAATTCTGCACTTGTTGGCGATTGTGATGAGGGGATGTACAAGAGAAGTAAAGGAATTGGGTTGTAAAACTTTGTTCTGACCATTGATTGAATATGGTAGTATAGTATGGGACCCATATTTTGCATATAAAATACAGGAGTTGGAGAGGGTGCAAAAAAAGGGCTGCTAGATTTGTTTGTGGAAATTACCGCATAATCCAATCAATAACAGATATGTGAGAACGAATTCTTTCACGGTGTATCGATGATATGAAGTCTTCACGGGTTCTCCGCCATATGGTGTTGAAGAAATACGAGCTTTTGGCTGCTGGCTCTGCCACCATCTACATGTCTGATGTTATGCAGGGAGCACCAGTGCAACTCTGGTAAAAAAGCTTTAATGGGAATTATTGGAAGACAGGAGGGGGGTAAAGAGGGTCATTGGAGTGTAAAAGTCATTTATTGGTGATGAAGTAGGGATAGATATTTGTGTAAGAATTAAAAGTGATGCATGGAAGGGATAAGATGACCATGACCAATAGCTGGCACTTGATTTCAGGCACAAGATTTTAGGAAGATTCTCTTTTTTTTGGGTAAGGGTGTCAGAGATTGGAATAAGTTATCAAGTGAAATGATGAATAATTTTCCAAAAACATTGAAAGAATAAAGTTAAAATTTGCAGAAGGAAATGTAGGTGGGCACAGGAGGGGAAAGATGGGTGTGTAGGGAAATTGGCACCAGAGGGTGCGTTACATTTCAATTTAATTAAATATTATTGAGTATTAAATATCATCTGTGAAAAATCTCGAACTGCTATTAACATTGTCTCTGAGACAGGACCTTAATTTTTATAAACTATTACACTTCCTTGTAGATCGTCTGAACCTTCAACTTTCATAAAGTCATGCGAAAATGCCAGCTTGTTTCATGTGATCTTTTTCTAACATCCATGTAAATTCAGAATAAGAAATTCATTTTTGTCTAGAAACTCCATACTGTTAGAGCATATAATAAACTCCAGAACTTTACTGCAAACGGATGTTGGCTGTATGAGTAAACATCAGTGGTTCTTAGGTTCTATTTGATCTTTCTTGGAAATGGAATTAGCCATTTGTTTTTCCAATCGAAAGACACTTTTTCTCTTCGGAGGATTTACGATATTTATAAAGCTAAGTTTGGTCTTCAGTCCAAAGATTTAATGACCCCTCATGAAAGGAGTCTAGTATTGGAGGTAGAGTGGCCAGTTCCTTTTATCCTATACAAGGGGACATGGAATCTGAACTATGGAAGCTATCTGGCAAACTTTACATTACACAGCAAGCTGTGCTGGAGGTGAAGGTTCGGTTAAGGGCCTATGAAAATCTCTGCAGAGACAGGGTTTCAAACTTATTGATTTCCAGTCTCTGGCAAGATGCCTCAACCACTGAGCCACCAGACCACTCTTTACAATATTTATCAGACTGAAAATACTCTTATTGGGCTACCATTGGAAATTGGAGCTTTAATTACTTGGTGACATCACCAACTAGACTGTGCCCAGCTAGACTGCCCCCTCCAAGTGAATCTCCCTCCACTCCTGTCTGGTAGCCATATATGAGAGACTACCGTGCGGCAGTTTTCAGTAAGTTAAGTGGGGCTTGACAATGGGAGCAGCGCCAGCTCTCAAAACATCGCCAGTCGACTTCACTTTGACGCCGCTAGGATCCCGAGAGATTTTTCTACAGGGTTAATTATACTTTCATAGCTATCATTACAATTGGCAACTATTTCCATACCAGTATATTTCAGCTATCACTGGGCCTGTATATCCACCAAAGAAAATGACAACATATGATTGAGAAAATTGGATGTGTGGGGAATACTAAATTTACACTACATGCTTCACTACCATTATGTAAAATTTCATCCATTTGCCTCCAAACAAGTTATTTATTAGTATTGGTACAGGAGAGAATTTTAAGACTGATTTCCAAACCTTAACAAACCTTAACATTTTTGCAAATAATTTAATACACAATACTAATATTTCCCATTTTTTTTAACATGATTATTTTTGGCAATTGTTGAGAAGTTGGCAAAGTTAAACCATCTTGAAAAGATTGTATTTCAAGCTACAGTATAGATGCACTATAAAATAGCAGCATCCATTGAAATTCCTTTTCTGAGGCTGTATGGGGGTAATTTTGTGATATTGGACTTCAAAACTGCAATGGTGTGTGTGTGTGTGTGTGTGTGTGTGTGTGTGTGTGTGTGTGTGTGTGTGCATGCATGCACATGTTTTGATTGAAATGGGGTATTTTGATGAGATTAGCTGATGCAGTTGTATGGGTGCAAGAGTTCCTGACACCTGCATATTGGTTTCAGATTCCCAAAAATTAAAATTACAGTTTGTGAGAATGTAAACATGTGGCTCTTTGTTGCTGAAAGTGTTCAGTGTCATGGTTAGAATGCAATAGCTTTAAATTTATACATTTGTTTAAAAAGATTACTAGGTGCACCCATTCTTTGATATTCTCTATTAAGTTTTTCTTTCAAGCAAAGAGCCAGGTGAAACAGTTGCCACAAGCAAAGACATTTTTTATATTTGAGTTGTTATTTTAAGCTCTTCTGATAGTTTTTCCTTTATCACAAGTGCGTTCTATAATTTAGTTCCAGCCAGATGAGCTGCAATGTTTCAGGAGTAATGGATGTATTAATGTGAGTGGCTCATATATTGCTTCTACACTGTTCCACTTCACTGGATACACTGTGTATCTTGACCATGTTTGTGTACCTTTAATGTGAGCTTGTCACCACTGCACCTGCTCCAAGTCCCTCAACTGACATCATCCTTGGGACTTCAGACACAATAAACTGTTTCACTAATTGTTATATCATTCAATTGAATAAATATGTAATTAAAAAGTTTTCAAATAATTCAAAAAATGTAACTATTTTGAAAATGCTGACCTGTTATAAGCAATGTTCAACTACCGCATCTTTCCTCTTGTGGGTTTCATGGAAGGGGAGGGAAAACTATGACTCTTCACAGGTGACAGAGGGAAAATACAATAAAAGACAAGGAACAATAATGTAATTTTTGGTAATAAGCCCTTGTTGATCAGGTCAACACGGCATTCACATGTGTAAATTAAAATTTTTAAAAGATCAAAGAGATTTCTGTCTATCATCTTGCTGTCACCTGTGGTGTGTAATGGTTTCATGTAAAACATACATAATCTCAATACTAAAGTAAAAGCTTTTATTTCTTGTAGTTACTGTATTTTATTTCTTTTTCTTATATTTTTGGTTGGAATATACAATCGATTGTGCAAATAAACTCGTAAACTGTCAGATATTAGTAAAGTCTTCATCTAAAGAAATTTAAAATTGATTAACAAGTCCTTTCATCATAGAGTTTTGATTTTTGAGAGAGAAGAGATCTGTATATTTATTGCATTTTCAAAAAGTGCTGATATAAATTTTGTAGGTTAGTGAGGTTAATAAATTGTTCTTTACAAGAGGATTGATTCTGGTAGCATTTATGTATATACTCTAGATTCTTATGGCAGAAATTCCTACAATATGAAATCATGATGAGGAAAGCATTACTTTTCTGAAACGAATTAAAAATCTAAAACCATTCAGCCTTTTGGAACTTGAATTGAAAAGAGAAGTTTAATTGAAGTGCATAGTAAATGTGAATAGTCCCTGCTACATAGCATAAACCTGCAGATCCAATTAATTTCAGATGTTCTCTCACAATTCCATAAATTTTCAAAAGTTGTTAGATCTCCTTTTATGTTGATATAAAGAACTGATTTACATTATGGTTTTCAAATTAATTTTAATTTTGCTGTAGTAATTATTTCACTTCAAATCTTTGCCTGTCTGTTGTGCTGAATTGTTTGTGTGTTTGCATTTTGAGCACATTGCTTAAAACTTATTTGTTGTATATTGCAATTTATTCTCATTTGGATCACCTATATGTTTTATTTTATTTTGCAGTTACCTGATTTAAATTTGCATGGACATCAGCTGGCATGGTAATGCAGACAAGAATACAAATGCTTGCATTGAGAGAATGATCCACTCCTTAAAATACAAATTATTATATTCAAGATTTAAAATAATGTAGTAGGAAATTTTATTAATTTTTACAATTAAATTCAAAACTGAAAGCCAAGTATGTACAGATCAGTGTAGCTTTTCATGGCTAAGTTTTGAGCATTACATATTTTTCTAAAAGTTATCGTACATTTTCTGGATTTGTAATTTTATTTTTTCCTTTTAATGGTCCTGGTGATGCCTCTTGCTTAGTTAAGTGTGTGTAGCTCTCACAATTTATGTAGTTGAATATCTTCAGCAAGCTTAATTTGAGTTTATACATATTTTGTAATTATGTTAAAGCATTTGGTACTAGAATCGTGTTAAAGAAAGAGAAAGAAAGAAGCAATTGCTAACTATTGTAGATGGAATGATAGTGGCAGTAACAGGAACATCATATCACAAAAAAAACCTAAGCAAATTTTTTGGGCATAATACTGCAGGGCTTATTTCACCAGTCACACTGAACTGTTCTGTCTTTAGAGTAATTTTTGTAATTGATAGAATTTATATTGAAAATAAATAGGGAAGTACTGTTGTAGAAATAGTTTTAAAACATTTGACTGGAAGTCTATTATACTCTTCAACGAAAAAGTGTACTACTGATATTTAACAATGAGCTATTAGTTATTGTAGCTTTGTGTTATGACATTAAATTTAGGAGAGTATCTACTATAACCATCTTCATTTTGCATGGCATTTTTATTTACTTGAAATGAATTAAAATCTGATAAATATGTCATCTGAGATTATATTGCATTAGAGTAGCTAATTTTTGTGGACTAAGATATATTTGTAAAACATACAATGCATTGTTTTTATTTATTTAATATTATTTTTTAAAATAATAAAAATTTGTTCCAATTTTTCCTGTATCCTCTAGTAGGAATTCATTTTTAAGACAATTATTTGCATATAAATACTCATTTTACATAATTTTAAAATGAAATATTCGTTTTAAGCAAATTTGTATACTATTTTCTACATTACATGATTGAAGTATCTCCATATTATTATCAATTGGCTACTTAGTTACAGTTAAAATGAATTGCAATTGTCTCTCTTATATCTTTACAATTTTGTAAGCTGTTAGGACACACTCTGATGCATGCATGATTACTAGCAGTAAATTGAATGTTCTAATAGTTGTGTTAATAGGATTCCCAGACATTTTAACATCACTAAACTGGATTTAAAAAAAAAAAATACTGAATAATTTATTTGAATGCATGAACTTAAATTAGAAATTTCCATCTGCCTGTGGATGGTTCAGAAACCATTAGGCATGTATCAAATTCCTACCAACTACACAATTTTGCACCATAGGAAAATCTAGATTTATATTTTTATGTTTCAGGGTTTGACTTTCTTCTTGTCATATGCTATACTTGCTGCGGTATTGGGAATGCTGCAGTTTGGATATAATACCGGCGTCATCAACGCTCCAAAAAGGGTAAGATGTGTTTTATAAGTTTTAAAATCATTATCATTTAATTTCCAGTAATATTCTTTCAATGGTATCAATGTTTTGAAGAATATATAACTGAATTTTAGATATTATTTATGAAAGTGAATGGTTTGATGGTTTATTACAGTTTCATAGCAAAGACGCACATTATCACATCAAAAAGTAAATGTTTTGTGATTTTTGGGCACCTAATGAATAGTGATTGTGCTGTTTGTTGCACTTAACTTCCCCATCTTTGGTGGGAATTATTTCTTTAGTTCTTTGCTTTATTTGATTTATTACTACAAGTTACTTGCTTGAAATGGTCACTACCTGCATACTGAAGGAAATTATGAAAGTGTTCACTTAAATAACTAAGTTCACAGTTAGAATAATAATTGCACCTCAGCCACCACCAGTTATTTAAATGTATTTATTGACTGTGAATTCAATTCAAATCAAGACTACTTCTACAGAGATTACAAGACCTCCAAAACATACGTCAATTCTCACCATACTGTCAACCACAGTATGCTTTCAACTACTGCTCAACTCGGTAAAGCCATTAAAATCAACTATTAGTCCAAAATCACTCTTAAAATATGTAAATTACCCATTAAAACATATCAGAAATTCTCCCTTTACTTTATGAATACTATCAGCTGCTTCCAAAACATCATCATCAAAATTTTCCCTAATGCTCAAAATAAATTGATGTGATCTTATTTTATCATTTAGTCCCTGACTGGCATTGTGGTGATATGGCCACTTCATATCACCTATTCTCACTTGTACATAATTTTGCTAAATGTATTAACAGAAATTCATTTAAGTAAACCAAACACTAATCATAGATAAAACAGGAGGGCAGCAGCAAACACTAAAAATGTCGAATGCATATTACAATGTATCTGTTGTAAAATCATGTAAGTTGATGATACAGATGTTGAAGGAATCAGATGTGTGCACACAAACTCTTGAGGTGTGATTACTTTTTCCAGGCGTCTAGTATACTCAAATAATTAAGATTTACGACTGAAATGTTGTACTGTGTGTTTGTCGCTGCCCTCCTGCCTTCATGGATGGCAAGTGTAATATTTATTTTATCATTCCTCATTTTGTTACTCAATTATTAATAATAATTAAGTCAAATAAATAATGAAAGGGAAGGTGAAACATTCGCACCACTTGTCAAAGAATTTGTGGACTGTTTGATGTCTGGTTTTGTGTGTGAATTGCTGTGTACTAAGTTGGAGTTTATTTTAATACTAATTAAGTTTTGATTACTAAATTATTTTAAAACTTCGAATTTTCAATTGAATAGTGAGGATTATTGTTGATATGATAAGATATTAATCTTTTAAGTTAAAAACAGTGTTACAAAATTTCCCTATTGTTGGTTAATTTTCATTTCTTTATTGCTAGCTGTATTAATTTAGTACTTGGTAGTTAGCTTAAAGACGGCAAATTGTAGTTAAACTTTACTTGTGAACCTTCACTTCAATTGCAATACCTGATCCCTGGGGTCCTCCAACTAAAATCATTTATAACTGTCAGATGAGAGGAAATTCGATAAAACTTGTCATATTAAAAAATGTTGCAGAATGTTTAAAAAACAAAATGTCAAACTTTGGGAGCAAAACAATAAATTTGAGGTACTGCAAGAATTGGGGATCTTTAATTTTCACAGTAGAAGAGTGAGCCATCAAGGGAATGTACCATTTATTCCAGACGTTGGTGTAAAACGTTTCCTTCGAGCTCATTTCAACTGGTTGTAATATGGTTAATATGTAGCGAACGCAGTTGTTCGCTTGGCTCATAAGTTAAATATTTGTCAATTATGAAATGAGGACAGCAAGTAGCATGTTAAGAAACCAGATAGAGGCATCGGCCGGGGATTTAGAGCGCTGACAGTAGGGAAAAAGTGCGCAATGGTCGAGCTAAGGAGGACAGATGACGGCATGGATCGGCCTCATCATTGGCTACCATTTGCCCCTCCACTTTAGGACCGTAGTGGGAGGTTGTGTAAAAACCTCTGCACGGGTATCTGAGTGTGTCTTGTCTTGTCTTCATCAATCAGTCGCAGCCAGCAACAGTCGGAGCAGAGGGGACGCAGATGTCGAGCCGCGTCTGGCGGCCGTGGCCGCGGGGTGGCGTCGCACACGAAGATGAACAGCGCATAACAGGTTGGCTCTGCTGTAGGTTATGGTTGGACATGGAAAGCCGTCGTTGAATTGTAGATAGGGAGCTAAGGTCCTCTACAATGTCTAAGATGGGGATTTCTGGTTTAGATAATCGCCCACAGTCGAAGAAGCTCTTGCTGTCCTCCAAGTAAATGGCACACCCATGCAGTTACAATAATCAACCTATTTGCAGTATTCAGTATGTCATAGTAGGATGTCTGAAGGCAGCCAATAGCACCTTGCGTATTCAGCATACCACTTGTATATTTTGTACAGTCGTAATAGTAAATATTGTATATATGACATGTTTATGAAATCATTCACCCTGATGATCCTACCACGGATGTCTCCCTCCGATCCCAGATCGACTACTATGATCGATCCTTACCCATTCACTCATTCCTCTCATCGAATCTGGCCAAGTCTCCGCTCGGCCTGCTGCCAGGTTCGCCATAGGTCCCCATAGGTTTACCGGTGTCCAGGTGGGGGCGCTACAGTGGTTGTGGCTCTCGTAATGTTGCTTAATTTTGCTCGCTCGTCTGTCCTCTATCCCAACCCCAAACAAGTGTATAAATTACTCAAGTAAAACCTCTGGTATTACTACAAATAATGCATGAATAAATGCTGCAATTTTGGTATCTGTCTATTTGAAGAATAACTTGCCATCATCGTGTGGACCAAGTCTGATTTAAGTATTAATTTTCTTGAAACCATCAATCACATCAACCATTTTCAGAATAAATACAGTGATAATTGAAGTCAGGTGTAGTATGTACTTTAACAGTAGTTATGCTTTCACTAAAGATCATTGCAGTGAGATTCTAAATGTTACAATGAATTTGGTGACCAAATATAAGCAAGAACTATAGCCATATCATTTTAGTACTATCAGCAAAACAAAATACAACAGTCATAGCCACTGAGAAGTATTCTTTAACCCCAAGAGATATTTTCTTACTACAAGAGTAGTGATAATGAGGAGTGTGGACAATAGTATTGATATGAACACAAGTTACAGTATGAAGAGTGGAAAGTGCTGAAGGAGGTGCAGCATAATTGGTTTGAGCTCATGCAGGTCCTCGGTTGCCATTCTGACCACACCATACTGTGAGGCAGATAAATGTGGAGACCGGTATGCTGCTTGGGAAAAGCATGTGTTCTGTCCTGGGGTTTGAGCCTGTGAACATCATTGGTAGGTAGGGTTTCACTACACGTAAATAGAACGTGCAAGGTGGTACTTTCTATGTTGTTGGCTTAAGCTGCCAGGAAGAAGGTATGATGGGGTCAGGACTTTTTTAGGTTAGAGGCTGCCAGTGAGGGGAGAAAATTAGATGAACAAAGGGATACCAAACCCACATGCACATGTACGATGAGAAAAATCATGAATTCTTCCTTTTGGCTGCTACATCCTCAGATCCTTCCCTGAAATGTGATGCATTCTTCCCACTATCCTTCCCAACACATGTCACTTTCAGCAGACCACCTAACCTAAAAAATATGTTTGTACACAAATATCAACCTTCCGATGCTCCTAAACCACCATTCAGATCCTTCCCCTGTAACAGGCCTTGATGAAAAACATGCAGTAAGCATCCACCTACCACAACCTATTGCAAAGCTACTACTGGTGAATCCTAACCCATCATAGGACGTGCCACTTGTACTAAAACTCATCTCATATACGAGCTAACGTGCCTCCAGTGTCAAAGTTGCTTCTCTGGCCTTACCTAGAACAGACTGAATGGTCATAGACTGTTAACTCCCGACATCTAGACCTCCCTGTTGCTCACCATGCCAGCACTCGCAATGTCCACGATCTCTAACTGTTATAGAGATAGAGGAGCAACTGGTGAAGGGGTATTAATATTGGTTAGTAAAGACAACTATAGTTCACTGGTACTTACAGATCATAACTGTGAGTTAATAGGGGCAGATTTCTGGGATGATAGAAAAATAATTAATATGTTGATGGCTGCTTACTGCAGTGGATGAATGAATGATTTAGATGAGACCCTTAAGCAGAAACTAAATAAATGCTGAGAGTTTAGAAGTGAGTCTAGAATGGTTATTACTGTTGGGGATTTAAATTCACAATCTTATTTTGAATAAAGTGGACAAGGCCAAATTGATAGTGTGGCTCTAGAGCTTTCTAAGGCACTTCACGGTGTGATCCATAAAATGGTGGCAAATGAGGTAAAAAACATTGGAGGGTTTGAAGTGATTTTTTTTTGGGTAGAAGAGTTTTTAAAAGTGAAAGCAAAAGGTTAAGAGTATCAAATGGAGTATAAAAAGTAGTGGGAGTGAAAATGGGAGTGATACAGGATATTGTATTGGAACCTGTGATGTTTATTCTTTTCCGATTATTCTACTGAATTATTGTGTTAATGGTTTAGTCATAAGTTAGGTTGTTTGCAGGTGACATAACCATTTTAAGTGATGATGGAGTCAGGATTGTGCTTTTTCTTGGTTGGGGCTACTGATGTGGGGAAGGAAATAGAAAATCAAAATGATATTGAATGTACAAGGGTGAGTCAAATGAAAACCTTAAATTTGTAATAAAAAATTGAAATTTCGCGCCGTTATCCTGTAAGTTGGTAAGCGTGCTACAAGCAGCGTGCAGAATGGCCTTTAGGTGGCAGCATAGTGCAGATGCACAAATAACGTTGCAGTATCAGTATAAAGATGGCTGCTCCACTTGAGACTTGCACCAGGGAAGAACAGTGTTCTGTTATTCGGTTTTTGAGTAGTGAAGGTGTGAAACCTATTGAAATTCATCGAAGATTGAAGGTTCAGGATGGTGATGCATGTTTGTCACAGCAGCAAGTCTATGAATGGAGTAGGAAGTTCGCAAATGGTGTGACTTCAGTGAAGATGCTCCTTGTCCAGGTCAGGCACAACAAGTTGTGACTCCACAGAACATTGCAGCAGTTGAAGCCATAGTGATGGAAAACTGCCGAGTGACACTGAATGACATTGCAGCATGTTTAAAGATTAGTCATGGTTCATCACACCACATTGTGCATGATGTGCTCCAGTTTCAGAAAGTGCAAGTTGGGTGCCACGGCAGCTGACTCCTGAAATGAGAGAACGACGTGTTGATGTTTGTGAAGAACTTCTTCGGCGCTTTGAACGATAAGGTGATGGCTTCCTTGCAAGAATCGTTACAGGGGACCAAACCTGGGTTCACTTCCACCAACCGTAAACGAAGAGAGTGAGCAAGGAATGGCGCCATTCCTCATCACCAATACCAAAGAAGTTTTGAACAGAATCATCAGAGGGAAGTTTATGCTAACTCTTTTTGGACGAAAAAGGCGTCATTTTGGAGCATTACATGCCTAGAGGGACCACTGTCACCAGTGCATCATACACAGATCTCCTAAAAAAATCATCTTCGGCCTGCAATCAAATCAAAGCGATGTGAATTGCTGTCATCAGGTGTCCTTTTGCAACATGACAATGTGAGGCCCCACACTGCCCGTACAACAGTTGCAACAGTCACAGACCTGCATTTTGAGTGTCTTCCTCATCCACCATACTCACCAGACCTTGCCCCAAGTGATTTCCACATGTTTGGACCACTCAAAGAAGCAATGGGAGGAAAGAAGTTCCATTCTGATGAAGAGGTACTCCACGTGGTGCATGAGTGTTTGCGCAGACTACCAAAAGAAATTTTTTCTATAGGAATTTGTGCACTTTGTAAGCGCTGGAGGATTTGCATTGAGCGTAGGGGAAATTATGTTGAAAAGTGATACAGCTTTGTACCACTTCAGCACAATAAATAATATTTTAAAAAAATATTTAAAGTTTTCATTTGACTCACCCTCGTAGATCCACAATGGCAAAAATCACAAATGCTAAATAAATCAATGAAGCTGTAAAAACAATGACTGGGGCTGAACTAGGGAGGAGAACGTTAATGCTGAAAATATTACAAAGACAGTAATAAGGGTGTTACTAGTGAACTGTAGAAGTATAAACAAAAGAGTAATATAGTATGCAAACTTCATAGGTATACAGGGTTTGTCCGGAAAGTAATAGAACTGATTTTTTTCCGCCGCGATTGTACTTCAGAGCGTGCGCGTACCGACTGGATTCGGTAGAGGGGGTTCCTAGCTAACAATCGAGCGGCTGGTCAATTGTCTCCGAGCACCTGGAGAGTCAGGACAGGCATTTTCGCGCGACGTGTTTCTGTGAGTTGTGCAAGCCGAAAATGCAGCGTTCGTTAGAGCAGAGGTACGCGATTAAATTCTGTGTGAAACTCGGTAAATCTGCGACAGAGACGTTTGATATGATCAAGCAGGCTTACCCAGATGTTGCTTTAGCAAGAAGTGGTGTGTTTCGGTGGCACCAGGCCTTTTTGGAGGGCCGGGAAGAGGTCGCCGATGAAGACCGTGCTGGAAGACCTTCGACTTCGACAAACACCGACAATGTGACTCGTGTGCGCAAAGTTTTGAACACAGACCGTCGACTAAGTATTCGTTTAATTGCCCAGATGTTAAATTTACCAAAACCTGTGGTTCATGACATTGTGACGGAGCATTTGAACATGCGCAAGGTGTGCGCGAAGATGGTCCCAAAAGTGCTCACTGACGACCAGAAATTGCGGCGAGTGGAAATGTGCCAAGAAAATTTGAACATGTGTGAAAGTGACCCCCAATTTTTGAATAACGTAATCACAGGTGACGAATCATGGATCTTTGAGTATGATCCGAGACAAAGAGGCAATCTTCCGAGTGGCACACGCCGGCGTCTCCTCGCCCGAATGAGCAAATCCAAAGTGAAAACGATGCTCATTGTCTTTTTTGACATCAAAGGCATCGTCCACCATGAATTTGTTCCTCCTGGACAAACCGTCAACGCCAAGTTTTATGTGGAAGTGCTAAAGAGACTCAAACGAAGGGTCAATCGGGTCCGACAAGACATCGCAGCCGACTGGAAGTTGCACCACGACAACGCCCCGGCTCACACCGCCTTTCTTGTGAACAGCTACCTGACTAAGGCCGGCATTCCAACGCTTCCGCAGCCGCCCTACAGCCCAGATGTGGCTCCCCCGGACTTTTTTTTGTTTCCTCGCCTGAAAAGGCCGATGAAAGGCAAGCATTTTGAGACGACAGAGGGGATCCAAGCAGCATGCACCGCGGCTCTCAAGGCTATTCCGGAGAATGCCTTCCGTGACGCCTTCAATGCTTGGAAATCGCGTTGGCAGCGCTGCATCGACGCAGAAGGAGCCTATTTTGAAAGTTTCTAAAGAATTGTAACGATTGGCTCAATAAATTTTTTTAAATCGACTCAGTCCTATTACTTTCCGGACAAACCCTGTACAAAAAAAACACAAGGTGTATCTAGGTCCACCCCCAACATTGTAATTTTGGAGATTTATTATTTTTTAGCTCTATGCATTTGAGTCCCGAGGAGACTATAAATACTACCTTTTTCCACAAACGAGCCCCCCCCCCAAGCCAAAATCCACTGAAGGCAAGCCCCCCCCCCAACCAAAATCCACTTTAGCCAAGCCCCCTCCAAACCAAAGTACGCTCAAGCCCCTCCCAAAGCAAAATCGTGGATCCGCCCCTGAATGTGACCATGAGTTACTTGGGGTAGATCTCTGAGGTAGTAAACAAAGAGAAAAAAAGATCATGGTGTTGGCTGCTTACCACAGTGGAAGAATGACTAATGAAGTTGAGGCTGGGGGAGGGCATTAAATTCATACTTAAATTTCAGAGGTGAGAATAGAACGGTCATTATTAGTGGGGATTTAAAATTACCGGGTATAAACTTGGTAAAAAATAAGGTTGATAACACAAGGGAACAGAACTTAATAAGGAAATGAGGGGTTATACAAGTCATATAGTCAACACAATAGGACAAAACATGTTGGATATCTTCCTAATGATAACCTTGTGGGGTGTCAAGTAACTGAAGGAATAAGTGATTACAAATCAGTTCTGATGGATATTAGAGGATATTGCAAGACAGGAGGAGGATGAGGAGGGTCATGGGAGTGTACAGGGCATATACTGGCGATGAGGCATGGAAAGATATTGCAATAGGTATGAAAAGTAGTGCATGGAAGGGAAAAGATGACCATGACCACAAGCTGGCACTCTATTTCAGGCACAAGGGTGTAGGAAGATTCTCTTTTTTAGGTAAGGGTGTCAGGGATTGGAATGAGTTACCAAGAGAAATGATGAATAATTTACCGAAAACTTAGAAAGAATTTAAAGATAAAATTTGTAGAGGGGGAAGATGGGTGTGTAGGGAAATTGCCACCGGAGCCTGTGCTCCATTGCAATTAAATAATATAATAATAATAATAATAAAAAGTAAACCAGTTGCCAAAATTGAAGGGGGAAATAGGTACAATGATAAAAAGCACAGATTTTGAACTTGAAGAGATTTCACGAAAAGTTTAAGCAAATGGAAGGATGGCAGAAGTACAGGAGAGTCGAGGTGGGAAGAGTTAAAGAAGATAATAAGAAAGGGGAAAGAAATATTTATTACAAAACAGAAAATAAAGGAAAGTATATACTGTAATAGGGAGGTGAGGAGATTAATGCATTTGTTAAGAGAGCATAACAGATTTAAGAGACAGCAAGGTAGTAGGGAATATTTGACACTACTGAACAAGGAATTAATTTTTAAAAGGTAGAAGGCAAAAAGATAGGGTAGGAAATGCAGTTTCAAATGAAGTGAAAGTGAAAATGGGAGTGCCACAGGGTAGCATATTGGGATCATTCCTAATCATTTTTCTAATAAGATTGTGTTGGCGGTTTTGCTATCAGAAGTTAGGTTGTTTGCAAATGACATAATGCTGTATAAAAGAACCAAAACAGTAGAGAACTGCGAAGAGCTGCAGGGTGATCTGGACAGGATAACTAGCTGTGTGGATGAAGGTAAATACAAAGAAGAGTCAGCTTATTAGATACACAGATAAAAAAAACTAAAGGTTGATTATGACACAAGGTGGGGAAAGAATTGCTTGTTGAAGATTTGGAATGTAAATATCTTGGCATGAAATTTGGTAACAAGCTCAACTGGGCGGGACACAATGGACAGGTAGTATGAAAAGGTTTCAAAATCTTTAACTCTTGGGAGAGAGTGATGAGGGGATGTACAAAAGAAGTAAAGGAAAAGGGTTACAAAACTTGAGTTATACTATTGTTTGAATATGGTGGTGTAGTACGGGTCCCAAATCTGTGTATCAAATACAGGAGTTGGTGAGGGTGCAAAGAAGAGCTGCTAGATTTGTCTCTGGAAATTACTTCAGAACGCAAACAGTAACCAGTATGATAAGAGCTGGAATGGGATTCATTGGAAGACAGGAGGAGGATGAAGAGTCATGGGAGTGTACAAAGTATACATTGGTGATGGGGCATGGTGTAAGAATGAAAAGCAATGCATGGAAGGGAAAAGATGACCATGACCACAAGCTGGCATTTGATTTGAGACACAAGGTTGTGGGAAGGTTTTCTTTCATAGATAAGAGTTTCAGGGATTGGAATAAGTTATCAAGAGAATTGGTGATTAATTTACCAAAACATTGAAACAATTTAAAGTTTAAATTTGTGGAGGGAAAAAGTAGGTGGTTATAGGAAAAGATGGTTTAAGCTAACCTAGAATTTTGCAAACTGCATAACGAAATTCATTTACAGAACAGTGAGCTCAATTTAATAACATGGTACAAAAGGCTTTAGAGTCATTTATGCAGTTGATTCGGACAATAAATCAAGTTTAAGCAGTCCAATCAAGTTATTAATCTAGGTAAACGGCTATAGAAAGACTGAACATAAGATCAGCATATTAAATATTTGGTTTCAGAATATTTTTGTAAAAGCAAACATTTACTTCATTTTTAGAGATATTTAGAATAATAAGTAGTAAAAGACGATAGAAATTATGTGGCTAGAGAATCCTACTAAATGTTTGAGTACACTAAAAGTTAAAAGCCAATATGAAAGCTTTGAGATGTAATCACTACTTTAAATTCTAGAAGTCATGTTTTGATAGAGAGAAAGTCAGTTTGCAGTTAGAAAAAAAATGTATCCTTGGCTTACACAATATACACAAGTCTGGAAAAGCTCACTAAAGTATAAAGTTTGATTTTCGAGCATTATGTAAAAACTTTAAACACATGGAAGAATGTAAAACTAATCAGTTTAGAAATATACGTAGATTAATTTGACTAAACTAGATTCAAAACACACTATAATTTGGTAGAAACAGTTTCCAGTAAGTCTCACTAAGATATATTGATCGGGATGGATCAAAGTAGAGATTTTACAGTTTTGAGAACATGTCTGAATAAGCCGGCATTGTTTGTTGCATCATTCAGAAGTAGCATTTACTTTAGAAATTCATAGTAAATCAAAGAAAACGGGTAGTTACTTCAAATTCGCTCAACGGTCATTTTAGAACATGTAGAAGTATATAAAATAGGTTTCACAGAAGTCGGAAAGTTATCTGCGGGGTCAAAATTTAGGATTGCACAATAGCTTTACAACACTGTTGATCAAACTGTTAGGAAATAGTAAACATGGCATTCTTGGTGCCAAATGAAAGAGCATTAAATTAGAAGTAAAATAAAAGTTGTTTCAGCCTTGTAGCTGCAAAATTGTGGAAATTAGAAGCAGTTTGTGAGTAAAACAGAAAACAATTTTTTACAGCAAACTATTAAAGCTCCGAAAATTTTTATAAGGATCAAAATTAACACTTTTAAATCAAACTAGCTACCACTAAAGTTTTAGATCAGTAGGAGTATTTTGAGTCAAATTAATAACAACAATTTGCATTCAATTATTGTGGTGAAAATTTTTTGATGGCCTATAGATTGTTCAGACTTGTAAAATTTTCTTGAATACAGTGAAGATTTGAACTTTAAATTAGTAGCAGTTACTTGATGAACCTTCCTTTTCCATTTTGAAGAAGTCATAAAGTGGTGGCCGTAAAATTTAAGAACAATCTAATATCCAAAGGCACATGACAAACACGGTTATAGTTGAGGTGATCAACTGTTTATCCTAACTCCGTAACCAGTTAGACTCCTTACAAAAGGGGGGGGGGAAGGGGTGTAAGAAAATTACCACTGGAGCGCTTGCTCCCTTGCAATTTAATTAAAGATAAAAAACTAAAGGATGGAGAAGACTTGATACATAAATACCTTGGCATAATATTTGAAAGTAAACTCAAATGAGCGGGTCATTTGGGCTGGTGCTAGGAAAAAATTTCAAAAGCCTTCACATATTGGATAGAATGATGAGCAGATGTATCATAGAAATGAGGGAATTGGTTACAGAACTTTGGTCAGACCATTGTTTCAATATGGACTTATAGTATGGCCCACATTTTGGGTTAACAAATACAAGAGTTGGAGGGGATACGGGGAAGGACTGCTAGATTTGTTTTTGGTAATTACCACATAGCACAATCAGTAACTGACATGATATAGGAGCTGGACTGGGATTCACTGGAAGATGGGAGGAGGGGGAAGAATCATTGGAGTGTACAATGCATTTATTTGTGATGGAGTGTGGAAAAATATTGGTGGAAGTGTTAGGAGATGTGGATAGAAGGAAAGAAATGACAATGGCCACAAGCTGGCGCTATAGTTCAGGAGTGCGGGAAAATTTTCTTTCATAGTTAAGGGTGTAAGGAATTGAAATAAATTACAAAGTAATTAAAATTCTTTCAGTGTTTTAGGTAAATTATAGAGAATAATTTTATAATCATTCTCTTAATAATAAAACACTTTTCAGATAGAATTCTCTTTTAAGAAAGAAACTGAAAAGGCTAAAAGTGAAAATTTTGTGTTAATCCCATTTGTTTACTCCATCTTTACTAATAAAGCTTAAAATACCATTTAATTTGAGGTGTAATATGTCTAGGCTTAAAATGTTCATTAAAAAGTGTTTTCAATTTTCAACTTGTATGTTGCCATGTAGTTTGAGGGAACAAAGGAGAAAGCACGTAATTTAAAATTGTCAATAAATGAAAATATTCCAAATTTCAACATCACAGTTAATCAGCATAGCTAGATATATCCTGAATAAATAAGATAAGGAAATTTTAAATATGTTTTTAGTAAAGTAAAGAATTTTAACTTTTTAAATAAATGAGCTAGGAAGATAAACGTAGGCTTAAATAAGAGGGAAAATTCACTTAATATTAATAATATAACAGTTGAAGGTAACTTGAAATTTAAAGGAAGAAGATTGAAATTTTAGTGTTGAATTTTGATGACATCACCATGTATAACTTTTAAAAATTATTAATTCGTAAACAAGTAAACCTACAATAAAATTTGTCATAACTGAAAAGGTTTGGAATAAATTGGACTATAAGATATAAAAGTTTTGGGAAAATCTGAGAAAAAACAGTGTGCCATGAGAAGGGATTTTTGTAATTCACAGGAGAATAGTACTTCCCTGCAAGAATACATCTTTATTCTAGAATATGTTGGCTAAAGATTAGCCAACTAGCATTCCCTTGGGGAGCAGTTTTAAGCAGGTAGTTGAGGGAAGAAAACGTGAGAGTTAAGAGCTTCATGATGGGCAGAGAACCAGAAGACTAAGGATGTTGAAGATTTTTAGTAGTGGTGAAATGGGGGAGTAGAAAAGTTCTAGTTGTTATAAATTTTCTATAATGATCGGGACAGTGGACTCTGGTTCTATTCCAGTATGCCATAGTATGGTGTTTCAAATTTAGGGAGGTATTTTCTGAAATGAAGCCATCCATGTGTGCGAGTGGCACCAATCTGTGATCTAAATTCAAAGAGATGATAGTATCGATGTCTCATCTTTCTGGTACCATAACTTGTACTACTCAGAATTCAAGAATATAAATTTTGTCTAAGCAAGAATTGTTTGATTCCATAAACCTTAAACTATTGGTGGTAGTAACAATAGTTTGTTGGCAGAGTAATGAAGTCATGCAAGCATCTTTTAAAGATACCGACACTATCACACTCAGTAGAAATGTTTGAATCTCGATCAAGCATGTCTATATGACATGGAGGTGGCATTCCAATTGAAATTAAATAAATGAATAATAATACTATTAATAAGCTGAAGGGGAGAGGGCAGCAGCAACAAAAAGTCTACAGACACACATTTGTTTCAAGAAGTGTGATGTTTTAATAAATAAAAACTGTATTAAAAATAAGAAAAATGTAAATATAGACATTCAGGCAGTACATATCCTTGTAAAGTGTATTTAATACCATTCACCCTTCGAGATCCCCACATTTTCATGCAAGTGAGATTTTCTTCTAGAAAAAGAGTGAAATAAAAAAATGCTATAAAATTTTTATTCACTTCATATGCAATTAAATTTTACTGCTGTTTGTGATAATTTTTGTTTTCAAGTAAAAATGGAAGTACCTATCACAGATAAGATGAACCAAAATTTGCTGTGTCCATGAGACATGAATATTAATAACCATTCTTCTTTCTTACAGAACATTGAGAACTTTATGAAGGATGTATATAAAGATCGTTTTGGAGAAGATATGACTGAGGAATCGGCACAATTTTTCTACTCAATTGCTGTATCAATATTTGCCATAGGTGGCATGTTTGGTGGATTCAGTGGTGGTATGATAGCAAACAGGTTTGGAAGGTGAGAAATGATCTGTGTTTCTGTGTTTGTGTGTATATGTGTTATATTTGGCCACATATGCAATGGTGCTCCAAACATGGGCTGTATGTACAAGACACAAAAAGTTTCACTTTATGGATACTTAATCGCAATTTATATTAAATCAATCTTAGTGATATTTTTATTATATTCAACAAAAGTTTCTAAAACACTGGCAGTTTGCAGACTTTTCTGGTATTTTAACTGTTTAATAATCAATCACGTGAATGTATGTAAATTTTAGTTCAAATTATAAGCTATTGAATAGTGGCTAGACAGGAAGGAAGAGTGTCAGTAGTTGGGAAAAAGAAAGCAGCAGACGTTGGCATAGTATAAACGGTTCACAATACAATAAGAATTGGTCGAAGCCCTCCTTCAGTAAGGATGATTTTTATAAGGCCATAGTACTACAGGCACTAAGCAGGAAAAGACAGATTTATGGTTTGGACTGGAAGAGTTTCTATTTGAATGATGAAAGATGGCGGTAAAAGAAAGAGAAAATGATCAGTGATATAAAGATTGGACAAAAATAATGTAGAAGGCCTGAAATGTTCAGGTTATTAAAGATCTTTGAGGATGTCATTCTGGGCCGCAGCCTAACCATTTCTCCTCCACCCTTCTTCCCCTCCTCTGTCCAAAAAATGGAGATAATACTCTTCACGGCATTTCTGATTTTTCAGCTCATTCCCTACTGCAAATCTCTTTCTACCTCAACCACTAATTACTTAACTCTCCTACATCAGAAAAAAGATAGAGGTAGCAGGATCAGGTGGACTTGAGAATGCTCACTGCTTATAGTACTGCAGCCATGTTAAACATCCTTACTGATAAGTTTCAGTGAAATTTTCTCTTCTTAAGTAACTTGTCTTTTTCACCTCACTTTTAGAGAGTGATATGGTAAACTGATAAATACTATGAACAGTGTGCCAGAGAAGAATTCAGATTTAATCCAAGAAATAATGTAATATCAGGAGAATTTAATGATTTAATTTAAGGTAGTTAAAAAAATTTACATTTCAAATGAGAGAATCATTTAGTTCATAAATATAATTGTGAATAAACTGTTACATACTCTAGTTCTGTGGGGCTGGAGTGTGCAGCAGTTTGTACTAATGTGAGAAGAAAAATACCGCTTTAGTGCCCCTAGGTTAATATTTAACTTCAGGACATTTGAAGGTGCAAGTTCTCACCCCCTTACGTTGCAGGAAAGGTGGTTTGCTCCTCAATAATGTCCTGGGGATAGGCGGAGCCTGCCTCATGGGCTTCACAAAGATAGCCCATTCGTACGAGGTGCTGTTCATTGGCCGTTTCATCATCGGAGTCAACTGTGGTGAGTTGTCGGTAGACCGCGCTCCCTTCTGCCTTGCTTGCATGCATGCAAGCCTCTCCTCACTGGAATGGTACCAGCACTAACAGATGTGTGCTTGGGCACACACAGCCCTGCATAAACTTGCATGTTGATGCTTATGTGCTCAGTTTGTACCCTTGTTTATTCCAAACTAACAAACATTCCATCTCCCTATGTGTCAAACCTGCGTAATCCACTTTGCCCTGTGTTGCATGTAGTAATGTTTGAGGTTCTGTAAATGTGATAATGTTAAGATTAGACTTGATGTTCATCAACTTTTCAGTTTTTTTTATGATTAAAAATAACTGCTATAAATATGGTATCACATTCAAATCTGTTAGTTGTTGGCCCCTGTTATCTCATGCTCTAGATACTGATGGCTGAAATTTAATGACTTATTGGAATACTCTTACAGTTTAATTTTTATACTTGTGAACAGTTTGTGTAAATTTATTTCCTAGTCTTATCACACAGTCTAATCTTAACATCTTCTTTTTGTAAAATTTGTATGTTTCTCTTTGTTTTGTTACTGTCAATAAACTGAGCAGTTAGAGAACTGCAGAATTCTGTTTTATTTGCTAACTACTTTTTCCCTGACACAGGTCTGAACACATCATTAGTACCAATGTACATCTCTGAAATAGCACCACTGAATCTCCGAGGTGGACTTGGGACAGTTAATCAGCTGGCTGTCACAGTTGGTCTTCTAATCTCCCAAGTGCTTGGTATAGAGCAAATACTTGGAACGGATGAAGGTTGGCCAGTCTTGCTAGGCAAGTCAGTTTTATTGCAGCTTACTTAGATACATAGCATCAGTATTTTTCCCTAAAGACCATTTATTAACCCAAATGAAAATTTGTGACATGTAGAATTAAAAATATCATTAATACTGTATTTGTTAAGTCTCAAGGATTTAGCCATCTGAGTGAAGGCATATAATATTTGGCCATGATTAATTAATTGTAACAGTGGGCTAAATAGAGACATCATCAACAAACTGAGGATGTTGCAAAATCTCAATCAGTGAAGTGTCAATTTCAGCAGCATAGTATTTTGATTAGGGATTGGATTAAATTTTTCTTGGTGTTTGGTAGTTTTAAACAAAATTTCTAGGAACTCAAGTTTCTGGTTGAAGAGTTTCTCCATTTCTGCAATGTAATTTTTGTATGCTAATACAGTGCAACCTCGATATAACAAATCGGAGGGGAACAAGAAAATATTCGTTATATCAAGTAATTCGTTGAACTAAGGTTTGTTATGTTGAGGTTAGGTTGGTCTAAAATTCGTTATAAAGAGGTAAAACAATAGTTATATTCATCTCAACATTACGTACTTATCTTGTTATAGCAAACAACTTCTGCTAATAAATGATAACACATTTTTATCAAATTACTGTATGTATTTTCTATTTAAAAACAATTAGGTAGGTAACAAATTTTTTTCTTACATTAATAATCAAAATTGAATGCAGTAAAATCCGTAAAAGTAGGTACATATCTTGGTGGGTACATACATTATGTAGGTAATTTAATGTTAATTTCAAAGATTCGCACAACAAAAATCACGAATTAAAGGTAAAGAATCAACAATGTGGTTATAGTATCTTAATCTCAATTTTGTTCATCTTGATTAGAAAAAAAGTCATAAATAGTTGTCTGTTTACCACCGGTAAGAGTTATCACATCCAAAGCGTAATCTAATTTCGTGATGGAATTGACTACATCGTCACTCAAACCTCCCTTTTTGAGAAACAGATTTTATTATATTTAAAGCATTATAAGCATCTTTTATTGTGAAGTTATGCTCATCAATTTCACCCCCTTCTTCCTCGTCTTCATCCGCTTCTGCATTAGTAACCGGCAACACAGATGTGACGATGTCAGCATCAGTTAGTTCTCCACAGACGGCTAAATCATTATCAAAGGTAACGAAGTCTTCGAACTCAGTCTCTTGAAGGTACAATTCTTTTTTAACTCTTTGCCAGGTCCTAGCAAGTTCTGCGAGTGGTAAGTCGTCCTCCTCATCTTCGCATGTTACTTTAAACCCACTTTTCTTGAAGCAGTTTGCAATGGTCTTTTCAGTGACTAGATTCCAAGCTTTGGCGATCATCCACATGGCTTGTAAAACGTCAGTTGTAGTTGGTGTTTGACGTTCAACATCAGCAAGAAATCGTCTGACAACTTCCTTCCTATAATGCATTTTGAAGCTTTGGATGATGCCTTGGTCCAGTGGTTGTAGTTTTGAAGTGGTATTTGGAGGCAAGTACTTTATTTTTATATTTTCCAGGTTAGGAATTTCTCCGTGTGCAGTACAATTATCGATGAACATTAGAATTTTCTTGTTTTTTTTCTTCATCTCTTTATCCAGACTTTTAAGCCAATTGCAAAAAGCATCACTAGTCATCCAAGCCTTATGGTTGGACGTGTAATCTGTTGGCAGATTATTGACATTTTTAAAACATCGCGGTTTTTGATATTTTCCGATTATGAGTGGCTTAAGTTTGTAAGTCCCAGTACAATTTGTTCCCAGCAGTACTGTTAAGCGAAGTTTGCTGTTTTTTCCGCCATTACATTCATCGCCTTTGAATGATAAAGTTTTGTCAGGTAAACATTTATAGAATAGTCCAGTTTCATCGGCGTTAAAGATGTCTTCGGGATCGTATCCGGTGGTCAGCTCTGCAAGTTTGTTTTTCCAATCATCACATACTTTTTCATCAACACTACCACTTTCACCGCATATTTTTCGAAAAACGATCTCGTTTCGTTTTTTTTTTGAAATTTTGAAGCCACCCGTTGCTAGCACGGAATTTTTCATGTCCCAATTCTACTGCAAACTGCTGAGCCTTTTCCTGAAGAATAGGGCCTCCGATTGTGATTTTTTTGTCTCGGCACTGTTTTAACCACTTCAACACACATTCCTCTACTTCTTTGAACTCGCATGATTTTAATCTTTCTTCTGAAAACTTATCTTTAAATTTTAAAATTGTAGCCAATGTACTTGCGGGAATCCCGAACTTATTAGCTATGTCTAATTTTTTCGTCATAGGATTTTTATCAACATAATTAATGATGTTTCGCTTTTCTGCAACCGATAAGGAACACCTTTTACGTTTCTGAGCCATTTTAACTTAAATCTTTAACAATACTGACGAGCAGAAGTGTTTACATTACTTTCAATCAAACAACAATGATTGTTTTACGAACAAAAGCGTGTCGAAACATGTCGCGATTGGTGGGAACTTTATATAAAGGTTTTGGGTTGACAAAATTCGTTAATTAGAGGTATGTATACTTTTTCTTGATAGTTGAAAATTCGTTATAAAGAGGTTGTTCGCAAAAAATGTTCGCAAAAAATGTTCGCAATGTAAAGGTATATTTTATATTGACTCTTATGGACAATTCAAGGGGATTACGAAGAATTTGTTAAATTGAGGAATTCGTTATATTGAGGTTCGTTATATTAAGGTTGCACTGTATATTGCATTACAATTTTTGAGGTACAAATAATTTCTTTGCAGGACTTGCTGTGTGTCCTGCTGTTCTTCAGCTGATATTGTTACCTGTTTGCCCAGAGTCCCCAAGATATTTGCTAATAACAAAGCAGTGGGAAGAGGAAGCAAGGAAAGGTATTTATAAACAAATAGAAGTAAATAATTATATATGTTTCTGCCTATTTCTTAGTTCTTGACTGCAGGTAGAGTAATTTTTCCCCTTGTGTAGTAATTAGGATTAATAGCAAAATGAACATCACTCTAACACTAATAACAGTAGGCAATTATTATAGTTTCAAATTTCAGTTTTTTCCGATTTGTTAATACCATACCTGACAGAAATATGGTCCACATAAATTGAGGAAAAGAAATTGTGGCAATAATTTAATGAAATAATTAATGTGTACTATTAGTAAAACAAAAATGGTATAAACAAAATCTACTTTAAAACTATTTTGAATGCCAAAAGTAGTAATAACACAGCAATAGAAAAGTACATTATTTGAAAGATTTTTTACTGACTGAATATGCTATATTTAATCTTTATATTTAATTAAAATTACAATGGAGCACGCACTCCAGTGGCAATTTCCCTACACATCCGGCTTTCCCCTTACCTGCATCCACCTACATTTGCCCTCTACAAATTTTAACGTTCAATTGTACAAGCTTAACATTTCTTAAACACCTTTCAAAGTATAAGCATTTGGCTTGTGGCTGCTATAAGTTGCTCATTTCGTCTATAAATTGCCATCTCTATTGTTAGATTTGGTCAGTTCAATTACAAGTTTTAACAATTTGAAAGTATGTTGGCTTGGTAAGTTGTTTTAACTAGAATGCTCTCTATTAGACAAAGACATTCATAGCATTCCCTTCCCTTCCCTTCCTTTACCCTTCCCCCATTTTCACTTGATACTAGAGTTTAACTTATTGTCAAAGGCTAGTCATTAACAGTGCCATTTTAGTTTGTTCACTTTTAGATAAAATTCAAAAATTTAAAACATCTGAAGATATGGTGATACAGAAGTCAACAAATAAAATAGCAAGCTTAAAAAGAATAAAAAATGTTGAAAACCAGAAGCACAATATACTCCAGTAAGTGAAAATTTAATATGACCAAGGTCAAGCTCATCCTGCTATCATGTGTGACAGTGAACGGTACTACCTGTGACTGTCTGGCCGAGTGTCAGACGGCCAGTACCAAAGCTGACAACCAAGGGTAGACCAATGGCTACAGGTGGAGGAGTCCTTCCTTTGGAGGCCAGATAAAGCCTTTGTGTAGAAAGTGACACATAAATTTATCAGATTAACTGAAGACCTCAATGGCATGGAATGCAGAGAAGGTGGACTTTGGTTTGGTGGGCTTTGAGATGGCAGAAGAGGCAACACTGTACTAAGGGGTAAAATATGAGTACAAACTGCTGCCTTGCAGATTCGGTAGGGATTGTCAAAGGCTAAGGGAATAAAACCTGATCAAAAATCCTCTGATACATTAGGCCAAGCAAGTCAGTAGAGGAGTGAACAACATGCTTTTAATGTTGACATGTGCCTTGGAATGAATTTAGTTTACTGTATGAAACAGCTTGCATATCTTGCCACTGACATGACAGTGCACAGCTTGGTGCTAGGCAATGGAAGTGTGTGGGTAAGCCTAAAATGAGAAAAAGAATGCAAAAAATGAGAGTAGTTACATTAAATGTATTGCCATTAACTGGAAAAATGTGAAGACCTAGTTGATGTGATGTAAAGAAGACAACTGGATGTGATGGGTTTACGTGAAACAAAATGGAAAATAACAGGAAATGAAAATCTTGATGCATGGATACACCCTGTACTGGAGTGGAAAATTAAGAATGCCACAATTTTGTTTGTGTTACACTGAGTAATAAAGTAGAAGACACTGCAGATGTTATGTATATTGATAGAATCATCAAAGTAGAGATACCTTCAAATGGTACAGTAATAACACTTCTGCATATATCTGCACTTCAAACAGGATGTACATCTGAGGAAAAGCAGAGTTTTTGGAACAACTGGAAAACTAGCTGGATAGGGAGAACATTGTAATAATAGTTGACTTGAAAGCCCGAGTAGAGTGGAACAGGATTGGTGTGTAGAAGGCAATAGGACCATTTGGATATGGTAACAGAAACTTTGAGGGAGAAGACCCGATTGATTTATTCTGTTGAAATAACATACATATATACAGCCAACACCTGGCTTAAGAAGAGAGACAGCCACAAAGTAACCAGATGGTATGGGAAATATAAAACAATGATAGATCTGGTTTTAACAGACATTAAATTGTGAAGTACATAGGCTGAGGAAAAAAAATCTAAAATTAAGGCATGGGAGCTGGAGAAATTTGAGAAGTGAGAGAAATGTCAAAGAAGAATCTGGTAAAAAGTTCACAAAAGTGAGACCAAGTGTGGGCATGAAGAATGGGAGGAATTCAAGAATGCTCTTGTTCAAGAGGCAAAGGAATGTTTAGTATGACAGGTTATATGGTTGGGGATAAGGAAACTACATGATGGAATAAAGTCAAGACAGCTTTTCAACTGAGGAATAAGGCAAAGAAATTATTATACTTGGAAAAGTGGATAGTTGATCCTTGCAGAGATGATGAAAAGTTATTCAACTGGCTCATAGAAAACACAAACTTATGGTTAAATAATTAACTATTAAATGGGGATGCAGTGAATTCATATTCTAGGGGTTTAAAAGGGCTTACTGAGACAGAAGCCACACAAGATTCAGGTCTGAAGTTGCCTTGAAATCCATGAAGAAGGGTAAATCAAGTGGTTACAATGAGGTTAACTCAGACTTAATAAAAGCAGCTGGGGTGCATAGGATCCAGTGGTTGTATCGGATGTTAAATGCCATCTGGAAGATAATAAGATCCCACAGGATTGGTATAAGGGTATAATAATATCCATTTTTAAAAAGTGCAACAGAAAAAAAGTGTTGAAATTATCATGGAATCACACTTGTGTCCCATGGATTGGAGAACTTGGAAAAAGTGATTGAGAAAAGGTTACGAAGGCATCTGGAAATCTTATTAGAGGATGAGCAATATGGTTTGAGACCAGGAAGAAGTACTACAGACTTGATCTTTGCAGTAAGAATGCTCAATGAAAAACATCAAGAAAGGGGCAAAGGAATCATCATGGTATTGATGGTGAAAACGCCTATGGTAGCATTGCAAGGTCAAATAAAGGTATAAGGATCCTTAATCAACCAGATTAAAGTGCTGTATCAAAATGCAAAATCCTGTGTGCAAATATGCAATGGAGAGAGCAAGTGTTTGTGACAAAAAGAGGAGTACAACAGGGCAGTGATCTGTCACCCCTACTCTTCATTGCTGTGATGGATGACATGTAGAAGAAATTAAAAGAAGTACATGGAAAAGAAACAAAAGCCATGGTATTTGCAGATGTCATGATTTGGGGTGAAAGTGCAGTAGAGGTGCAGGAGGAGCTGGAGGCTTGGAACAAGCTGTTTGAGGAATCTAGACTGAAAATCAGCCAGAGTAAGACAACTGGTATAGGGAATTCTAATGTGAATATTTAGCTAAACAATCAACAACTACAAAGTTTTGACATTCACATTGACTATGAGAATTCAGAACCCTCTAGGCATTATGGCATGGAATCAAAGAGCCAGAATATGCTGCTGGTGAATGTACTGCCTAACTGTTTATAGATGTGTCCACAAAGCTACAACAATGATTGTATGAGAACCAGAATGAACAAGTTGCTGACCGACCATATTCCAGAGATGTTCAATGGCCAACATTGGCTGATAGTTGTCAGAGAACAGTGGTACCTGTAAGCCTTCTTTGAAGAATGATATATTTCTCCCCACATGTGATCAGGCATTGCAAATATAAACATCATCAATTCAAATCTTAAACTTAAAATTTCTAAGCGTACAGAAAATACAAAATTATCATTGGTGTTATGGCAGCTACTAAACATGAAATACATATACTACAACAATCTTTGACTATTTTCTAGGTCTCGATCTATACTTTACTGTAGGCTTTTGAGATTTATGAGATGGTTGAACAGGACATTTGCTGTGCAATGAATATGGACATTGAGATTCTACTGGCTTTGGAATTTGCTTAGGTTGTTCAGCATGTTGTGTTTCTGTTGAGTCTGCTGAAGCCTTTTCACCTGGGTTCACGGTGTTTCCTATTCCAACTACATAGCCGAAGACGAATTTTATGAATGACTATCACCCTGTCTGGTAACTTAATTTTAACTGTAACTGGTGAAATAATCTCTATTACTTCAAATGGACCTGACCAATTTGTGGTGATTTTATGTATCTGCCTTTTTCTCAAAAATGGTGAGCTCAATATTACAAATTCTCCGCTAATTTCTTGTGGTTTGGATGTTTAATCACACTGTTTAGCTTGTGATTGAGATGCCTCCTCATTGTTTCTACGAACTTCTGACCATATTTTCTTCAATTTGATTGCTAGACTACGTACTTCTGGACTAACAATATCTTTTGAAGTATGAATAGTTTGAAAGGTGACATTTCCTGACCATAGATAATTTCGAATGGAGTTCTTGTACTAACATGGATTCTGGTATTGTAAACTGATACTACATAGGTAATAATAAATCCCAATCATTGTGTGACTTGTTTACATAGTTGCTCAACATTTTTCCAATAGTTCTAAGAATTCTTTGTCCTACCACTTCCTTGTGGAGGAAAACTTGTAGTACGCAATTTCTCAATACACAATAACTTAGACTTGTGTGAACAATGGTGACATGAAATTTGATCGTTGATCCATAATAATAGATTCTGCTACACCAAATTTTAGTACCCATCCTAACACAAAAGCTCTTACTACAGATTCCGCTGTTTGATCTTCCAAAGGCACCATAACAAAATATCTCGAAAAAGAATCTCTGCTTTAGTACGCTTAAAAGCACCCATTACATCTAAACCAACTCTCTGGAAAGGTTCTGCTGCCTCTGGTAATTGTTGTAACTTTTCTCTAGCTCTTCTAAGACCTAGTCTCTCATTATACTGAATACAACTTTTATATACTCTGAGATCTCCTTTACAACATGGCCACCAATATTGTTTAGATATTCTCTGATTAGTTGTTTTCCATCAACAATGACCTGACAAAATGGAATCATGGTACAACTTCAACAGACTCGCATAATACTTTAGGAATGACAACTCTGTCACCATGCCTGGTTTTGTGATGAAACACATTATCATGAAATACAAAGCATTTATTTTTTCTCCTCTTAGCGCACTCTTCATCCTCCACTTGCTCAATCGGCAATTCTACTTGTGAAAAAAAGGGGGGGGGGGTCTTGTGCCTCTACAATCCAAACTTTTCTATTAAAACCGTCTGCGCTATCTTGTAATTTTCCAGGTTTGTGGATAACTTAAAATTCAAACTCGCTGAGCCTTAATGTCCAATGTATAAGTCTGCTAGATGGGTCTTTTAATTCTAACCTTCATTTTAATGCTGAGTGATCTGTGATTATAATAAATTTTCTGCCATAAAGGTAACATCTAAAAAAGCTAATACTCCAAATGACTGACAAAAGTTCATGCTCTGTAACACTGTAATATGATTCTGCTTTATTTAAGTGGTGAGAAGCATTTCCATCTATGACCTGATATAAAACTGAGGCTATTGCAATATTACTTGCAACTGTGGAAAGAACAAAAGGTTTGGAAAAATCTGGGAATGCCCAAATTGGAGAAGTTGTGAGAGCTTCTTTTAAAGTATCCATAGCTTGATTGCAATCAACTCACCATTCGAACTTTGCTCCTTTTTCAACAAGTTGGTTAATGGTTTAGCCTCAAGGGCATTATTTTGAACAAATTTTCTGTAATAATTAGCAAGAGCAAGAAATGATTTTTAACTCTTTTACAAAAGTTGTTGTGGGAAACTATTTTACTGATTTAACTAAACGTGGATATGATGACCCAAGTAATCTAATTCAGAAGCTACAAAATTACATTTTTCAATCGACAGCACCATGTTAGCCTTCTGCAAACGTTTGAAAATACATCTCAACCTTCTGACATGCTCATCGATATCTTTAAAAAATACAATTACATCATCCATGGAAACTAATGTGGCAAATGGCTTTAAGCCCCTCAAATCACCGTCCTTCAGTCTCTGAAAAGTAGCTGGAGCATTTTTTAATTTGAAAGGCATTCTAGTATATTCGTAATGACCATTTGGGACATTGAAAGGAGTTTTTGGAATGTCCTCATCAGCGACTCTAATCTGATGACAACCACTACGCAAATCAAAATACTTACACTGGCCAAGGTAATCTACTGTCTCTGAAATAGAAGGTAAAGGATAGACATCTGAAGTTGTAACAGCATTTAGACACCTGTAATCTACACAAAATCTGAACTTAGTTTCTCCATTTGGACTCATCTTTGGAACGATAATGACTGGGGCTGTCCATGGGCTATTCGAAGGTTTAATGATACCATCCTTTAACTGTTGATCAATAAATTCATCAATCAGTTGTTTCTGATGAAATGGAATCCAATATGCCTTCTTGTTAATAGGTAATGCATCTCCTGTCAAAATTCTATGTTCAACTATATCTGTTGCTGGGAGGGTTCTACCTGGTTCAAACAACTCTGAATTCCTGCTATAATCCTTCAATCTTCTCTAAATCTCTTTGGGGAAAGTGGGTCAACTTATCCTTGAAACATATTTCACACTTCACTTGGGCAATATGCACCTTTTCACCTTTTTCTCTATGGTCAGCCTCGTCATCATCATCAACAAATATACTGCTAGCTACCTCATTATCATGTAAAACTTTGACATGTGCTATCTCATGACCACATGGTATCTCAACATCATCTTCACTAAAATTTTCAATTATAATGGGAACAAATCTCCTACCGTTAACTGTGCACACTTTACAAATACTTCTTTTAACATAGCATTGGTTTGAATCCAACCATCCAGACCCATCTGGTGTGTCAACCAAAAGTACAGAATTTTCATCACACCTGAAATTATATAAACTCTTCTCGGGTTTGCCGCCGAATCACATTTTCTAATGTCGAGCTTTCGGCGACTTCCACTGCCGCCATCATCAGGACTGTTGTTCCTTCAGATACAACAGTCCTGATGATGGCGGCAGTGGAAGTCGCCGAAAGCTCGACATTAGAAAATGTGATTCGGCGGCAAACCCGAGAAGAGTTTATATCGAAGATACGCCGAGAAAGACTTATATCTCATACCTGAAATTATCTTAAACTGGGACATTAATAACTTTACCTGTTGCTTTTGGAATTCTTTCTGTTTTGTTTGAATGGACAACAGACTTTTATGTTCGGGTAACTGCCAAAGTTGGGATGGGCTATCCCTCCTTTGAACACGAACAAAGTTTGTCTGATAACATCGAAGGTGGGTCTACACTCTTGTTTTTCCTCAATTCAATCAACCGTTTCACTACATCAATCACTGCATTAGATAGAAAATCAATCCCTAAGATACCCTGATATGACAAATCTAATGTAGGTGCTTTATAATCTAATGCATCATGAGCACAATTATCAATTAAGACTAACATTATTCATCCCAAATGTTATGATATCTATACTCCCATCTAATCCAGTAATCTTACAATTGGGTGTACATAATTCCCGAGTTCCACTTATGCTGACACTTGAGGATTTGCCTTAGGAAATACAAGGTACCCTCTTTACTAGGGGTGCGACATCATGGATCTGCTCACCCCTGCCTCGTTTAAATTCTTTTGATCAACTCTCACTCCATGCCACAACTTATTACCTCTGCCACGATAATTGCCTTGAAATCTTGACTCTCTTGTGCAGTTCACAGCTTTGCACCAAAATCTCCCACATGCAAAACATTTTAGCCCCTGTTTAGCATTAAATATTATCCTGGGTGGCTTCTCTCTATAATCGCCTGTTAGCCTACTCTTCACTTGTTCATACTTCGCAGCATGCTCAATTGCCTTTTTAAATGTCTTGGGCTTCTGTAGGCTCACATATTCTCCAATTTCACCTCCTAAGCCACCTACCAATGCATTGAGTGCCCTTTGATCTGCCTCGTGCCTTACAAGATTATACTCCTTATGGTCTCTCTCCTCAGCACCCTTCAATGTGAATGTGTTGTCATTTGCTACTTTAATTCTATCGGCAAAATGTTGGATGTCCTCCCCATGCTGTTTTCTTAATTTACGTAACTGTTCCCTATAAAATCTCAATGCCTGCTTCTTTGAAAAACGCTTTAAAACTCCTCTTTCAACCCTTCATACGTCTCAGTCTGTTTGCAATTATCGTAAACAACGAACTTAATGCTTCACTGACTAATTTGGTCCTCAGAATCCTCATTTTCACACTACTTGACAAATCACCGAATGACAAAAAAATCTTCAAATTTCATTAGCTGTTCTACCAAATGTTATATTATTTGACATAACTGCATTATTACCTTTAGACTTCAATTCAGGATCAACAGTTCTAAGCAGATTTAATTCCGCCAATTTTTTACTTAAAATGTTAATTGCATCTTGCAAAGGGACTTCTCTATTCTCTAGGACAGACCTGGTGATTCCCACTCACCTATTAGACAAATTTTGAAGTTAGTGCTCGATGTGCTCGAATCGCTGTTCTCCTACTATTAAGCTCCGACACTGGAATACACTGACTGATGCTACTGCCATTGTTCGCGGGCTGCTTCTGCGTTGTTCCTCACTGTGGTTGGTGAATTTTGCTACACTTTATGGCAGCGAAGCATGGACTTTAGGAATACCAGACGGAAGGAAAATTGCTATTGAATGATTATAAAAGTTAGGTGGGTATCCTGGGTTTTGGAAATGATGGGTGAAGAAAGAAGTTTTCTTTCTGTAAGACTCTTCCATAAGAGACAGGATGGTAGTTTGTATTTTGAGATTTGCAGGATTGGTTAGTGGAGGGAACAGTCGAAGGTAAGAACTGCAGAGGAAGGCAGAGATTAGAAAGTTGTTTCATTGCTCTCTCCTGTTCCAGCATACTAAATTTTTCAATTTTTTAAGTCTTTTGTTTCACTCCTTTGCTTAGTTGTAAGATTTATAGATCATTGACTGGAACCAGAAAACATTCAATGTTACACCTTCTGCTAGAGATAGCTGAGCGTTTTGACACTTTGTTTCCAGTGGCACTGACAGTTTAAATTATAATTTTTTCTTTACCGGCAAAGGTGTACTCATTGAAACTGCTCTTGGAGAGGTCTCTAACTTACTCTGTACTCACTATATATTATGTATTTACTATGTGCTGTACTCACTATCAGAAATTCATTAAAGCAGTTGAGAGTGCAGTCAAACAAATTATCTCACTTGGTTACCGAAAGGTGTATATACCAGGTTGGAATTGTGAAACTGAATCTCTATTTACACAGTTTAAGAACACTAGTGACAGATACATTGTTACAAATCTAATAGAGGCACTAAATGATTAAAAGGATCTGGCAAGAAAAAAGCCATAAATGGATTTCACCTACTTTAGCAGGAAAGCTTGGGCACTAGTTCAGAAATTAGGGGCAGCTATACTACCTGATCCATGGTTCGGATTCCACATTAAACTGTAAAGTTTTGAGACACCGAAAACCATGCATAACAAGTTAAGAGGAATCTCACCATTACCAGGAGATCACTGCTCCTATTTAATGCAGAGGAATTGGTCAAAGCACTGATGATCATCAAATGTGTAAAGGTGGTGGGCTAAGACTCCCTGTAGTTCCTTAGGCATGCTGACCATTGTCACAATACAGTGTACAAGACCGCCCTCCTTTAAATTTTAGAAATTAATTGAAAGTGTTTTAATGTAGTCGATGATATAGTTATCTCTGAACAACTAGCTGTAGTAGGTCGGCGAGTTTTTTTTTTTTTTTTTTTTTTTCCAGCGAGTGTTGAGGTAGACATGGCGTAACAAAACAATGTGTTTTAAGTTGTGCTCTCAGTGGTTTAACGGGTATATACATAAAATCAGTGTTGAGTGTTTAACCCAATTTAACTACGTAATACATATTTTACGCCTGTGTTAGTTGTCGGAGACCAAACATACGAGTTTTGGTTTGTGAGTAGGTCTACGGGATACGGCATATGTGTACGACGGATTTCGGCGTGATTATTCCGTGTTTATAATTGCCCGTGGATGCTAATGTGAAATCAATTTGGCAATATTCGTTACTCAAGGAGATTAGTGAACTCAAGGAGTGACTTTCCACGTAGTTTATTTAGCCGTTACGAGCATTAAGAACAGACGGTGTATGACGAACAGTTGGAAGTTATATTACATTAAGTGCTTACAAGTCACTTGCCACTCTAACGAATTGCAATCTTCGGATAAATGTTATTGTGAAGTGTATAATAGTGTTAACATTTTTATTTTCTATTGGTGGTCGGAAATTAGTACACTTAAGGAACTAGCAGAATAAATGTGTTCATGTATTTATGAAAACGGAGTGTTTATTTTATTTTCTACGAAGTGTACATAATATTCCCGAACCATCTAATGGTGGCGACCAAAGTACATTAAAACGAAGTCCGATTACACCTTTCCTTAGGTAAATAACAATTTTCATAGTGAAATATCGAACAAAAAAAAAAAAAACTATCAAGTCAACATGTTATAAACTGTATATATATTTCCCAGTTGTTTGACACCATGTCACAAAAACCTGGCTTCTAAATATGTTCAACATGACAAGAATACCTATTTACCAAAGGCATTTAAAGATGTAATGATTATCGCTATTCTAAAGCTCTTCTCAGCTTAAATTAATGCTATTTTTCCACCAGAACAAGCAGGTTTCGGGTGGCAGAAAATGCTATGAAAAAATGTTGGTACTGACAACACATGTCAATGCACATTTTTAGAATAGAATGAAGACTGGAGTGATGTTTGTGGATTTGTCTGTGGCATACAATATGGTGTAGAAGAGGGATTGCTTCCCAAGTTAGTATGTGCAATCCTATGCCAGCGCCTTCCTAATCTACTGGTAGATACGTTAATAGGAAGCCAATTTAAAGCAGTAGCCAACTGTGTGCACTGAATAACTCTCTCACACAGGGATCTGTTCTATCTCTAATTCTATTCAATTTGTACATGGGGGACATTCATAACACTACATGCTGCAAGTTTAAGTACGCTGATAATCTTGAAGTTACTTTACAAAGAAGCAGCATGGAAGTGTATGAGAAGATAGTGACAGAGTAACTGGGGAACCTCCATTAATGGTGCCTCAAATCAAACTCTAAAAAAAAAAAAACCAAATAAAATGGAGGCATGTTACTTTAATTTATCAAGCCTGCATGCTATGCAATGTCTCCTAGCATTGGTACTGGGACAGTTCCTTTCTACACCAACCCTATATATCTCACATGGCACAAGACTCTGACAAATATTGCTAGGAAAGTTAAGCCCATAGTAAATGTAATGAGGTAACTGGAAAGCACGAACTGAAGTACTTGGGGGAGCAGTCATTGGCCTTGTTTACTCTGCTGCTGAATATTGCTTCCCATTATGGCTGTGGGTTTACATACTGAGGTGGATATCCATCTAAATGCTGCTGCGGGAGTTGTGGGTGGAGTACTGTGATCTACACTCATCCAATCGTTTTCCAACACCTGCTCCTATTTATCAGATGCCAAGCAGCTTTAGTTCATTGTTGGCAGAAGATAAAGGACCGTCCAGAGATCCCTTTATGGGCTAATCTGCCAAACTTTCCATTAGCATGCTTCAGATCAAGAAAACCATCTTTTGTTCTGACAGCCCAGCTGGCCCCAGTCATAAACTCTGCTATGGAATGGAGCAGACAGTGACAGCAAAACTTGCCATAGAATGGGCACCTGGTAACTCATCCTGCATAGAAGCTACAGGGTACTGACCTTCCAAGGGAGTAATGGATCAAATTAAACCACTTTAGGACCTACCTTGGTTTGTGACATGCAACATTGCACTGTAAGGGCTTAAAGGACAGCCCCTATTGTACCTGCAGTGTGGAGCATATGGTAGAGCACATCTTGGAAAATTAACTTATCAAATATTTACTGGTTGGTCTGTCTGCTCTCCACACTGTTCTTGGAGATATGATGAAATGGATATACTCCCTCAATGTCGCCTTCAGTCAATTATAATTTTCATCGATGTTTGAAAGAGGCAGCAGAAATTTTAAGGAATATGAACAACATCATCGAGGATAGCGGCCTTTTACTCTGCGATGCTTGGCGACTGTTACTATGTCAACATAAACAGTATCTCTGAAGAAGGCTGTAGGATACTAGCCAAAAGCTCAGGTAATTCAATAAACAATGCAGCATAACCCGAAAAGCTATTGATCATGAACAAAGACTGCCACGTGAGTCTTGGGAATCATTTAACCACCTCTGCGGGGAGGATATATTCTACATATGTAGAAACTTCTCAAAACTACGAGAGAAAAGAGCGTGTAAACTCGACCAACTTACTTTCTTACTGCGATGCCAGGGTGAATATATCCTACCATCATTTTTAAAGATCCGACATCACATTGGAACAAGAAAATGGATCCTATGGAAGATAAGTTTTATAGTTCTATGTGAAAGAATACAACAGATGTGGACAGAGCTGGCTCATTTAGAAGGTAACCTATACAAATAACATCTATGGTTATCCGCTCTTCTCGAAGCTCCTTATATTGGAATACATTAGATTCATTTTCGTTGAACTACATGTTACGAGTGCTGAATAATACTAAAGAGGCACAGATTTGTATATTTAAAATTTCAAGGCAGAACAACAACATACTCACATTCCGCAAATTGCCAATACAGTGGTGAATCTCACGAATGAAGAACTAGATAAAGCAACTATATCTTTGCTAATGAAAGGTCTTAATTTTGCCCCTGTTCCCACACATCATAGCGGGTGTTGAGAGTGGTTACTAATCGTGTTTGGTGATAAATTCAGCAGTCCTTCTTTGCACCCCCTCCAACTCCTGTATTTGGTACCCAAAATGTGGGTCCTGTGCTACCTAAGTTTTGTAGTCAAATGTCTTTACTTCTCTGGCACATCCTCTCGTCAATCTAACAAGTGAAGAATTTCAAACCTACTGTTTCCTGCCCAGTTGTTTATCAAATGTCACGCCAAGATATATTTCAGGTCTTCAACAAGTAATTTCTTCCCCATTTTATAAAATCAAGCTATAGTTTTATCTATGTACCTTATAAGCTGACACTTCTTTGCATTACCTTCATTCCTCAGCTAAATATCCTGTCCAGATCACCCTGCTGCAGTTTAGTTTTCTAGTGTATTGGTCTTGTATATAACATCATCATCCGCAAACAATCTAACTTCTGATAGCAAACTATCAAAACAATCATTCATTATAACAATGAATAACAACTGTCCCAATATGCTGCCAGTCAGTCATGGTACCGGCTTGGTGTTTAATTTGTTCATTTGAGAATAGGGAGTAGAGTAGAGCCCTCAAAATGTCCTAGCATTGAGTAATGTTAACATGACTGAAAATTTGATCTTCAGTTTAGCAGTTAAATGTTTTTAAGGATATGAAATGATTTAATTCAGAATGCCACTGAGAAGTAACACTTGATCATCAAAGATACCTATAAGTGACAAAATTTCCATCAAGAATTGAGGTAAACAGTAATACAATTACGGGACTAGCATTTGGGAAAATCCAGGTACAATTGATGATTTAGTTACTAAGTTTGCCATAGATTGCCAAAATCACTTCAGATGACTGCCACAGATGGTTACACAATAAAAGCTATAGCTGATTTTTATTTTCCTTCCCTTGTCAATATTACTATCATTTTAATGAATGTGCAGTCTACTGGCCATAAATCTCCCCAAAAATGAAATGAAAAGATGCGATATTTCCTATGAAGAATTAAATCTTTAATCTTTGGAAAAAAAAAAAAATAGATTTTGGGTGAGCAGTAATATGTAGGCCCCCCTCCGGAGGAGTTGCGACCAAATCCCTGTGCAGCCATCCAGATTTTGATTTTTCGAAATCACTAGGTGAATGCCAGAATAGTTCCTTCAAAAATACTGAGGCTGATGGGTTAGCGGTTACATTACCATGTAAGGTGCCTGTTATTTAGTTAAATAATGTCCCCTCAGGTCATTATTAGTAGAGGGGGAGAGTAGTAGCAAAAGAAGTATCAGTTTCCCATTTTAAGTTTGATGTTCCACTCCGGTATCTTCGTCTAGAATCGGCTAATGCAGATCAGATAGGCCCACCCCGAGGATACGATACCGACACTGATACAGATAACTGTTCACTTATAACACCGATTTTGATGGGATAAAGTAGCACATTTAGTGGGAATAGACATTCAAGACACTTTAAAAGATAAATTAGATGAAAAACTTACCAAAGTAGGCCGTAATAAGGATCAGAAGGTAACGCCCTAAGCACACGTGGTAAACATTTGCAGCCCGTATTTTGATAATATTAGACACTTTTCAGTACTGCAAAGGGTAGATTAAGGGGTAAAAACACCCTAGAATTAAGAATTTGTAACTCTTAGCTCTAGATATGGAAGGTTTAACGAGTAATAAATTAAATTAGCTAGGCCACAACACAAGTTAACATTTTGAAAATTCATAACGGCGAGAACTCCATCTTCACTGTAATAATTTATACACCACAGGAAGCTACACTCACTTTGGAACGTTTTGAAGTACCTTTTAGCAAAATCGGAGTAGTAACAGGGGAGCAATAGAATTTATAAGTTTAAATGTACTGATTGAAACATGAGGGTTGGGAAATAATTTTTAAAACACCGTACAGTGAACATACAGACTTGAAGAATAGTTTAAACAGTTGGAAAAAATTCAGAGAATCCAAAAATAATTTTTACTTGACGATAGCTTGAATAACTTAGAAATTACCAAAAACAATGAATTACGTTTCAAAACATTACCGGCAACGAAGAGGATCATGGGACTGATACAGGACTCGCGCTATAGGTCGGTACATAGTAGGGAAGGTTAAGGAATCCAGTTAGCGAGCTTATTTTGTTGATAAGTTGGTACACAGGGGAATCACGTCATCGCGGCAATAAATAGAGGAGGCCATGTTGTCTCAGGTCACATTTTTGGTCGGGTGTCCTAGGGAGTGGATGTTCGGGCTGTGATCCGAAATCATCGTGCACAGGAAGTTGAGAATACCGCGTGTGTTCGACACCATACTGGAAGCGTGGTAGGCAATGTAACTTTTAAATTTGGGGATCTCTTGCTGCTTGTCCTTCATAACCGGTAATCTTTTGGTAAGGAAGTTTCGATTTGCCTCAAGTGTTAACTGAATAATTTGACTATGCAATTGTGAATAAAACTTTGGAACCCTAGAAACTTGACTTTATCTTCGAGTAGTTTTCAGACCTTTTCCGGATTTTAGGTTATCAAAATTCGGTGGCGACCATCACGATCAGTTAACCATCCTAGGTGCACGAGTCATAAAAAAGAACAGAACCTTTGATTTAGTCGTTTCCTGGCGACTAGTTGAGCTTATGAAGTCTGTGCTCAACCCCAGCGCAGCTTTGTTTCTCACAACCACCTTTGATTCATAGGATGTGGATTCAAATCAGTCTGGCCATCCTGATTTAGGTTTTCCATGGTTTCCTGAAAACACTACAGGTTAATGCTGGGATGTTCCCCTAACTCAAAAAAACTGATTTTGTTCCCATTACTAGCCCTTATCCTTTCGTGCCTGTGATGTACTTAAAGCCATAAAAAAAATAATTCAAAATACAATAGTCAAATTCTTTCATGTTCCTTGTCCTTAATCATCTAAAATGTCTAATGACCATGATGAGGCATAGGTCACAAAAAAAAGGAAAAGCCAAAAAATTTGAAGGAGCTTTAATATGAGGGAGTGCTTCAGTTTGTATATCTAGTTAATAATTGCTTTACAGAAGAGTTAATACCAGCTGATTGATAAGAGAAAAAGGTAAAACTGCAGATATCACCATACTGAGAGATTGCTTTACTCATCCAATAAAAATTTACCAAATTCAGTGCAGGAAGCTCATGCAGCAAAAACATATTTGTTAAGAGGTGAGGGAGGGACACTTTTAGCCTCAGGCACTTATTAATATTTATCTGAGTGAGCACTATAGGGGGGAAAATTGATATCTGGTTATGGAATTCATTTTAAAAATGATTTTTCTATTTATAAGCTAAATAAACCTTAATCTGAAGGCGAACTATAGCACCCGCTTGTCTGTCCCACAATATATATATATCCCGAAAATTTCTGTATCATTTGTATTTTTGTCTTTTCTGTGTATGCCCCCCTACATCCAGCATCTAAAGGTAAGTGGTGGCTATTTCCCAATCCTAATTTAATTCCATTTCACTACTTAGTACCTTTAATTTTATTGTTTACTACATATATACATGAGGTAGGTTCGATAAGTACTTAGCCCTCTTCCCGATGGCGCCACTGTCACCAGAGAAATTTATTATCATGTAGTACATTATCTTAGACAGCTATTGTTAAAATTTCAGTCAAATCTGAATCGTAGTTTTGTTTTGATCACGTGTGAAAGTGGGTGTATCTGCGGCTTTTAGAAAAATGGAAAAAGAGCAATATTGGTTGGTGATTTGATTCTTGTTTTTGGAAGGAAAATCGCGCAGTGAAATCAAAGAGTCCTAGGATGCAGTGTACGGTGACTCTTCTCCTTCGATAGCGACTGTCAAAAATTGGTTTAACGAGTTTCAACATGGTCGCACGTCGGTATTTGATGAGCCATGCCCAGGTGCCCCGAAAACGGTTACCGTGTAGGATGTGACAAAAATCCATGATCTCATATTGGCAGACCGCCAATTGAAGGTGCGCAAGATTGCTGGGACAGTAGGCATCTCAAAAGACCACGTGGGTCATATCTTGCATGAAATTTTGGGCATGAGAAAGCTGTCGGCGCGATGGGTGCCGCGTTTGCTCATTCCGTACGACAAGCGCCACCGTGAGACCACTTCACAGCAGTGTTTGATGCTGTTTAAGCGCAATCCGAAGGAGTTTCTGTGCTGTTACATGACTGTCAATGAAACATGGATCCACTGGTTCGCACCAGAGACCAAGGAACAGTCAAAACAGTGGACTGTACCCGGCTAATGTGCTCCGAAAAAGGTGAAGACTGTCTCATCTGCCGGAAAGGTGATGTCCACCATTTACTGGGGTTCACAAGACGTGATCTACACTGACTGTTGCCACGGTCCAATTGGGCTACGAACTGCTGCCCAATCCACCATATTGTCCAGATTTGGCCCCGTGCAACACCTTTTTGTTTCCAAACTTGAAGAATACTCTCGCCGGGCAGAAATTTGAGTCAAATGAGGAGGTTATAACTGCCACGGAGGCCTACTTTGCAGATCTGCAGAAAACGTATTTTTCAGATTGGTTAAAGAAGTTGGGGAACCGCTGGGTCAAGTGTATCGAGCTAAAAGGAGACTACGTTGAGAAATAAATCGCCAATTTTTCAAAATTTTCGTTTTTTTTTTCTTTTGTAGGCTAAGTACTTATCGGACCACCCTCGTATGCCTCCACCACTTTCACCAAGCCGGTCACAGGGGAAAGCTCCCCGATCATAGGACACGCCACCTGTGAAACCTCCCATATAATTTACCAGTTAACATGCAACCACTGCCTGGCTTCATATAGAGCTTTGACCACAAATCCGCTTTCCATAAGAATAAATGGCCACCGACAGACGGTGTTCACACAGAACCCAAAACGCCCAGTTGCTGCCCATGCCATCACCCATGACTCGAATAATTTCAACTCTTGTTACACAGTCCAGGCTATCAGAGTCCTTAAATGTAGCAGCTCCTCTGAACTCATAAGGTGGGAACTTCCCTACCAGTACTAACTGGGCACAATGCAACCACCTGGTCTCAATTTAAGATAATACCCGATGTTCATTATTATTATTTTTACTTATGTTTACTCTTTTTTAATCCTCTTTGCCTCCATCCCCACTACCTATCTCGAACCACCACTAACCTAAGGTTATGTTTACTTCATAGAGACTTTGGTTTAAAAATTTAAAAATTATTATTATTGTATTATTATTTTTTATATTTTTAATATATATTAATTTTTAAAAATTTTCATATTTAGTTTTAATTATATTTTGCTCAACCAGAAATCATTTAGGATATTTATCTATGCTCGGATATTAGCTCTGAATCACTGCCCCTACCTTTCCTCTGTTTGAATTTAGCCCCACCATTTTCCTGGCCAATAGTCTTTCTGGGAGACAGTATCCAATATCACCCACCTCCCATAATGTTCTCATGTTGATAAAGGGCTCATCCCAAAAATTTCTTTATCAGTTTTTTGTTGTTGTCTTTTCTGTGTGTCCGCGCCTCACATCCATCATCTTAAGGCAAGTGGTGGCTCATTTCCCTATCCTAATTTAATTCCATTTTGCTACTTAGTGCCTTTGATTTCATTGTTTAATATATATATACCTCCGATGGTCTGTTGCGTTCTATCAGTGGCTGCGTGGAATGCAAGCCTTGTTTAAATTAGAGTGGCTGTGTGGAACGCAAGCCCAGCCACCCACCTCTGTTAACTTGAGAAAGGGTTTTTCACACTAAATATTGTTTTTTTAACCTGTCCTTTCCATATACAGGGTGTTACAAAAAGATACGGCCAAACTTTCAGGAAACATTCCTCACACACAAACAAAGAAAATATGTTATGTGGACATGTGTCCGGAAACGCTACTTTCCATGTTAGAGCTCATTTTATTACTTCTCTTCAAATCACATTAAACATGGAATGGAAACACACAGCAACAGAACGTACCAGCGTGACTTCAAACACTTTGTTACAGGAAATGTTCAAAATGTCCTCCGTTAGCGAGGATACATGCATCCACCCTCCGTCGCATGGAATCCCTGATGCGCTGATGCAGCCCTGGAGAATGGCGTATTGTATCACAGCCGTCCACAATATGAGCTCTAACATGGAAAGTAAGCGTTTCCGGACACATGTCCACATAACATATGTTCTTTGTTTGTGTGTGAGGAATGTTTCCTGAAAGTTTGGCCGTACATTTTTGTAACACCCTGTATATATACACCAATGAATTAAAATTACCAAGAAGTTTATTTTTGTTTGGCACTTTACACTTTGCTTTGAACTTGGGTTTTGTATTCAAATGAAAATTTGTTCTATACAAAAATAGTAATTTAAAGTGTAATCCCAGGGTAAAAAAAAAAAAAAATAATAATAAAAAATAAATAAATAAATAAAAATTAAATTGTAGTCAAAGAACCTGATTAAGAACATAGACTTAAAGTTATGTGCAGCTACACAAGAAAGTATTTTATTAATGGCCATCAGGAAATCCAGATGAAGTGTATGCCAGATTAGCTCGATGGGAGTGAAACCTGGGTGACTACAAAACAAGGTGGGTAGACTGAAGGTGGCAAAGTTTCTGAAAATAGCCAAAGGCTCTTCAGTCCTTGACAGGAGATGCAAATATCAGGTATCAGTTACAAGTTAGAGTGGAGTGAATATACAAAGAGAATGGAAACAGCAGAGTTCACAAAGGTGATTTTGAGCAAACTTAATGAGATTTTTACACATGATATTTCAGTGATCAAATTCACTATAAGATTGCTGAAATATCATGTGTAATCACCTACAAAACATCTACAAAAAAAAAAAAAAAAAACAAACAAAAAACAAAAAAAAAAAAAAAATTGTCATCCCCAAACTGATGGCAAAAATCAATCCCAGAACTGTTAGGCTGACCTAAAAAATTGATGATTTACAAATTTTGAATCGGTATGGCAGTTATGATTTAGAATAAACTTGTATGGCGAAAAATGTTGTGGAAGTAATGAATAACATATTGACTAAAGATGCAAACCACAGACAAATTTTAGCATTAAAGATAACAAGCACTAGAAAACTGTAAATGAATTGGTGATTCCATTTAAGTTTTCCATTGAAAACTATGTTTTTTTAATTCTGGTATTTGAAATGATTACACCTGACGTGCTAAAGTAGGAGTCTCACGGATAGTGTCAGTATTAGTATTGAGATAAATAAATAATCGTTTAGGAAAGGGCAAGCTTTGACAGTGAAAATAATTGAGATATACCATTTCTGTTAAAGAAAGTGTAATAAACCTTGTACTGTAATTTCTAATCCCTATCTGAAGGTAAAACTCTAGTGTCCCAGGCAAAATGAAATACAAGAGTCTGTGATTAAAGAGATTCTGTCTGCTCACCATAACTCAGCCAATTCATGGTTTTTGTGAACAGATATCATCACGTTTCCATTGATCTCATCTTATTTCCAGCCACTGTGCCAATTGAATAGCAAGGAAATGCATGCTTCAGTGGCATTTTTAACCTTAAATTCCTCAATTTTTGGAGAATTATTCATCACTCAACTTGGTAATTAATTCCAATCCCTTGCCAAAAAAATAAGTTCCCACTCCCTTATGCATAAAATTAAGTGCCAGCTTGAGTGCATTGTCATCTTTTCCTTTATATTCACTACATTTAATTAGGTGATCAATATCCCTAAAAGCCCTATCGCCAACGTGTGGCTTGTATTCTCCCAACACTGTCTTGTACCTCCTTCTGTCTTCCAACTATTCCCAATCCATCTCCTTTATCATATCAGTTACTGTATCCTGTGGTAATTTACACAAACAAATCTAGATGCTCTCCATTGCATGCCCTCCAACACTTAACTTTGATAGCCAAAATATGGAGTCCATACTACATCCCTATATTCAAGCATTGGGCTGAATGAAGTTTTGTAATCCAATTCCCTCACCTCTCCAGTAAATTAATAATCTAACCTTTTCCTATCACCTGTCCAAGATATCCTGCCTAGTTGAGTTTGTCAAATGTTATCCAAGATATTTACACTTCAAGCCTTCAGCAAGCAATTCTGTCTCCACCTTATATTCATAAACAACCTCTCTTTCCCTCCCCTCCATCCCCTCCCCTCCATCCCCTCCCCTTCATCCCCTCCCCTCCATCCCCTCCCCTCCATCCCCTCCATCCCCTCCCCCTCCCCCTCCCCCCTCCCCCTCCCCCTCCCCCTCCCCCCTCCCCCTCCCCCTCCCCCTCTCCCCTCCCTCCCCTCCCTCTCTTTTGTTTTTTTTGTGTGTGTACCTAAAAAGCTGACTCTTATTGGCATTTATCTTCATTCCATGTTGTAGCTGTTCAGACTTCTCCCATTTTGATCCTATTATACACCATTGGTCATCTGCAAACAACCTAAATTCTGACTGTAATCCATCAACACAATAATCATTAGTAATTATCCAGTGTAACACACTTTTCACAAGTGTAAAAAAAATATAAAAAAGTTATTATTTCTGATTTAATCGGAATTAAAGAAACGTGAAACCCCATAAAAAATGAACTTCATACCAATTATCCTATAATTTTACACAGTTGCTTTTATGTTTCACTGAAGACTATTCATGTTGGCAGCATTGAGGAGGTTGCGAGCTTCAAACCAGGTGGAAGAGGATATTGAGGAGATGAGGGCAGAAGAACGGGCTCAGCAGGCAGAAGCAACATTTCGATGATGGAACTCATCTGCTCACCAACTCTTCGGTCACCACTCTTAATTGGTGTGGTGATGCAGCTATCGCAGCAGTTGTCTGGGATCAATGCTGTAAGTGCTTTTGAAGAACTATTATTCTGAAACACTTTCTTATTAGAAAATCGATAAAATTAAAATCCTTTCTTGGACAAATTTTTATTATGGCAGTTTGGCAGTATGTGTGAATGTCCTGCCATACTCATTAAAAAAAAACTAAACATTAAATACATACAGAGTAACAGGAAAAACATTGGTCTATAGCTTATATGGCTTGCAGACAGTTGAAAACACTTTCTCCATCTGACTGTACAGATTTGGATATTTTACGGTTTCCTCAAATCATTTCTGATGAATGCTGGGATGGTTCTTCAAAAGGCCATTGGCGAATCCCTTTCCATACCTACCCCCTAGTACTTTACCACCTTTAATGACGTTGGCAAGGCATAAAGCCAGTTGAGTAAACATTGACCCTTACTACCCCCTCATAGTCAAATAATATTTGACACAGGTAGTTACGACTAGCAGTAACCCACAAATTTGCTTGAAAGTGATATACTATAAGAGTTTTGGTTACTGTTCAAAGTATGACTAGCTTTTACTCTATAGGAAAAGTGTACTTCAAAGCCACAAGGATAATAAAGGTTGAAGTGCTCCAAAACACATGGTTAGTTACATTAGCGACTTAGAAGCAATTGACATCTCTGACAGCATTATAGAGAGAATTCAGCAAAGATGCAACCTCCTTCACTCAAAATCCGCTGTGAGCCATGAAATGTTAGTAGTAGTGGAAGGCCATAAGGTTTATACCTGGCACCACTGAACAGAATTTTGTAAAACCTTTCAAATGTGTTTTAACACAAAATACTAAAATGTTAACCCATCTTATTATTACCACTTTTGATAATTTAATAATTCAAGTAAATAATCATTATTTTTTTGGAATTTTCATTTATTTTCTACTAGGTGACCTGACAGATGTCCTGTCCAAATTTCAATAAATTTTATTGTGTTCATTTTGTGATTTTTATAAAAAGCTATTGGGAATGTTTAAACAAAATAAAAATGAGAAAAAACATTTCTGAGTGATCATTATATTTATTAATGATATGTCATTTTATATTAAATTTGAGGAGGAGTACATTCAGAAGTACACTAATGGGAAACTTTACATTTGAGATTAATTCCATTTTCAGTACACTGCTGAAATGTCAGAAATGTATCATGTGCCTGGAATGTGATCAACTTGGAACCATGTGGTTTGTTCCAAAATTTAAGTTGCAATTGAACTGCGTCAGAATTATTTATTTTCTTCTATTAAATTTGAAATCTCAATAAATCTCAAGGTGTTTTATTTACATTTCGATTTTGACCATCGCACCACTAAATCTGTTTTGATTCTTTCATAGGTCTTACAACGTTTGGTCTAATGGGTGGCAAAGACTTTTTATATGCCTTCTTACATTCATCCCAAATGATCAATCAAAAGAGAGAGAGGGAGCAATTCTTGTATTTGGTAGTATCTTGGTAATGGCTCTAACTTCACCTCTTAGAAGTTTCAGGTACCAGTAAGCCTACCTTAAGCTTCTCTTTGGTTAAATCAAAATACATAGGATACCTTCAAGAAAAAGGTTTAACTTTAATCAAACTTTTTACTCAAAATCTTGCAGAAATCAAGAGATGCTGGGCATAGGTCACTCACCCAGGTACTAGGAGGAAATAGAGCAGGATCTGGAAAGAGAATTAGGGAAATGGTGGACTGCAATGGTTAAACATGGCCTGGATATCAGTGTAGGAAAAAACCAAGATACTGAAGATGGCATGGAACACCGGCCCTTCAAAGGATTTGTCACTCAACAACAAGAAATTGGAATGGGTATCATTGTTTGTATATCTGGGAAGCAAGATAACTATCAATGTGTAGATGGAGGAAGAAATATGTTAGAGAGCTAAGGAAGAGTGGAAAATTGAATCTTCAAATAAAGGATGTAGTGTGGAGGTGGAACATAGGGACGGAAATCAAAACTCTGCTCTAAAAAGTATTTAACCAGCCCATACTGACCTAAGGCTCCAAAAACTGCACTCATAAAAGAGGGATATTAGCAGATTGCAGGCGGCAGAGATGAGTTTTCCGATAGTGATAGAGAATATTACGTAGAAAGATAAAATCAGAAATAAAAACATCAGGGAGAGCAGTGGAAGCATTAGAATAGATGTTAACAAGGAAAAGACTGCAGTGGGTGGGGTATTGTAGGAAAAAACAATGTTTTCCTATGACCTTTTCCTATGTGAAGGATAGTCCAGGAAGCATAATTCATTTCTTTCCTTTCCTATCCTTTCCTTTTATTTTCCCTTCCCTTTAGATCAGCCACCAACCCCTAATGATTTTATAGTAGGAATATCTAATAAGGGGTAATATTAAATGATTTTACAAAACTCGGAATGAATTTTAAAGATTAATATTTTATTGTTCGAAGTTCAAGCATCACTATGTTGGCAACAGAAATTGTTTCAAAAAATTGCAGATTAATGCCAGGAGAATTATCAACACTCCACTCAATCACAATAAAAGTTCATTTCATTTGAAACCTCCGACCTCAGATGAAGTTTTCATAACTGACAAATTAAATTCAGGAAAAGAAATTCATTTACTAATGATCCATTACAAAATTAAAACAATTGTAGTACAAATCTTCCAAGTTCAGCTACTACTGATTAGCCTTCTGCTCCACTGCTGTCATTGATCATAACATCCATCCACTCTTCACACGTTCACCCTCTGTCTGAAACTAAACTGAAACCCAGTTTCTTATATAACCTTGCCTGAAAAGGCGTTACCTCTGATGGAATTTTCCAGTGTGTCTCACTTGCCATATGTCACTGCCCTCTCTCTCTGCTTTGCATCAAACTTACTTAAAAAGAAATTGTGCTTTTATAAAAATAGGGTGCCTCCCAGAAATTTTGCCTATTTCAGTTTTACCTTTTCTTGCTTGTGTTTCATTGCCAGTCTTTCTGGATGGTCTCCTTCACTCCAATGCATTAATAACTTTCGCTTTGATATTACTTTGAAAATACTTCCATTCATCCCAATGATCTCAAACTCCTGGCATATTATTTGTACAATAAGATCTTTAATCTGATATAATTTTTTTTTTCTGTTACCATTTTTATTCGCAATTATTCGTTTTTTTTCTTTAATGAAAACCTACCTTAAAACTAGTCATATTTACTCTAAATCCCATTTGAAACCATATTTTCACTTCTAAACCGAGATCCATTATTTTCATCCTATCAGGGTCTTGGGTGGTTTAATTAATATAGTAATTAATTAAGTAGTCCACCATAAGACTCGGTTTTAGATTTTGTTTATTTTCAAAACAAGGTCAGCAATATTGTTCACATGCAAAGATACAATATCCAGAGATACTACTGACGCAGTTCCAAACTGAATCTGTACAAAACTAACTGTAAACTAACCCTGTCCTTTTGCTGATTTCTTTATATAGGCTCTATCGAAATTTCTGGAATTCTTCAAAAGCGTCCGCCAGATATTTCTCGATCATTAACAATTACTCAAACAATTAAACATATTAAAAACAATCAGAATTAGTAATTAATCATTTATCATCATTACAAAACAGTCAGAAATGGAAATTAAAGATACTTAATCACAGAATTATTTACAGAATCATTTTAAACTGTCAAAAATTGTCCTGTAGAAATCGTAACTTGCATTAATACTTGGAATTACACACATTCAAGCAATTCTCTTGCACAATTTGGTTCTTAAACATATTAAATGGCCTTTAAATAATTTCTTCTCATAAAATAAAGTCTATATACACTGATTTACAAGAAATTGCAAAACAAACATACCAGATCATATTCAAACAAACTTTAGCTCATTACAAATACTTCATTAAATACAATTCTAATTAAAGTTCAGGTATGAGGGCTGTTACAATCTCCATGTCTTAATTTGTTGACTACCATTATTTCATATGTAAGCACCTTAGAATTTAAGTAAATTCTAGTTTTCATAGCTGTAGAACATAAGGAAGGGAAAAAGCTTCCCAGTAAACATTAAATTTTTCAGTTTACAACTGTAGAATGTGAGAAACCTGTTTTATGCAGAAGCTGATACTGCAACCTAACTCAGTAAATAGACCGATTTAGAAACAGTAAAGCCACTTAACACACAATATAAGCTCTAAATAAACATTTTCTAATAGTAAAGAACCTTTAAATAACCTGGAATAGGGTAATCCATTATTATCCAATTTGTAAAAAATAGATTTTGGTTACGTGATAATTTCAATAATTCTTAACACTTTTCGATGCAGGAAATAATAATTCAAAATAAAGCTAAATTCAATAATATTCAGTAGTTTTAGACTGTGTAAATAACGTAAATAAAATTTTAAACACTTCATTGAGCACACTTTCACTTCCAATATTTTTAATCATATGTTTTCGGTAATTTCTCGGACTAAAAAGTAGATTTCCTAAAAGAACGAAAAATCTAGTATAACATTTCAAAATTTCAGAACAGTCCATGCAGTAAAACGGATATTAAACCAATTTTTAAAATTATTTTGTCATAAACCACACGTGGTAATTTTCGTGATTCATTTACGATTAAACCAAGCCACTTCCGTAAATAAAAGCATGGTTAAAACACGTAAATATATTCAAAGAAAATTCAGATAACTTCACTTTTTCGGTACAAACAACACTTGTACAATTATTAAACATAAACCAAGGGTCTGCTAAACAGAATTAATCCCGATCTTTGTCAGACTCATAACTTTGCTATTATAACACCTATAATAATGAAATTTACATTTTTTGAATCGGGAATAAATGTAGAACACGTTGACACTAATTTTATTACGATAATTTGCAATCCAGTAGTTGTCGACCTACAAAGTTGCATAAATAAGATTGATTTTAGGGGGTTCACCAATTAATTTTCGGAAACTTTTTTACCAATGCGCATGTAAACTAAATTCAATTACAAGAAAGCTAATCATTTGAGAATTTTCATTTAACACTTTTTATAAACCTTGAAGACCAGGCTACACACAGTTAATTTTAAAACACATTCTATAATTACACCTTTTCATACTATTTTTGGAAAGCGTCCATACACATAGATCATGCGGCTGGGGGTATAAAGGGTGACATGGTAGTGAGGTTGGCGTCTGTAACCTGGGAACGTTGTGAGTAGTTAACGTGCGCTGGTATGTTTCATGTGTGTTGGTTAGATCAAGGAAGAGCCGGAAACCGTTAAGCCATGCTAGGAGCGTGTGTCGGCCAATACTATTTTTCTTACCAAACTCGGGTGTTAACAACCATAATGAACTTATAAATTTTCTAAAGGGGTCAGTCAGTGAATTCTCCTCTCCATAATCTACAATCTTTTGGAAACGTTTAGTTCGATCGCCTACTCAACTGTAAATGCAAATTTTCAAGATGTGACTTTGAAATAAATACCAAAATTTTCTTCAAATGGATTTTTATGTGCTATCATAGTTAACAGTAACCTCTCCTAAGCTTTTGGTTCAAATAAGCTTTGTGGCAGCCATTAAGCTTTACAATTAAATATCAAGGAATGTACATGGTCATTTAAAATTATTTAGTCAAATTTAACAGAACTTTCTACAAGGTAACGTTCAGTTAAGGTACCTAAACCTATACTCACCCCGGTATAGCAGTTTTGGCCCTTACACATACCTATACAAATCTGTTCTCTCATGCGTCATCCTGATACAAGGCTCGTTTGTTCTGATTCTAAGATTGTGTATAACTCCCTTTAAGAAATTCGTACGACATTGAGGCTACTACCAATGTGATTGTTACATTCTCTTCGACAACTGACAGTGTTACCTTTTTGAGGCAATATCACTTTGGGTAACCTACCCAAACTGATACCAAACATTATCCTTTCTCTTCTTCAATTTCCTACAATATTAAGTACATTAAAGTATGTTATGAGGATGGAAGAATGACAAAGTCAGCACTGCTGAACAGCAGGAAGGGAAGAAGACCAGTTGGAAGACTCCAGGCAAGATGGATGGACCAAGAGAAGAAAGATGCAGAAGCTGATGGAGTTGTTTGGAGAAAATTGGTGGAGGAAAAATCTTGGAATGGCCACCAGAGTTGGAAGAGGATTTGCTGGACGACCCATGAATGCGAAAATGTCTGATGATGATGATGATGATGATGATGATGATGATGATGATTAATAATAAATTGTTGTAATTGAAAGTGGCAAATTTTGATGGGGAAACTATTTTAAGTTTCTAACAATGCAATTGAAAAGGTTTTGCAAAAATCCATTGAGTGGAGCTGGGTTCTAAAATTTTTATAAGTATTGGTGTCTTACAGCACTCCAATAAGTCATTCTGGTCCCGTCTGCATTTCAACCTAACCACAACATTTACTATTATAACTCCTTGAAAATCGGCATGTGTACCACATATGGAAGAGCACATTCGACATAATGATAGAAGCTACACCTTTGCTAATATCACATGAAACCCAATGATTTGCATTTTATCTCTTCTATCTTGCCAGTTTTACCAGCTTCACATGCACTATTTTCTGAAATAGTAATGCCTAAATAATCTGTTAATCATATTGTCATTCTGAAAGAACATTCCAACCCCCTCACCCTCCCCCCACCCTGCTTTTGACAGCAGCCTGTTTTTTTAAGTGGTGGTGGTGGTGGTGGTGGTAAATATTCCATGTAATAGAAGAAAAATTATTTAATTACTACAGCAAAAACACAAGTACGATAATATTAACCCTTTGAATACTGACAGCGGATCGTCTACCTGCCGCACTGAGGCTGGCTACCTGTGCTAAGTGATTATTCCTGGGGATGGAGTGGCCTGCGCTGTCCTACCCGACCAGTGCTGAATATTCCTGGCGTTACCTCTCATGGCTGATACACAATAAATACTCGCACTACATAGGTTCTCTGCAAATAAATTACTGCAGAATCAAACAATCAGTAACCCTATTATTCGTCACTAATAATTATATCTTGCTTGTAGTTTTTACTAGATTTTCGCAGCTTATGTCAAAAACATCATGATTCTTTCATTTTTCATAATAGTTTACTGTTCTTTCCAGCATACCCATTTATAACAACTGCAATTTTCTATATGTTCCTTACTGTATCAGAGTGTTTTTTTTTTTTTTTAATTTTAAAGAGCGTAGATTCGAAGAAGATTCTAGAAATATTTTACTTCCACACTTACATACCGCATTCAGACCACGATTGTTAAATTAGAGATATTCGAACTTATACAGAGAGTTAAAGGCATCCGATTTTTCCTCGTGCTATTCACGAATATAAAAAGACACCTGAAAATGATACTTGCACAAGCATCCTCCCCCTACACACCGAAATTTGGCTTGCGGAATATCTTTGTAGATGTAGATTCCCAAAATATCTCGATGTTGACTGAATGTTTGCTGCGCTTTGTAGTTACCCGATTATACATAATTTTGTTTCTTTGATGAAATTTGTTCCACGTAAGTACTCAACAGATTTTTCAACGTTTCAAAGCTATGAAGTGTCTGTCCATTATTCTGCGAGTTGAAATAGGGGGGGGGGGGGTTCGGAGAAATCTCACGAAACCTCACCAGAGTAACAAAAAGCGGTATCTGGTCATAAGTTCAACAAGAATTGCGGTATTTAGAAGAACATCTCTGGTCCAATATTAGCTAATTTTCAATTTTTTTCACGCGATGCATCAGAAGACAAATAGTTATGAAACAAAAAATTTCATCATATTCAATGTCCTTCCACTTTGATATTCAAGAATGCACTGATTCTGGAATATTCACCATAGTGGTTATATAAAACCGATTCTTTTCATCAGCTATATATTTCATCAATTCTTCTGTAAAAAAAAATAACATGAAAACTGACAGAATGTTTGGCACATTCCCTATTTGACACACATGTCCCGACAGCGTAACATCAAATGCGTGACTAACTGGACGAAAATCATTTTCTTTCCAGTCAGATTTATCACTAAGACGTAATTTCTTCGTAAGAGTTTCCCTATCACTTTCCTATTCTTCAGATTCAGAACAACTAACATCGCTTGTTGAAACATGAGACTGCATTGTAACCCCAACTGACGAGTATGGTTTATGACTACAGCCTTCCGATTCTGTAGAAAAGCTATCACTTCCATCAAAATCAAGTAGTTCATCCTCGGTGTCACTCCCCGTAAGAATCTCCATGATTTCTTCCTCAATGCACCCATGGCGTCTTGCCATTTTCTTCATAAAATACATGACACAAAGAAGACTGATGTAATTTCTGTTGACTAGTGAACTGTTGAGCAATGCCTAGGCTCCCTACAGACAAACATTCGGATGATAAGCTAGCGACCAGAACTGCAAAAGGCTATTGAGAAATGGGCCGTGAAGTCCGCTGTACGACTCGGGTAGCGGCGCGTCTATAATCGTCATCAGCACTCGGGTAGCGGCAGGCGGGTGCGGCTTAACTCGTCAACAGCACTTGGGGGGAAAACCGGCAGCTGCGTCTAAACTCGTCATTAGCACTTGGAGCCAGCAGGCAGCATGACGTGTATACACGTCAACAGCAGTCAAAGGGTTAACCAGTTCTGCTTTGAAATAGAAATTTACTTGGTAAAGTACAAATTAATCTTTTCTTCATTGTGGTCTTTGATTAATTCCATAGTGTCAGCTTATTACATTTCATTGAAAAATTTGACTTACATTTGCCTATCACATCTTAAAATTACCCTTTTTTAAAATATTTAAGTTTTTTCTTTGGATACGGTTTCTGTTTTGTCATTATGTTGCTCCAATGAATTAATTCTGCTTTGAAATAGAAATTGGCATGTTATAGTAGTTGTAGATTGTTTCTTCATTATGATATTTGATAATTATTATAGGTTTCTTTTAGCTTCTCAATCTGTGAAAGGAAATGAATGTCTCTGGCCACTTACAATTCTTGATAGGTTGGGGTTGATTTTCTAAAAAATATGCAAACATTAAATGATTTGGATGAGGAGTGAACCTTCAATGTTTCAGTGAACCAAAAACTGCAAAAGAGAAAAGTGTCTTAGTTACAGTTAATTAAAAAGAACAACCAGTTTATAATTTAATATTTATTTTTGTGTGTTATCCATAATTTGTCAACAGATTTTTTTTAAATTTAGTAATGTTGTGGAAACGCACAAGGAATTTTTTTATTTTTAGCTTCAAAATCTGCCAACAGAATTGTATGTCTACTTGCAAATTACCAGAAACTGAGTACACACTGCTTTTTTTTAAAGTTTAGTGTTAAACCAATAATGGCAGAGCAGGAAATATATATTGGATCTTATCAGGTCCACCAATTTCCTCATTTTTAAACTGTACACACCACTGAAAATGTTATAAGGTTCTTACTTTCATCGCAGTAAAACAGTGATTCTTACATAAATTGCAAACAATGAGTAAATGTAGCAGTACTGTTTATGAAGTAAGAAAATTTCTTCTTCTTTTTTTCTTAGCAAAACGATAATTGGTAATGGCAATTTCCAAAGGATTTGAACCTTTTTATGGAGCAAAAACTATCCTATTTCACAACCCACACATTATTAACACTGTAACAAACTTCTTCTAATCTGTTGAGCAATTAAGACGTGATTGTGGCAGATAGTCGAATCATCCATCCATCAAAACTTTCCATTTCTAATGTTGATTGAGGAGACCCTGGTGTTGCCCAGCATAGTTGGCATAGATTTACCCATATACTATTCTTATTCATGCATGAGAAAAATGTATACGAAGTTTCATAAAAATTGTGCCATATATTTCTGGAATTAAAGAAAACCTAGATTCACCCACCTCCTGCACACAGCAAAGAAAAAAATACACATGATATAGAAATTTTTGTATCTAGCCCTTTGTCAACAGGAGAACATAGTGGAGGATGGGTGTTATGGGAGATTGGCTCACAAAAAGTCCCACAGAAAAATGGTCTTTCTGTTAGGCAATCTCCCATAACACACACCCTCAATAATGTTCTGTCAACAAAGGGCTAAACCAGAAAATTTCCATATCATGTGTGTTTTTGTCTGTGTGTTTTTACGTCCCACATCCATCATTTAAAGGTAAGTGGTGGCTTATTTCCGTATCCTAATTTGTAATTCCGTTTCATGAGTGGAAATGCAGCCTAGATGTGAAAGAATTTTGCATAAGTCAGATTAGATGATGGATTCTTATCTAACTTGAATGTTAAATATCGTGGTTAGTTCTTGAGATTTTGTATCCCTAAATTGACGTGGTTAGTTTGAAACGCAACTTGGTTGAGAATTTTTTGACAGTCACAGGGACACATTGGATATACACAATGGGTGTTTTAGTTTCTTCCTAGTGGTTGTGGATAGGTTTAAATGCACCCTGGACCAAAAGAAAAGTCATTAACAGCAGAAGGAACTATACCTATAACAAATTTTTTAAATTAGATTTCTTGAGAACTAAGTGAGATATATATATATATTGTTTCAATTTGTCTCTTAGAGTTAGAAGTAGTGGCACCACATATCATGGAAACTGCATTACTAAACAATGCAATAAATTATTTTAAATCGATAAAATCTAGATTATGTCAGATTCACATGTATGGCGCAGAATGTAATACCAAAAAAAGTTCACTTATCCTGAGGTGTTTTTATTTGTAATACTAAAGGCTTAATACAAAGTTCTACTGGAGTTAAAATCCATTATCCTATGCATTAATTACTGTGAATAGAATGACTCAGCTCCAAATATCGGATATTTTAGCTGAATAAGATGTCTTGACAACCTAAATAGATTTTAATATGAATAAAAGCTAGATTATGGCAGAAACTCATGAAGTTCAGTTTTCCTAAACTGTATACATATCCAACCTAAAGGCTAAAAACAAAGTTCTATTGATGTTAAAAAAGCACCATGCCTATTAAACAGATACAGCCTTTCATGCGAATACCGAAAATAAATTACTGAAAAACAAAATTGATAGCAAAAAGAATCAAAGTTATATTAGTCATAATCTACTGTATTATCTCAAATGGCAGCAAAATTGTAGTATTATTGTATTACCTATAAGATTGAATATAATCTATTCAGAATAATATCAAAAATAAATTAGTGCTTTTATTGTGAACAAAACTCTAAAGATGATAGCCAGAGACATTGTAGTTGCACTGCCAGAGATTGTGATTAAAGATGATCTGTGTTTTTCGTTATTAGTTTCTTGTATTCAATACTACCTTCTATGGCTTTTTAAAACTGAATACTCTGAATTAAGGGATAGAATATTTCAAATTTGTTTAGTGTGGAAATACAACATAGTTATTACTGTAAAATGCTTTTATTGTTTTCATTAAAGGCTATATATTTTCCACCCTCATTGTTGCCACCCCAAGTGACACACACCTTGCACGCCCGCTTACGAAGGGCCTGATTGTAGTTGTATGTGTTTAGTGTGGACTATGCAACATCTAGTGGTTCCATCTTTGGTATTTCTCACCACATGTTCAAGATTTAATTTAATGATCTGGTATTATGTAACATTGAAACATAAGAAATGCCACACAAATTGCCCTGTTAATGTTGTGAAGTGGACGAGCTCCATCCTAGAGTTTCTTATATAGAATAACCCCAGAGGGATGCTAAGGTGACACTTACTTGACTTATCTTACCACAGGTTTGCATATGCTGCCTGGAATATTTTGCAGTCTTTTTGTCTCCCCCCCCCCCCTTTTTTCCTAGCTTGGGTTCTTACAGATTTAGCCAAAGTTTTTTCTGATTTTCCCAAAACTTCCTGATAATGTAGAACTTTTTATTCCCTAAAAAAATTTCATTGTACCTTTGTTCATTTTCTCGCTATTGATTTCTGAAGTCTGAAAACCCATCTTTTAGATTTATTAACAGAACTAATTGTTCTAGCATATTCGTTCCAATGTCAACCAAATCACTCCAGGCGAATGACAGGAAGCATTGTTCAAAAGGTCATGGCCGAATTCCTTCCCATTCGTTGTCCCTAATCCCATCCTGCCTCTAATGGCCTCAACTTCGATGAGGCGTAAAGTCATCCGTAAAAAATAATAATAATGATTAAAAAAATCTAATGACAAAAAATTCTACATATTTTTATGATTAGTTTCATGTATCTTACTCCCATCCAAATGCTTTTAATTATAGAGATATAACCTTTCAAAGTTTCTGATGTCCTTTGGCTGCCATTATTAAATTCTGATTAAATACTTTGAAATTAAATATTTTATATTAGCAGAGTGTTGTTCTAATTGAAATTTGTCAAACTTGCTTCAAAAATTGTGTTTTCATAAAAATAGGCTACGTCCCAGAAATTTTACCTTGTTTAAATTTGACTTTTCTAGGCTTAATTACTTCACTTTGTCTCGTGAAACGTTTTGTGCTGATGCACTCCGGACTTTTTCTTTGAGATTATATTTAAGATACTTTCTTTCATTCCAACGATCCCAAACTACTGTAATCTTATTTTTAAAGAAGCTCTTTAATCTGTTTGGTTTCACTTACCTATTTTACTAACTATTTTTCATTTTTTCCTTTAATGAAAAACTACCTTGAATCTCGTCAAATTTACTTTAAATTCCATTTGTAACCAATTTTTGGGTTTCTTAAACAAGATCCATTGCTTTCATCTCTGTATTTTAGATCGTTGATTACCATTCTTTCCTAACCATTTTAAATCAATTTGCTTTTTGTGTCACACATTGCTGTGAGGCTCCCTTGTTCTGAATCTAAGATTTTGTATAACTTCCTTTAGAAAATTCATACCTTTGAGACTACTACCATTATGATTGCTACATTACCTTCTACTACTGATAGTGTTATCTCTTTGGGGCGGTATCGTCCACAAACTGACACCGATCATTTTTTCCCCCTCATTTTCAGTTGTCTGTAAAGCCAACTGTGTTACACAGACAAACCAAAAGGAAATATGAAAATGAGCAACTGCTTGAAAGTTGTGGTTTTTGGAGGAAGAGGACCTTTTAAATTCAAACCACATGGATTCAGAAAAGGCAGATGCTGTGAGACACAACTTGCAACTTTAATTCATGACTTGTGCCGGGTCATAGATACGCAATCCCAGGTTGACTTAGTTCTATTAGATTTTAAAAAAGCTTTCAACACTGTGCCTCACACAAGATTACTAATGAAACTTTGTAGTTATAGTATATCTAGACAAATATGCGACTTGATTGCAAACTTTTTAGAGGGTAGAATAGTGTGTAGTTCTTGATGGTGAGCATTTACCACTGACCGAAGTGTGGTCTAGGGTTCCCCAGGAGAGTGTGATAGGTCCTATGTTTCTCATATCCATTAATGATTTATGCGATGTAATAAGGGGAAAAATAGACTATTTGCCGATGATGCTATTATTTATTGTGAAATTAAACCCCAGGATGACTGCACATTGTTACAAGCAAATGTTAAAAAAATACTCATATGGTGCAAAGACTGGATGCTGGAGTTAAACGCTAAAAAATTCCAAGTCATGCGTATAAGTAAAAATGCAACACCATTAAGCTCAGAGTATAAAATTAATGGCACTGTCCTTCGAACAATAGATTCCACTAAATACCTAGCTCTAACAATTCATAATAATTTGTTGTGGAATGAACATATTGATAAGGTAATTGTGAATGCAAATAACATGCTCAAATTTGTAGATCATAATTTTAAACAATGTAAACCTGAAGTTAAATCAATTGCACATAAAGCTCTGGTGTGTCCTGATTTAGAATATTGTTGTTCTGTATGGTGTCCCTATCAAAAAGGGGTTAATGGATGCATTAGAGAAGGTCCAAAGAAGAACTGCCCAATTCGGGAGGGAAAGCGTAAGTGCGATGTTGAATGAGTCGGGTTGGGAAGACCTGGAACACCAAAGGAATTGCTCTCAGCAGAAGTGGATTGACCTATTTCAGGATGACGGTAGATATATATTACTATCAGCTACATTCCTAACTAGCAATGACCAAGAAAATAAGATCAGAAAAATCAGGGCCAGAACTGATTCATTTCTACTTTTTTTTTACACGAGTGATTAGGGAGTGGAGTAGGAAGGAGTTATTAAATGAGAGAACTTAGATTCCGACAGGAGTAGGTATATATAAACCCCTCTGGCCATCCTGATCTGGGTTTTCCGTGGTTTACCCAGATCACTACAGGCAAATGCAAGGATGGTTCCTAAAAGTAGCCAATGAGTAGCTCCTGCCGTATCCCTTCATATGCACAAATGGTTACATATCAGAACAGGTGCAATACACCCTCTGCCACCCACTTTTAGTGAGTCACAGAACAATAATAATGAAGTAAGAGACTTTCAGAAATACGATACATGCAATTTCTACAAAACCGTCAAAACAAAACTTTCAGGGTATCAACCACAAAGTCTCTGTTTTAAAAAAGAGGCCGACAACTGGCATCAAATAATAAGGGTTAGCCTAAATGATTAGTTGGGTTTCAAAATACTGTATATTGAGGACTACAAGTGATACATGAAAAGATACATAAACTTGCCAAGTCTCTGGTACCAATATAAATTTTCAGTGTGTGCTCCATTAGGTACCTGGCACACATTCAAATGTTAATTACGTTCTGTACATATATTCAATATCATGTTTCTATCACTCTCCATTGCAGCAGCAATTATTTGTTCCTGTAATTCTTGTGTTGTTGGCATTGGGGGGGGGGGGTTACATAAACTTTGTTATTTACATAATCCTACAAAAAAAAAAAATCAGATGGGGTTTTATCTGGTGACCTGGGGTGCAATGACAACAGAGGAACATCACTCGGACCAGTGCGCCCTATCCAGTAATATGACAGTTCTCTGTTGAGAAAGTTGCAGACATTTATATTCCAGTGAGGTGCAGCTCCATCCTGTTTTAAGCTTTTAAACTTGGTGAGTTTATGCATCTTTACATGTATCACTCATCTCTGTAGGTCGTATACTTTTTAATACGAACCCAATTAATAATTTAGGATAACCCTTTACTGGCAGAATATTTCAAAAAGCTTTAAGCATAATGAAGACTCAAAAGAAACAAAACAGCTGGTGAGTTAGAATCATGGCAGAGCATCTAAAATCAGCAACATGAAAAACAATAAAAGATACCACAAAAATCATCCAAGACAATGGGGAAACAGAACAAATTCCAGAAGATTGAAAAAATGCATTAATCCATCCTTTACACAAAAATAGAGATGGTACAAGAATTGATAATTTCAGAGGTATCTCGCTGCATTCAGTGCCATACAAAAGTTTCTTATAGGATTTAGGACAGGTAGGTCTTCAACAGAACAAATCTCAACATAAAGCTTGCCCTCAATCATCAAAGAATTTGTAGTAACAGTTTAGTCTGCACATTTGTCGATTTTAATAGCGGGTATGACTCTGTGGATCCTGAGTCACTATTCCAAATATTGAAAGATTAAGGCTTAGACTCCAAAACTCTTCCCTTGATAAAAACAAAGTCTAGCAGCTATAAAGTCCAAAATAAAATTCTTGGGAGAAATATCAGGAAAAACTCTTGAAGGAAATAATGGAGAAAGGACTACTACAGGTTTCATTTAAGAAAATGTTTTATGACCTGCACCAAAATATATGGGAACAAATTATAGAAAAATCAAATGAATCATATACTTCCAGTACCTTGGCAAAACAATCTAGAATTGAATTGAAACAAAAGCCAATAAAATTAGTTGCCAAAAAAATATAAACAGCTTATCGCTTAATACGAAACATTGACCCAAACACACAAAAATGAGACATTAAAATACAGTTATTAAACCATAATGAATCTATGGATCAGAAACACTCAATTTGAACAGGAGAACAAATATAGAAAACATTGAGAAAAAATAACTGTTAAAGGAAAATTTTGGGCCAAAAACTCGCAGTATGCAGACGTTCAGTGATATTAGAAAAATCAAACTAAAATTTTAAAGACTCATCAAAAGAATGAACTCTGACAAACTCTCAAGACAAATAGTTAAATTATATGAAAACAGAAGTAAATGCACAGTCAAATGGATTGGCAAAATCAAGAAAGATCTCAAATGAGTAGGAATCGCCATAAGGATGTCGAAATCGGAGAGACATTTAGATCCAAAATTCACAAGTGGCAAGTCATCAGGGAGAAAAGACTGAAGAAAAGGATGGGATCAGCATTTTCTGATGAGAGAAAAGGAGCACAACTAGCATTTGAAGAAAATGTGGGCAGAAAGGAAAGAAAACAAACAAGTCGAAGTTAAAAGGTAAAGGCTTATGTAATCGTAAAGACCTGGTGACAGGGTTTATATTGGCCGCATATTCTGCTCCTATCATAGCTGTCATGCTTCTGAGTATTTTGTATAGTCCTAATTGGGTTATCTGCAAATATTAATAATAACTAAGATTTACAACTCCAGTGAGGGGGGGGGGGGGAGGAATTGTGACTATAGTAATTTTGCAATGACATTTTACACCAGTGTTGGACACACAATCCTAATATGCAAAGGAACGAAGATCTTAATCTGGAGCAGCTAGTCACTGAACCAACGCGGTGCCACAACGATAATGAAAATATTTTAGATATTCTCATTACGAATAGGCCTGAGTTATTCACGGACGTTTCTACCACCATGGGAATAAGTGATCATAAAGCTGTAATTGCTACAGTAAAATTAATAGCCACGCGCAAAAAGAAAAAGAAAGGGTCATTCACAGGTTTGAAAAGGCCCCAAAGGAGAGTTTAAGAGCGTTTTTGAGGGATAAAATTATATTACCTTTATAGAAGGAAGAGGCTCGGTTGAAGAGATGTGGCTTCGGTTCATGCATATAATCAGGGAAGGTATGGACTTACATATACCGAAAAGGACAATCAGGGATGGGAACGATCCCCCGTGGTATACACGTGAAATTAAACGGTTACTTAAAAAACAAAGGAAGATACATGCACGCTCAAGGACGACGATGTATAGGAGTGATTTAGAAAAGTTAGCTGAGACAAGAGAACATGTTAAAAATGCGATGCGCGAGGCTTTTAACGAATTTAGATGCAACTCACTTTCTAAGAGTCTCAACGAAAAGCCAAAGAAATTTTGGTCGTATGTAAAAAAAGTTAGTGGTAGTGACAACAATATGTCAGTTCTACTACAAGACGGCCGGGAAGTTGATGACAGCCGCGAAAAGGCTACCGTATTTAACACTGAATTTAAAAATTCTTTCATTGACGAAAACATGGAAAACATTCCCGCTTTTGCACGGCGTGTAGAATCTGAGATGGATCCAGTTCAAATTGATAGTGTAGGTATCATAAAACAATTAAAGCTCCTGAAGTGGGGGAAGGCGCCGGGTCCTGATGGTATTCCAGTAAGATTATTTTCGGAATACGCGGAAGAAATGGAACCATTTCTATCAGATATATTTCGTAAATCTTTAGAAGAAAGAAAAGTACCTTCTGACTGGAAAATAGCGCAGGTGATTCCCGTTTTCAAGAAAGGTGATCGGCGAGATCCTAGGAATTATCGACCCATATCTCTAACATCTGTCTGCAGTAGAATTCTGGAGCATGTCATATGCTCTAACGTTATGAAGTATCTGGATGAAAATGAGTTACTTACAGCAAACCAACACGGATTTCGTAAGAACCGTTCGTGTGAAACGCAACTGGCTCTATTTTCGCATGACGTAGTGAAGGTTATCGATGCAGGATCACAAGTTGATGCTATTTTCTTGGATTTCCAGAAGGCTTTTGACTCTGTACCACATAACCGCCTTTTGGCGAAGATTCGAGCGTACGGTATACCTGATCAGATCTGCGAATGGATACGCAATTTTCTAACTGGTCGGTCGCAGTATGTCATTGTTGACGGGGAATCCTCTTCAAAGCTAGATGTTACTTCGGGCGTTCCTCAAGGAAGTGTAATAGGACCACTTCTTTTCTTAATTTTTATAAACGATCTGGTGACAACGTTAATTGCAGGATGCAATTTTTTGCTGATGATGCACTTATTTATAGGGAAGTGGGGTGCTCTGACGATTGCTTAGAAATAAAGCGCGATCTGGATGTTATTTTGGAATGGTGCCGTAAATGGCAGCTTACACTTAATTGTAAAAAGAGCAAGGCAATGCAAATAAGTAATAAAAAGACCCCGTTTGCTCATGAGTACAAGGTTAACAATTCAGTTGTTGACACGGTCGATTCCCTGAAGTAACAGTACAAAGCAACATGAAATGGGACTTGCACATAAATTCCGTCGTAGGCAAAGCTAATTCTAGACTACGTTTTATAGGTCGTATTTTGAGAAGCTGCAATGCTCATACAAAGGAAATAGCGTACAAAACACTAGTGCGTACACATTTGGAATACTGTTGTGCAATTTGGGATCCGTATCGCAAGGGATTGATTGACACGTTAGAGAAAGTACAGAGGAGAGCCGCTCGATTCGTGACCGCTAGTTACAGTCCTTATGTGAGTGTCACAGAGCTGATACGTGGGTTGGGCTGGGATTGTTTGGCGGACAGACCACGTCGTTTTCGTTTAAATTTGTTGGAGAATATGCGAAAATCTCTAGTTTACGAGTGCAACGAAATTCTTCTTCCGCCAACCTATTTGGGTCGCAATGACAGAAGGGATAAGATTCGAGAGATAAGATGTCGTACTGATACATTTATGTATTCTTTCTTTCCTCGTTCTATTCGGGATTGGAATACTCTAAAATAGGATTGGTGCTTAGCACCCTCTGCCACCCACAGTAATTGTGAATTGCAGAGTATAGATGTAGATGTAGAACGATCCTTAAAATATAAAATGGGTTCTTAGCAAATGCAAATTGTAAAAATGTGCAAAAACCTTCAGCTTCTATAGTTGAAAATTTATATATTTACAACAATGATTGTCAATTCATATTGATGACAAAAATGAAAAGGGAAGTTCTTTAAGGCAATATTGATATGTTATATTAGTATACATTCAAGTACTTTTGCATTTTATTTCCAGCATTGTTTACATTAACTTGTAGTCACATGGACAATACAATAGTTTGGTAATGAAATTATTATAAAATGATTCTTGAAGCTTAAATGGAGTCCTATTTACGCATAAATCGTCATTAAAGAATTCACCTTCAAATAATTCCCTTAAAATCTTAATAGGTATAACATGAAAGACAAATATTAGTTATATATTTAATATTATGTATGTATTATATGAAGCTTTAATAGCTGTAATCTTTAAGTGTAATTGAACATGTGCCCCAGTAGCAAATTCCTTTTATCACCTTCTTTAGCATTTCACTATATATATGAAGTCTGATCAAAAACTAATAGGAATTTTTTAATTTAGCTGTCTTTCTAGACAAGATTGCCATTTTATATATATAGTTGCTGCACATGTTCCTGAAGTTTGTTGAAATTTGCAGCTATTTTGAATGTTTAATTTATTTTCAACAGTTGAAAAAGTTAAGTGAGTTTAGGTGTGTTCGGTAATTTCATAATTTCTAAAAAAATGGATCAAAGAATTTGCATAAAATTTTGCTTGAAATGGAATAAATTTATTTTCAAATAGCCTATGGCTAATATTTATATACAATTACAATTCATACATCATATTAAACATAAAATGGAAAAAAAAAAAATAAACAAAGTGTTAATTTCAATGAACTACTACAATCGAAATATTAACAGTAGCTTGTGGCAAATCTATTACGAGTGTAACAAGTGTTTACAAGTAGTACAGATGTTTAAAAAGGACCGTGAAGATGTTAAAGGTGGCAACCTTTCTGGACGCCCTAATATGTCAACAACCGATGACAATGTCGAACAAGTTAAAAAATGATTCTGGAAAATCGCCCCCATTGTCCCAAAGAGTCAAGACCGAAAGAAAATTTAAATTTAATCAAATATGATAGTTCTCACTATGTTCTTTTATTTCAATGGTGTTGTGCATTATGAGTTCCTACCAAATGGTTGTTCTGTTGATAATATGTATCTATGGTGTACGGAATGGTGGGAACATTTTGCAATAGCTGCAATAAATCGTCCAGAAGTAGTGAAATCATAGTAAATTGTTGCTTTGGCTGTGGAAATAAATTTGATTTCCAATGCGTATATATCTCGAGCAATATGTCTCGTATGATAAATGCTGCTAAGAATGTAAAAATAAAGTTTTGTTGCGATGACTACCTTATGAGTTTTTTTTTTTTTTTATGCGGTCGTCAGTCTTTGGACTGGTTTGATGCAATCCTCCATCCCTTCCCATTCTGTGCTAACCTCTTCATTTCTACATACCCCTTACAACCCACGTCCTCAATTATCTGCTTCATATATTCTAATCTCTGTCTACCTCTACAGTTCTTACCTTCAACTGTCCCCTCCACTAACAAATTAACCAATCCAGCATGTCTCAAAATATGACCTACTAGCCTGTCTGTTCTTCCTGTAAGCTTCTTCCATAAACTTCTTTTCTCACCCATCATTTCCAAAACTCGTTCATTTCTTACTTTGTCTGTCCACCTAATTTTCAGCATTCTTCTGTAGCACCACATTTCAAATGCTTCTTTCTGGTGTTCCTAAAGTCCATGTTTCGCTACAGTAAAGTGCTGTGCTCCACACGTAGAGTTTTAAAAAGATCTTTCTAATTCCTAGATCAATATTTGAAACTAAAAGGTTTCTCTTTTTCAGGAAGGCTCTTTTTGCTAGTGCTATTCTGCTTTTAACATCGTTCCTGCTTTGGCCATCGGTTGTAATTTTGCTTCCCAACTAACAGAACTCGCTCACTTCTCCTATTGCATCTGATCCTATTTTTATATTTAATCTGCTAGTATTGGAATGAGTTACCAAGAGAAACGATGAATAATTTACCGAAAACTTTGAAGGAATTTAAAGAAAAAATTTGTAGAGGGCAAATGTAGGTGGGTGCAGGATAGGGGGAAGATAGCTGTGTAGGGAAATTGCCACCGGAGCCTGTGCTCCATTGCAGTTAGATTGGATTAAATTAAATTTCTGCTACATTTCATCACTTTTGTCTTACTTTGATTTATATTCAGTCCAAAATCTTCCTTCAGTATTTTGTTCATGCCATTCAATAAATTCTCAATATCCTCAGCCCTCTCTGCTAATAATACAATGTCATCCGCAAATCGTAGCATACTGATTTCTTCTCCCTGAAAACTTATGCCACATGGAAATTTTTCTTTGACTTTCTTCATTGCTTCTTCTACATACAAGTTGAATATTAACGGGGATAGACTACAACCTTGTCTCACACCCTTTTTAACTGATGCATGTCTCTCGCGATTCTCTACTTTTATTACAGCCACTTGATTCTTATATAGTTTATAGATTCTTCTATCTCGATACTTTAGACCCGACTTCTTTAAAATTTTGAACATCTTGTCCCACCTAACATTATCAAAAGCTTTATCTAAATCAACAAATGCCATAAATGTATCTTTACATGGAAAAGAAAGGGAAAATACACCCAACACTCACCAAAGTTGAAGGGAGGAGGGCAGCAGCAACACAGCACAACACACAAACAAAGAAAAATACAATATTTCGGGTGAAAATCCCCTTTTTCAAGTTAACAGAGAGGTGGCTGGTCTTGCGTAAGACTTGCGTAGGACGCAGCCACTCATAGAACGCGACAGACCGTCGGTGGTGGTGGGGGCAGCAACGATAATATAACCGCGAGTATACGAAAGATTAAAATGATCAAAAAATATATGTAATAGTGATTGAAAATTTTTTAAAAAAATATATGAAACTATTGAACTATTGTACTAGCCAGTGGTGGGTGTATAGGGTGAGGATGGAAGATGTTAACGGAAATTAAGGCCGGGGGGATGTTTGGTTTGAAGGATGTGTTGATATGCCAATTCCCACCTGCGGAGTTCAGATTGGGATGTAGTGTCTGGAAGTACTCTAATTGCTCATACTGTGAAGCAGTTATTAAGGTCACGGGTGTTGAGTACTGGCATGGTGAGCAACGGGGAGGTCCAGGTTTTGGGAGTAAACTGTCTGTCTGTGACCTTCTTTTTTCTTTTTCTTTTTCCTTTTCTTTTTTTTTTCTTTGTTTGTGTGTTGTGCTGTGTTGCTGCTGCCCTCCTCCCTTCAACTTTGGTGAGTGTTGGTTGTATTTTCCCTTTCTTTTCCGTGTAAATATTGCCTCGCGGCATTTCTTTCCTGTCATTGTTACCTATAAATGTATCTTTGTTTTTCTTGATCCGCCCTTCAAGTATTAATCTTGAAGACAGAATTGCTTTCCTTGTACCGCGATTTTTCCTAAACCCAAACTGATCTTCACCTACTATCGCTTCTACTACCCTTTCCATCTTTCTGTATATTATTCTGGTCAGTAATTTTGAAGCATGTGATGTTAGACTAATGGTGTGATAATTCTCACATTTGTCAGCTTGTGCTTTCTTTGGAAGTGTGAAGATGATATTTTTATTAAAATCAGTTGGAATTTCTCCCGTTTCATAACTTTTTGATATCAGCTTGAATAATCTTTCGATTCCTTCCTCTCATAGAGATTTAAGAAGTTCTGCAGGGATCTCATCAATTCCAACTGCCTTATTTGCTTTCAAGTCATTCAGAGCTTTATTAAATTCTGTCCTCAAAACAGGATCTCCTAAGTCATCAATGTCGACATCGCCTTCCTTTTCCAACACACTACTGTTCAAGTCTTCCCCAACATACAGTTTCTCAATGTATTCCTTCCATCTGTTAGCTCTATCTTCTGAGCTTAAAAGAGGTTTCCCATCGGCAGCTTTAATGTTCATACCTCTTTTCCTCATTTCTCCAAAATTCTATTTGATCTTTCCATATGCAACATCTACTTTTCCTGTGACCATTTCCTTTTCTACTTCTTCACACTTTTCTTGTAGCCATTTTTTTGTGCTATTTTGCATTTCCTATTTATTTGATTTCTAAATTGCCTGTACTGCTCTCTTCCTGCTTGATCCTGAGCATTTTTGTACCTTCTCCTCTGATCCATCAGCTGCAAAATTTCTTCTGTGATCCAAGGTTTTCGGGCAGCTTGTTCCCTCAAGCCTAATGTTTCTTTGCCAGCTTTCATTATTTCGGTCTTTAATGCATTCCATTCATCCTCGGTTGAGCTCCTTTCACTGTTACTTCTTAGACCTTAGTCTACCATTTCTTCAAAATTTTCTCGTGTGCTAGACTGTTTCAGTTTATTCACTTCCAGTATGTTCTGCTTATGCTCCTTCCTTAATCGCTTGAATTTCAGCCTGCACTTCCTTACTATCAAATTATGGTCCGAGTCTATGTCTGCTCCTGGTACGCTTTACAGTCTAGAACTTGATTCCTGAATCTCTGTTTGACCATGATATAATCCAGCTGATATCTGCCTGTATCCTCAGGATGTTTCCAGGTGTGTATTCTTCTTTCATGGTTCTCAAACAGTGTGTTCATCACTACTAGCTTATATCTTTCACAAAATTCTAGCAACCTGCTTCCTCGCTCATTTCTTTCTCCTAGACCAAAACTTCCTACAGTATTCCCCTCTTTTCCTTCTCCTTATGAGGTTAAGTATTGAAAATTGGACATTGTTTACAAATAAAAAGAAGATAGATTAGGTGAACAGTAAAGTGGAAGATTTTAAAAGTGACAGAGAGAGAAGTGGTAAAGTTAAGAAAAACACTCCTACAATTTAGTAAAACTGCAAAAATTAAGTGTGCTCCATCATTGATGGTAAATGAAGTGCGTGTTTTAAGTAAAGAGATCAATGAAGAGGCAAACAAAATGAACAACAGCAAATGTGAACTGAACAAGTGGAACCATATTACAATAGAAGAGAAGTGTATAGTAGAACAGAAGAAAGAAATGCAGGTATTCATGAACTCAAGTGTTTGCAGATGCAAAAGAATGAGAAGAAAAAAGTGCTCCTCCTCTCCGACTGGCAAGGAAGATACTGTAACATTTTAATTTCTCTTCTTGGAGAAGATTATCAAGTAGAAAGAGCAATGAAGCCAAATGCAAGAGTATTGGAGGTTATCAGCAGTATTGATGAGTGGACATGTAGTAATGGACATAATGACACAGTTATAGTGTTGGGTGGAACAAATGCTCTAGACATAGGATATAATAATATCATCATCAAGAATACATTGTACTTTTATTTAGAACTGCCAGTTTACCCAAAGTCATCTTCAATCCGATACCATATAGATATGAAAAACTATATATGAATAATCTAATCAGGAGTTTTAATGATAACTTGCTATAAGACATTAATAGTTCAAGTAGTGATAAGAAAAGGCTAAGCTTAAACTTTGAAATAGAAAGGTTAGTATGATACCATAAACCCCCCCCTCCCCCCCCCCCCACACACACAAAACAGTGCAGAAAAAAATGGAAAACAGAAGATGATATACAGTACAAGGAAAATATAAAATGGGTTAGTGGTCTTTAATTTAATTTAATTTAATTGCAATGGAGCACAGGCTCCGGTGGCAATTTCCCTATACACTCATCTTCCCCCTATCCTGCACCTACCTAAATTTGCCCTCTACAAATTTTATCTTTAACTTCTTTCAAAGTTTTCGGTAAATTGTTCATCATTTCTCTTGGTAACTCATTCCAATCCCTGACACCCTTACCTAAAAAAGAATCTTCCCACACCCTTGTGCCTGAAATCGAGTGCCAGCTTGTGGTCATGGTCATCTTTTCCCTTCCATGCACTACTTTTCATACCTATTGCAATATCTTTCCATGCCTCATCGCCAGTATATGCCCTGTACACTCCCATGACCCTCCTCATCCTCCTGTCTTGCAATGAATCCCATTCCAGCTCCTTTATCATATCCGTCACTGATTGCATTCTGCGATAATTTCTGGAAACAAATCTAGCAGCCCTTTTTTGCACCCTCTCCAACTCCTGTATTTGATATGTAAAATAAGGGTCCCATACTACACTACCATATTCGAGCAGTGGTCTGACCAAAGTTTTGTAACCCAATTCCTTGACTTCTCTCGTACATCCCCTCATCACTCACTCCAACAAGTGCAGAACTCTGAAACCTTTTCCTACCACCTGTCCTATGTGTCCTGCCTAGTTAAGTTTATCAAAAGTAATTCCAAGATATTTAAATTTCAAGTCTTCAGCAAGCAATTCTTTCCCCACCTTATATTCATAATTAACCTTTTGTGTCTGTAGGAAAGGGTACCCATCTCTGGAGAAATATCTTCTAAAGTGTAAGAATTAATTTTAAAAAAAATTAAAAAGGTAAAATTAAGCAACATTCACAGCATACTTCACAGCAGTGACAAAAAATTTCCGTAATGCTCTGTGTTTATTAATAGGAATTTGGGAAGAAAAACATATTATGAAACAGGATCACTTCATTGAGCAGATTGTGTATAATGAGGATGTAGTAGATGATTCAAGACAAATTGTATGCAAATTAAATGTTCATTATATAAATATAGCAGAAAAACTGACTAACAGTCACAGTAACAAATCAAAAGACAATGAATCCTCAGGCATAATAATAAATCATTTGTTTACAAGTCTAAAGATTTTGAAAGATATACTTGTATTCAAGAAAGGGGAAAGGTCAGGTGTAAACAATTATAGACCATTGTCACTAATCTCTAGTAAATCAATTTTCGGTAAAAAAATCCTTTGTTGGTGGAAAGTACTCAACTGCATTGCTTATAGATCTATCAAGCCTTTGACAGTCAATCATCAAAGACTTCTCAACATATTAGGAAAATGGGGAATAAGGGGTAAGGCTTTCGAATGGATAAGGTTGTAGCTCTCAAATAGAAAACAATTTACGGTTATAAAAAGCAACACAGACTTTAATAATGTAACATCCAATATGCTCACTATAAAATTGGTAGTACCACAGGGCTCGGTGCTGGGGCCTCTGTTGTTCCTTCTATATATAAATGATATCCAAAGACCAAAAGGAGCATCTACTGTTACTTTCACCATGTGGCTACATGGTATCCAAGCATTGGAGATGGATTTCTCAATCATTTAAATGGAATCCATCCCAACATTTGCTTTACAAAAGAAGTAGAGAAGGATGGGTGCCTCCTTTTTGTGGACGTCTTGGTAAAGCACAAACCCGACGGAACTCTCTAGTATAGTGTATACCGAAAACCCAACCATACTGAGTGCTACTTGGGAGTAGACAGTTACCATCACCTGACTCAACGCAATTCCATATTGGCCACATTGGTACAAAGAGATAGAGCCATCTCAGATCGTGACAGCTTTCCAAAAGGAATGAAACATCTTAAGACTGTCTTTGAACAGAATGGCTACTCTTGGCAGCAGATAGAGCGTGCCTTTGTTCAGAAGCCACCTATACCATCCACTGAGTGAGATGAACCTCCGAAAACTATTGCTTTTCTTCCACATGCTGGGAACACATCTGCAAAAATTGGAAGACTCCTGACACGGTATGGGATAAAAGGTATCTTTCGGCTGCCAGCCAAGATACGTGACAAGCTACAATTGGTAAAAGTTGAATTAGGCATAAGAATTTCTGGGATTTATTCCATACAGGTGAATGCAGCAAAGTGTATATCAGACAGACCATTAGTAGCATCAAAAGGCATCTTAACTAGCATAAGCGACACTTAGGCTGATGCAACTGGAGAAGTCGGCAATAGCTGGGCACTCTTCTGATGAAGAGCACAGAATAGAGTTAAAAAAAAGGTGGTTTTTGCCAGAGCCTCTTCCTTCTGGGGCTTGGTAATAAGCGAGGCATGGTAAATAAGGCTGAATGATAATATTAATAGGGTCACTGGACTCTGAGTGAAGCATGGATGACAATCATTAGAGATCTCCAAAAAGATTGAGGCAAATCTTCACAACATGGACTAATATAAGCAAATTACACCACGGATTAAGCCAACCAATGTGGACTGCCAGCATATCTGGCCATGTTGTCCCAGCTTCTGCTGTGCACAGACTTTGCCATTGTCAGTGGACAATTCCTGGCTACCTGGAACAGCTCCATACGCAGTCTGTACAGTTTTTTTAATAAACTATGAATTGTGGCTTTAATTTAAAATTAATATTTCCAAATTTTAATTAGTTTCAATCTCAAGGGATAAAGATTTCTTAATTTCAATAGACTATGAAAAAATGGTTTTAGTTTTTACACAATTAAATTTTTTTAACTTGAAAATTGTCTGAAATCTCCAACTATGTGGGAGACAATGGACAAGTTAGATACTAATACAAAATTAAAAAGTTGCATTTATTAATAAAAAGCACAAAATAATCACTACAAAACTTAAAAATTACTTAGTAATAGCTTTAAGACAAAAAAGATGTTACTAGTACAAAGAAAAATCACTCGGGGTCCATATTAAAATATATATTTTTTAACCTTTCACGAGTGTCCATTTGAACAGAGGGAAGTTTGAACATCACGTCCTCATATGACACAAAGAATCTCTCTTCATCTGTAAATCTATATGATAAGTTCCTTCTTTTTAGAAACCTTACTATAAAACCCTTAGTGTCTTCTTCAATTCTTACTACATATTGTCACCCATTTGGCATCTTCCCATGAACATTAACAACTGAATATTATCTTGATCAGAAGAAGTATCTTCCTCCCATTCCCCTCCAGATGAATTTCCAATATTTGAAAGATCACTGTCTGATTTACTTTCTACTTTGCGTCTTTTTGACAATGATTGCTGGATGCTAAGGGATGAACTGTAGCTTCTTTTTTCAATGAAGTTTCTAACAGTTTTTAATAGGCCTACCATCTGTTCTTGAACTCTTTTGACTTTTCTTTCACGGCAGCAATTTCATTTTTTTCTCTGGGGTCTGTGGCAATTGTGCAACATCCTCTCTTATAACCTCAGTTTGTGGCTTTTCTTTCCTTAAGCCTTTGGAAAGGGTGATTTTCCGGTGATATAATGCTAGTTGAAGGAGACACAATGCTGGTCGAGTTGGGAGAGCTGTGTAAGAATTTGTATATGGAAGGTGTTTCAAAATCCAACTTCTCATTTGTGTGCCATTCATTCTTCAATCAACCATCAGATGGATTTGTTTCACTTGGTAGTGATCTTTCAGTTACATAAGCCCCCAGGAAGTCTTCCTCGTTGAAGATTCTCTGACCGAATGGCACAATGCCAGTGGATTCAAACTTCTTCTTGATGTTTGATGGAGTATCAGATTTGTCCCAGGCTGAATAGCATATGGATGGCAAATCATAAATGCTAAGGGATTGCCCAGGGTGATTTGTCATCTATGAGTCTCATCCTTCACTCACAAATGCCTTGAAGGACTTATAAATGCAAGTATCCAGAAGTCATGGGCGGCCGTAGCAAGTTTTTCAGGTGGTGCGAGGTCTATTGTGGTGCCCCAAATGTGCAATCGGTTATTCTTGATTAAGATGTCTACATAGATAGACTGAAGATAACATATACTTTTACATCCTACTAATATTATAAATGTAAAAGTTTTTTACTTGGATGTTTTTATTGTTTCACGTAGAAACTTCGGATAAAATTTGGAATAATGTATCGGCTATCTACTTTTAACCCGATCGAAACAGTAGTTACCATTGGATTCAAATATGAATTTGTGTGTGAATGCATTATGAATTCCACTCCAGCAAAGCCATGGGTAGAAGATAGTATTTATATATTAATAACTCAAACCTTAGAAAAATTAATGTAGGATAACAGCGGTATAAATGAGAAACAACAGTAAAAAGGAATATATGTTTGAATAGGTTTATTTCAGCTATTATGGCATACACAACGCTCACATCACATAAAAGTCAAATTCACCTAGTTTTTAATTAAAGATTTCGAAGAAAAAAACAAACGAGGAAATAACATTATAATCATCTTCCTTACATTTATATTATTTCTATTAATATTATTTTCTATAGATAAAAATTGAAAAATCTGAAAGTATATCTATTCTGCATTTACTGTAAATAAGTTTTGATAAATGATTACAAAGTCTTCCGCGGTCACTGTATGTATTATCTTGCTTCTCAAGGTGGAGTCGCGTCGATTCATTAAAACCTAACGTTTCTGCCATCGTACTGTGGCTTTCATCAGAGGACTGCTTATTAGTTGCCGCTATCGCCTTATATAGTAGCAGGAAGCGAACGCTAAATTGCCGCGGTGACGTCACAGTGACCAGTGTAGGTAGTAGGATGGGGCCGTTCGTCTTGGGTTTTCCTGTGCAAGTATGACCAAATATGATAAAGTTTCAAACCATTGTCGGCATTAATGTTGTTCATCCGTTTTTGTATTTCTAACGCTTCTCTTATACGCCTAGGCTTTCAATGGCTATAACGCTGGTCTTATTGAATAAAATTGAATGGCCACTATCGACTGAATGTAGAACTACAGCGGACATGCTTGCTTCATTATTTTTCAAATGCCTAATGTGTTCATTGAGCCTCTCCTTAACAGTGCGTCCTATTTCCCCAATGTATACCTTACCGCAGCTACAAAGAATTTCATATACTACTGGTGTTTTCAAATGTTCTCTCTTGTCTTTACACACAGTGACCGTGGAAGCCGTCATAATCATTTGATAAATCTCTACGGGGAGAATATTTTTAAATCAACCAACGTTAAAGACAAGACACTCACACTTGGACTTTGTCTTAATTAGTGTCAACAAAAGCAATGTTAAAGGTAATTTTTCGATAATACTGACATCAGGAGCACATTTCAATGTGATGAAAAGTATTTAGATTATTTATCCATAGTCAAAATTTTATTACGAACTTCATTCGTTTTGAATATATTTGACAAAATAATAGACGTTAGTTTCCTTATTAGCAATACGCCGCAGATGCTCCATCATCACAGGGTCATATTTTCCTAGAAGTTTCAATATACCCAGTAGTTACCATTATTAGAAGTAGTTTTAGATCCAAGGCTTCCTCTGAATAAGAAATTATTGCATGTTATAAAATAAATTTAAAAAATCTATGGACATCATTTATTCGAGAATGAGCATGGCGCGCCGGTGATTTGAAGTTTCGTGAGTTTTGGGATGCTCTGATAACTAACTCCAGTCACTAAATAAGAGTGAGACCTTCTGTTGAATAAATAACAGTAGAAACAATGTTCTTTATCTTCAGAGATAAACAAGCCATCTTCTTTGATAAGTTTCTCCATGTGGCATTACTCTTTGAAAATGCGTATTTGAAAAATGACGTACAAAATTTTTTCTCTTGGATTTTTTCGTTGCTTGAATGATTATTTCATCTCTGGCTGCAGAAACAATGAGCGGCCATTTTGAAATATCATCATAATTTGTACTTTCATTAGGCGACAATGGTGGTATGTCTGGTATACCATATTTCGTAATATTTTGAACTGCAGACGACGTTGCAGCCATAACTAAATCTTCTCATACATGCTGCTCTTTATCATCATGAGTCTCATCTGAAGAACTTCTATTAAATAAGTTTTCTTCTGATGCATGTAGTACTAGTTTTGGTGACAATGATTAAGATGACTTCTCAATTCTAAAAAATTTTGCTAGAAGTTCCGAAGCCCACTCAGTTTCACCTTGGTTTATTTTCTTTTCTTTTTAAGTATTGTGCGCCAGATTTTTTAACTTAGCGACATGTCTTCTGCAATCACCTAAGGTCTAACAGGGTAGAAATATATAAGTAGATATACATAAGTAAGTTGACTATCGCCCCATGAACATGAAACTGCATGTGAACGAACTCAACGACTACAGCCCAAAAGGCAGGAAACAGATGTGTAAAGCGTGGAGTGCCACCGGAGAGTGCTAATTATGGGACGAGTTTTGCTTGTCTTGATTCGAGTAACTCAAGCTTACTCCAGTCGCAACTCGAGTTGACTTGATTCTATGACAACTTATGAATATACATTAAGGTTTATATACTCTTCTGGATGTTTAATGTGTTAAAATAATATATGAACAGCAAGCTAGGTTATTATAGAATTTATTTTTAATTTTTTGCGTAGACGAGCTATCACTGTATTTTCGGTGCCCCCCCCCCCCCCCCCATATAATGGCGCCTGGTGCGGCTGCACCGCTCGCACCACACTAGGGCCGCCCCTGCCAGAAGTTGCAACTTATTAGTGGTTTGGGGAGGAAAAGTAAGGTTAACAATGACATTATTTTTACAATAATAAAATAGCTTCAATAGAAATGTGGGTTTCATGATTGTCCATCAATAATATCTCCTTGTCAATAGAACATTTAACATTTACTGTATTTTACCAAATGCTTTAAAACTTTTATAAGTTTTCACTGGTCATCCATCCAGACAGATGGGCCAACCCAGATGGACCATTATTGGGCACACCTTGTATCATATGCTTTTGGTCCAACCTCTGGCATTGAAAAATTAATACTAATTAATAGTAAGAGATTTCAGAAATAAGGGGGAGACTTCAGACAGACTGTCCGATCTCTCCCATAAAGCCATCATAAGAAAAACGTGACTAATATGGAAGTAGTGGAATCAATTCTGGTTTATTATGTTCATTACTTACCTTAGTTTATACAAAAAATATTTTCTTATTGCCAACTGAATACTGTCAAAGTCCACAGCTTCTGAATGGACCGCCGAAACTTGGATCAGAATATACAAAATTAGAAAAGCGGTCAGGATGATAATGCGGATTGTTAAAGCCTGACTATTGGTGTTGGCCATTTGAAAGTGACTGATAAATCGCCAAACCAAGCAGCAGGGCTGCCAACTATCCTTCTCCTTGTATGAAATCTAGCAATGTCCAGCCTCTCCCACTGTCCGAACCCTCTCCGCTCTCCCCTACCTTTGACTTGTCCTAATTCATTATTCAATTTATTGTATGTAAATGATATAGGGGTCCGAATAAAATGAAGTGAAATTATAAAAAAGGAATAGTACCTGGAAGTTATGAACCCTTTACATGAAACAATCCATCGTAAATGTCCAGAATTGTGGCAAAACCACTCGTGGAAATCGCATCACAGTAATACTTCTGCTCACATATTACTGGTTATTTGTGTTTTTATAAAAAAACATTTTTTTTAAAAAAAAGCTGTTGTTTTGACATAGCCACCGTATTTACCTGACATGGCCCCCTGTAACTTCTTTCTATTCCCCAGTCTGAAGAGATCCTTAAAAGGATTACTTTCAACACCATTGCTGAGATAAAAGCAGAATAAGCTGAATGCTATATCAAAAAGTGAATTCCAGAAGTGCTTCCAATATTGGAAAAAGTGCTGGAACAAGTGTGTTTTATCTGCGGGGAATTACTTTGAAGAGGTCAAAATTGACCCAGATTAATAAGTAAAGATTCTTTAAGAAAAACAAAAATACCTGATAATTTTTTTTTATCAAACCTTGTATCTAAATTTTTCTTTCCACTATCACTCCTAGAGTGAAATTTCCTCACCCATACAATTTCTTACCTTAAAAACTTTAACTTTAATTTTAAATACTTTCAATATTTCACATAGACAAGATGAACTGCGTGAAAATTTCATGAATACAATGACTAGTATGGCTGGGGGATAGTAATAGGATAAGACAAGAACCACCTTATTTGTTTTCAACCATTTATTTTAGTGTAATAGGTACATAACAAAAATTGACGCCAGTGAAGCAGTTTATTAATATCTCTGTGATATGTGCTACCACTATCTAGAGGCTTGGCACTGAACAACTGTCTCATACGTGAGACTTTCACAGTTATTTTTTGCCCTTTAAGGGTCAAATTCTGAAAATTTTCATTCTTAAGATATGATGTGACCAAAGCAGAGATCTTCTTTGATATTACAGCTCATTAATCTATTTTAGTTACATAATTAGGGAGATAAATGGCTTATGATTAAAAAAATACATGTCAGAAATAACGATAATTTTTCTCTTTAAAGGTCAAATTCAGAAAAATTTCTTTCTTAAAATATGATTTGATCAAACCAGAGTCCTTAATTTCTAAAATAATATCTAATTTCTTGATTTTGGTGAGATATCAAGGGAGATAAATAGCTGATGAAAAAAAAAAGTTATGGAAATAATGATTATTTTGCCTTTTAAGGGTCGAATTCTGAAACATTCCGTTCTTAAAATATGATGTGATCACGGTGGAGACCTTAATCTATAAAATGATACCTCATCCATCTATATCGGTTAGATACTCGTATCAAGGGAGATAAATGGCTTTGTGACACAAAAAATTGCATTTCAGAAATATTGATATTTTCGTCCTTCAAAGGTGTAATTTGGAAAAAAATTACTTTCTTAAAATATGATTTGATCAAAGCAGATACCTTAATCTTTAAAGTGAAACCTCATTTATCAATTTTGGTTGGGTATGAAGGGAGATAATGGTGTGCGACAAAACACTTATAGAAATAATGTATACTAGTGATCACCCAGGGGTCGAAATTCGACCGTAATGCATTAAGTTATGTAGTTTCTTTCATGAAAGAGTAGTTATCATTATATGAATTTGTTCTATTGCGTTTGCCTAGATATATTACATATTACATATTACATATAACATACTGCATACATTGTCGTCATTGCTGTGAGTGTGTACCTACAGTTATTAGCTTGTGTTGTTTGCTTTAATTCCCTGCAATATCTATAAAACCAAAATGATACACTACACACTATCCTAAATTTTAGCTTCTGAACTAACCACAGCAAATGATGAAAGATATTTATGAATGTTTTCAAAATAACTTTTGACTTTCTATTTATCGATGGTTCACTTTAATTTAGCCCATCATATAATGATTTAAAATATTCATTTTGACTTAAGGCCAGTAAAACTGCTTTAGCTTTATGACAACATGAAGTAAATCCAGTCCTTTCACCTGAAATGACTTCTGATTTGAAATGTTTTGAATTTACAATGATGGTTTTGCAATGCAAAGCTATCAGAATTTCTTGAAATGACATTTAGTGCACATTTAAATGTATCCATCAAAATAATTTCAGCATTTTGTGTGTTCACTATTTAAATTTGGTTTATTATCATTTTGAATTTCACACAAATGGGTATTCCTTCTTCTCTCTCTCCTGTCAATGTTCTATATGAGGCATACAGAAGTAGGTGCAAATATCTGAAAATTAAAAAAAAAAAAAAATAAAAAATAAAAAATAAAAAAAAATAAAAAAAAAAAAATTAAAAAAAAAATCTGTAGTGAAATTACTGAAATTTATGTCAAAAGACTGGTAAACAAAGTTTAACCTTTTAAATAATAAAAAGACCATACAGTATCTGGCAGAATCGCTACATTCCTTTTTGAAAATTTCTTTTTTTATAACTTCAAAGATTAATCTCTACTTCATGTGACACTCTTTTGTTTCACCAAAGATCACAGAGTATCTCAATGCTGGGAAAAGACCAGATAGTTTGCTCCGATCCGATTTCACGTGCACACACATTCGTGAATTTATTTTTTATTTAATAATGTATTTGTAACATGTATTAACTACGCTTATTATTTATTTATTTTTTCTTTACTGGTAACCAAAGACAACATTGGCAGAATCGTTAAGTGTTGTTGCCACAAAAAAAAAAGAAAAAAAAAATCCCCAAATCCTTTCACAAGAAATAAAATGTCAGTTTATGGTCATTGTCATATTATTCCTTCCATATACCACTCCTAATTCTTCTAACACATCCATACTGACCTCATTACTAATATATGTCTTACATACTCCCAGCACCCTCTTCAAGTGCCTTTGATCGAGAGCTGGCTTTAATGGAATTGTAAATCATATCAGTTCCTGGTTGAATTCTGCAAAAACGTCTAGCTTTTCTCTTTTGGTGCTCATTTATATGCTCCAAATGATGTGAGCAAGGTGGTCGAGCAGAAAACAAGGTGACCAAACATGTTAGATATTTTCCTAATAAAGCCGGATGATAACCTAATCGGGTGTCGAGTAACTGAAGGAATAAGTGATCATAAAGCAGTTCTGATGGTTATAAGGGGGATCCAGTAAACCAGTGGCCAGAATTGAAGGGGAAAATAGATACAATTATAAAAAGGCACAAATCTTGGATCCACACAGTTGGAGGGGAGCAGATTCGAAAATTTGAAATTAAATATGAAGTTATCATCAAGGAACTAAGGAATCTAAAAAAGCAGAAAGGGGATGGTGTTGATAATATTACTGCAGATGTCTTCAAGATAGTAGGATGGGACATTGTACCTTAAATTGAAACATTATTTAAATTGAGTCTGGACACTTGTTGTTTACCAGATGACTAGAAAAGTGCGATAGTAGTACCGGTCCATAAAGGAGGGGTGACAAATAGGGTTTAAAACTATAGGCTGATCAGTTTGACATCAGTGGTAGGTAAAGTAATGGAGAGATTAATATGCAACATTATTAGAGGTGTCTGTGAGGAAAGTAAATGGTTTAGAGTTGGCAACATGGCTTTAGACAAGGATATTTGTGTGAATCTCAGTTAGTAGGTTATATGCAAAATATTTCTGATGAAATGGACAGGGGAGGTCAAGTTAATAGTGTGGCAAAGGCCTTTGACAGAGTGAGCCATAAAATGGTGCTAAATAAGGTAAAAACTATTGGAGCTGATGAAAACGTGAGTTGCTGTGTGGTACAATTCCTAAAAGATAAAAAGCAAAAAGTTAGGGTAGGAAATGCAAAATCAAAAGAAGTAGAAGTGAACACGGGAGTCCCACAGGGTAGTGTATTGGGACCATTGTTATTCGTTATTCTAATGAATGATTGTGTTAGTAGTTTACTGTCAGAAGTTACATTGTTTGCAGATGACATAATGTTATGTAAAAGGATCAAAACAATAGAAGACTGTAAACAGCTGCAGGGTGATCTAGATATGATAACTAGCTGGGTGAGTCAACATGGGATGAAGATAAATGCAAAGAGGAGTCAGCTTATTAGGTTCACAGATAAAAAGCTAAAGGTTGATTATGATTATAAAGTGGGGAAGCAGCTACATATTGAAGAATCAAAATGTAAATACATTGCCATTACATTTGATTGCAAATTTAACTGGGCAGGACACATTGGACAGGTGGTAGGGAAAGTATTCAAAATCCTTCACTGTTGGAAAGAGTGATAAGGGGATGCAGTAAAGAAGTAAGGGAATTGGGGTACAAAACTTTGGTCAGTCCACTGCTGGAATATGGTGGTGTAATTTGGGATCCACATATTGGGTATCAAATACAGGAGTTGGAGGGGGTGCAGAAGAGGGCTGCCAGGTTTGTCTTTGGAAATTACTGCAGAACACAATCAGTATCTAATATGATAAAGGAGCTAGAGAGGGATACATTGGAGGATGATAGGAGGAGGGTGAAGGCAGTCATTGGAGTGTACAAAGTCTATACTGGTGATGAAGCATGGAAAGAAATTGGTGGGAAAATTAAGAGAGGTGCTTGGAAGGGTAAGGTTGACCATGACCACAAGCTGGCACTTGATTTAAGGCATAAGGTATCTTTTGGTATACATCTGGCTTGTTTATAATTTTCTGTCTTAGTACAATCCTTAATTGTGGCTTAACCTAAAATTTCTTTATTATTTATCTCCTATAGTATTTGTGTTACTGGGCTGAAATATGTTTTAAACGTTTCAGGGTAAAATTTTCTGTATGATATGAAGTTGTGTAGCCGTTAGGTAATCTCTTTCATATAATTTCAATTTTTCTATTGAAAACCTATTTCGAAATCTAACGATCGTCTGCTACCATTTTTCTATTTTTGTTATAAATTTACTTTTTCTTATTCTGACCAACATACAGCATGGATTTTTACAAAAACGTTCTTATGATGCCCAGAAAAAATTCTACTTTGTTTTAAATATACTTTCTAGTCTGTATCAAGCTGAATTATACTATGTGAAAACTGTTTTCCTCCCAATATCATCATTTTTCCTTTAATCTTCATGACTTGCTGCATATCTGAACATGAAGGTAGTATTTTCTATCCAAAATTAAAAAATTCTATATAATGCCAATGTTTAAAAATTGTTATGATTGCATTTTACTGTTTACTCCTAGTTATCACTTGAAAACTGTGAGAAAATGATTTTAAACATCCTTTACTGCTGGATTGTTACTAGCTCGCAACTCTTTAAACTAATTTTGATCATTTATTAACAAAATTTTTGTTATATGACAACTACACATTCATTTACCTCCCTTTCCTATACCTACCTACTTGTTTCCTCTACAAAATTTCAACTTTAAATTTTGGTAAATTATTCATGAATTCTCTTTATCTTATTCCAATTCCTGACCCCCTTACCTATGACAGAAAATCTTCCCACACCTTTGTGCCTAAAAAAGAGTGCCAGTTTGTGATTGAGGTAATTTTTTTTCGATTTTATTCATTACTTTTAATTCTTACAGCAATATCTTTCCATGCCTCATCACCAATATATGCCTTGTACACTCCTATGTCTCTCTTCACCCTGTTCCTATTTTCCAATGAATCCCATTCCAACTCTTTTATCATATCTTTTATTAAATCTAGCAGCTCTTCTTTGCACCCCCTTCAACTCCTATATTTGATACTAAAATGTGGGTCCCGAACTACACCATCATATTCAAGCATTGGTGAGACCAAAAAGTCTTGTAACCAAATTCCTTTACTTCTCTCTTACATCCCCTCATCACTCTCTCCAACAAATGAAGTATTTTGAAAACTTTTTTTACTACTTGTCCAATGTGTCCTGCACATTTGAGCTTGTTATCAAATGTTATTCCCAGATATTTACATTTAAAACAAACAATTATTTACCCACCTTTATAGTAATCATCAAATTTTAGTTTATCTGTGTGTGTAATAAGCTGACTCTTCCTGTTCTTCATCATTATATAAGCGATACTCCTTCCTAGTAGGAGTCAGTTCGCTCCGTGCTTCTGTACTGTGCCAACTGTTAATAAACCTTCGTTGCCTTAAAGTGAGTGTTTCGTCTATGACCCCGCTACGCCCCAGGATTCTGAATTTGGTTTACTACGTGACATTATTTTGGTGGAGACGCCGGGTAGATCCTCGTGACTGCTAAAATCTACAAAAACACCGTGGCCCCAATCAGACCACGAGAGAGCCGTCGCTTACGAGATTCTTTGGAGACGCACAACGGCAGACACGCCATGCCAAAGGGAAACTAAAGTGTAGAGCGCAGCGCCAAGGGGAAACGACACAGTCATACATACAATGTGTTTTGGGGCTGTGTAAAATAGTCGAACCCATAATGAAGGAAGAAGGTAAAGTAGCACACCTTATGAAAGGCGTCGCCGAGGACGTGTACCAAGCGTTGCTGCTGAAGGAAATTTCCACAACAGACGACTTTATTAAGTGTTGCCAATACATTGAGACGATGCACCAGAAAAGAATTGGATGAAAGAAGTTTGAGAGATTACCAAACGTCGTATCAATGGCCGCAGTGGAAGAGGACACAGATATTAGAGACATTATTAGTAAAGTAGTGAGAGAGGAAGTGGAAAGGGCGATGGGAATGTATGTCAAGCCAAAAACTGAGACTCTGGAGGAAATAATAAGGGAGGAGGTGGAACAAACGCTGGCGCCCATCTCTTATCGTGCAGCCCCAACAAAAACTGTTAGACAGCCGAGACCAAAGAGAATTTCTGCCACTGTGACGCAACGCGAGGATCCTCCAAACATTCCCAGGAAAACCGACGTCTGGAGAACGCGGGACAACCAGCCGGTATGTTTTCACTGTGGGCAACCGGGACATGTAGTACGCTACTGCCGAGAGAGACGGAAGATATTTAATGATGCCCGCGAAAGGAGATTCGAAGCACGTTTCAGCGTCCGGAGACCCCAGGATGACAATGAAGATCAAGACGTAACTTATGAACGACGTAGATCACTGTCGCCGCAGGCTGGTCGCTTCAGAGGACGGTCGCCGACACGCCGATCAAGATCTCCATCACCGTTCCGACGTTCCAGCCAGTCTCCTAGCCGCCGCAACCTGGAAAACTAAAAGGTGCGACCTTCCTTGGAGGTGAGGCCGCTCTAGGGAAAAATCCTCCGCCGCCGATCATTACGAAAATGTTGGCAAATTACGTTGAAATCCTCCTGGATGGTCAACCAGCTTATGCTCTTGTGGACTCTGGGGCATCTTTCTCGGTTATTTCGGAGAATTACCGGCGCCAGTTGCGGAAGACTATGTTCGTCGACAACAGAAATGTTTTGCTCAGGGTTGCTAATGGGAATCATGTACAACCCACAGGAAGGTGCACTATTCGTGTCTCTATAAATGGCCACGAGCAGCCCTTTGAGTTCGTTGTGCTACAAGAATGCAGTCATAACGTCCTACTTGGTTGGGACTTTCTGAAGGCCTCACAAGCAATTATAGACTATGGTCGCTTGAAAGATTTTGCTAGACGATGTGAGAGTTGAGGAGGGGGAAAACAGTCCTTCCCGTGCCTGGAAAGTTCGTGTGCTGGATGACGTCATAATTCCTGCCACCAGTGCTTCGAAGGTAACTGTCATGTGTCATACACCACGTACTTGTATGGACCTCCTAGTGGAATGCAATAGGAATTTACCACTGGAGAAAGATTTGTTCATCCCTGCCTCCGCCGTCTCATTTGAGAATGGAATTGGTGAATTGTGGGTAGTCAACTGCTGCAAGGTGCCACATATTCTCCCAAGGCGCCAGTGTATAGCATACGCCGAGACGTTAATTGAAGGGCATCTGAGTGTCATGGAAACCTTTTGCGAAGAACCCACAAGTGTGAATGTAACGGAAGCAACGAGACTAAACATTCAGTCCCGACTCTCACCGGATTTGACTAAGGAACAACAGGAGAAGCTATTCGTGGTTCTTCAGGAATTCTATGATTGTTTCAGTCTACAGGTGAAGAGCAAGTCGACCCCATTGAAGGTACAACATCGAATCGACACTGGCGACCATCGACCTAACAGCCAAAGACCGTATCGAGTTTCCGGAGCGGAGCGCCGAATAATTCAGCAAGAAGTAGAAAAGATGTTGAATGACAACATCATTCGGCTGTCTCGGAGCCCATGGTCATCGCCGGTAGTGCTCGTGAAAAAGGACTGCCACTGGCGGTTCTGCATCGATTACCGACAGCTCAATAAGGTGACTAAAAAGATGTTTACCCTCTTCCGTGAATTAACGATACGTTGGACTGTCTGAAGGGAGCTAAGTTTTTCTCGACTATGGAACTACACTCAGGATACTGGCAGATAGAGGTAGACGAAAGCGATCGAGAGAAAACTGCATTTATTACCCCCGATGGCCTGTATGAATTTAATGTAATGCCATTTAGTTTGTGTAATGCGCCAGCAACATTCGAACGTATGATGGATAATCTTTTACGTCATCTGAAGTGGACGATGTGTCTCTGTTATTTAGACGATGTTATAGTGTTCTCCGAAACCTTCGATGAACACATGAAAAGACTGAGAGCTGTTCTTATGTGCCTGAAACAAAGTGGCTTGCAGCTCAACCCAAGAAAGTGTCTTTTCGGAGCTAAAGATATAAAAATACTTGGGCATCTTGTGTCAGGTGAGGGTGTGCGGCCAGATCCCGACAAGGTGAGATCTATAATGGAATTTCCTGTTCCTAAGGATACCAATGACGTCAGGAGCTTTCTTGGCCTATGTTCTTACTATCGACGCTTTATAAAAGACTTTTGTATGAAAGCCAGGCCGCTCCAAGAATTGCTAAAAAGTGGTGCTAAATTCCTCTGGGGTAGATCTCAACAAGATTCTTTCCTCATTTTGCAAAAGGCTCTGACGACTGACCCTGTGCTTGGGCTGTATGATGAGAAAGCGCCTACTGAGCTGCATACAGACGCTAGTGGTTATGGAATTGGCGCTGTATTAGTACAGGTTCAGGATGGGAAAGAGAAGGTAATAGCATATGCCTCCAGGACTCTCAACAAAGCCGAAAGAAACTACTCAACAACGTAACGTGAGTGTCTTGCTGTCATATGGGCTGTCTGCAAACTCCGACCATATCTCTTTGGACGACCATTTACAGTTGTAACAGATCACCAATCACTTTGTTGGTTAACAGGCCTTAAGGACCCATCAGGACGACTTGCCAGGTGGGCATTACGTCTTCAAGAATACGACATTAGTATAGTCTACAAAAGTGGAAAAAAGAACCGGGATGCCGACTGTCTCTCGAGGAATCCAGTGGAGGAACAGCAAGAGAATGAAGAGAGTACTGACTGTCTCGCTACTCTTCACGATCTCTCTGAGGAATAAAAGGAGGACGCCAAATTGTTGCAAATTAAACTTGCCTTAGATCGCTCAGAGGATGCGAATGGAGAATTTAAGATGATAAATGAGGTACTTTACAAGAAAAACTTTGACCCCTTTGGAAAGAGATGGATTCCAGTGATTCCCAAGCACATGCGCATCGAAATTCTTCAACATTTCCACGACGCGCCTACAGCGGGCTATTTAGGGTACAAAAATTGGACTTTGTATATTCCAATTTAGAACTTTTGTCCCTGTCCTATGGACTGTTCAGATATTCTTACAATATTTTCTTCTGTTCATCTGACAAAAGAAGAATGATTTTCTTTCTCTTTTCAGTTGATTCCATAAATTTACTTCTTAAAATTTAAGAATTTCAGTATTTTACATTTTTTTTTTTTTTTTTTTAAATGGCATGTCTCTGCAATACATCTTTGATAGTAAATTTAACAGCTATTTTATGACATGTGGATACCAAACATTTCCAGTATAAGTTGTAATATTTTCTTGTTTCTGTTTGCTAATTTCTACAACAGCATGTAATGTACTGAGGGGATGATTTTGTTTCTCTTTCTCCTCCAGCAAACAAAGATAAAAGGCATGGTTTGTTCTCAGGCGGTCTTGTTAGTACAATGTATTTCAGCATTATGCTCCTTCAATTTGCCAGTGTGTGTATATATATATATGTGTTAATCTGGTTGATAGAAAGATGTAAATAGTAAGATAAAAAACTTTCATCCAGTGAATAAAATTCAAAACACTTTTTTTTGTCTTGCACTGTAAAACAACTTTTTCAGACATTTTTATTGTGTGTCACCACTAATATTAGTATCAAATTAAAAATGTAAACTTTTATGTTTTAGGTTTTCTATTACTCCACGGATCTCTTTGTTGGCTCAGGGCTCACTGAAGAAACTGCAAAGTTTGCAACAATTGGAATTGGAGCCATTATGGTTGGGATGACTCTGGTGTCAGTTCCTTTGATGGATCGTACAGGACGACGGACCCTCCACCTTTATGGTCTTGGTGGCATGTTCATATTTTCAATCTTCATCACAATTTCATTTCTTATAAAGGTTTGTTCACTATGTCTAGTTGCAGTGTCAAATTGCTGCCTAAAACTGATCAATTACTTGATGCTAGACCTATTGAAAGATTTGGATTCAAAGCTGTGTGAAAAAAACTTGAAAGAAACTATATTCTTCAACTTAAATTGAGTGGAATGAGAAGTGAAACAAACAACTGTATTTAATAGTAACTGTATTTAATAGTAATAGTTGAAATTATAGCTAACTCCTTTCTTGCCCTGCCTTATCCAAAAGCTGGGAATAGGTAATAAAGGTGTAATGTGCCACAAAAAAGATAGTTATGCACAGTATTGACAAGTGGGTAGCAAACACTTCACGCCTCCTCCGATGTGAAAATACATAAAAAAAAATTGGCATGACTACCTTCATCTCTCAAAATCCACTTTGGATGCAATCTTAGTGCTAATTTCCCATAGTTGGTTGTAACATATCTATTACCTTGTTAAAACCATTTAGGAATAGGTTTATTCCACAGAACTAGTACAGCAAAGCGTTTCTACCAGCAATTCCTAAAAGCAGAATGCCTTGTAGTCTGATTTTTTAAAGCCACTTTTGTTAAAGATATAACTTTCAGTTAGAGATGTTTCTCAAGTATAATGAATTGAGTTGCCTCCATTCTCACTAAGAGTACTTATGAGAGAGATCATTTTAAGGTGTATGTTCTATGCTTGGAAAAATGTAGACTGGAAAATATTTTGTTTTTTGGTGATGTAACACCATCTGCTTAGATGTAGCCAAAAATTGGATATGAAATTACTAATTAATACAAAGAAATATATCAAACCTTTTATCACAAATTATAGTCGGCATCCATAACAAAGTTCTGACCATGGATTTGGCTAATTAGGTAAAGTATAAATGATTTTTAATCAAGAGAAAAACATTAAATCTAAAATAAATGGGATAAAAGCAGGAAGTTAGCTTCAGGAGATTTATAAAATAAAGATAATTAAAATTATGCATCGGGTTCAGGCTGATATCACAAGTTCAAATGAGTTTCTAAATACAGGTCAGCCATCTTTACTTTTGGCCTGTCTCAGCATATTTTCTTGAGGCAAGTTCGCAGACATTGTTCGCAGACATTGTTTGGAGCAATGTCGACATAGTAGGGACTGTCATCCATCAGCTTTTACCCATGTCGCCTCGCGGCAAGCGAGCAATAACTCCTTCGTGTTTGGTGTTAGGAGTGTGCTTTAGGATGGCTCAATAATATCCTTGTTCTTGCAAGGGGGGGGGGGGGCTAGGGTGAAAGTTTCTTCTAGTGAATGTGTTTAACCTTCATTCTTTATGTGGAATAGGTATTCTGATGTCTTATCCAAATTTTAAATTTGTAAAGGAACTTTTAACAGAATATAACTTTTCATTGAACTTAAAGCTTGTGGACAGTGTTTATCATTCTAAATACTGTTCACTATTACTATCACTAGTCACTATCAACCATATTGTGACTTAAAAACTAAATATAATAGGTACCAGAGGCACTGGTCATAGTGAAGTTAATTTTGGTCACTTTTTAGTCAACCTCTAGCTTCTGAAATAGTCCATATATCATATCACTGTATGTAACAAAGTGTACATTCATATGGGTGCTGTGGTGAATAAAGTTCTCAATGCTGAATTGTCATTTTATGAATACACTAATATGTACAGGGTGTCCACAAATGAATATCGGGGTTTTAATGCTTCATAAGATTTATTACATTATCCTTACAGTTATAAATGATATGTCAAATGAAAGAGCATCTCGAACAGTTCTGTTCGTTGGCACTAGTGCGCATGTGCGTGAAATGTTTCCGCTGCGATCTGCTAGAATGCGGTAGTAGCAAAGATGGCGACTAGTGAAGAGAAAGCGTTTTGTGTTTTACAGTTTGCAATGACTGAATCTGTAGTTACTGTGCAGCGTGCGTTCCGCATTAAGTTCGGGCGTGATCCTCCAAGTGACAATAACATCCGTAGATGGTATCATCAGTTTGAAGATACAGGCTGCCTTTGTAAAGGGAAGAGCGCGGGATGACCAAGAGTTAGCGAAGAGACTGTTGAGCGAGTGAGAGAGTCGTTCACTCGTAGCCCAAAGAAATCTGTTCGGAAGGCTAGTCGCGAATTAGAAATTTCTAAGTCGACTGTTTGGAAAGTTTTAAGGAAATGCTTGCAACTACGTCCTTACCGTTTACAGTTGTTCCAGGCTCTAAAGCCTGCAGACCATGGTTTACGTGCCAAATTCGCTAACGAAATGTTGTTACATGACGATGAAGATTTTCTACATCATGTTGTCTTCAGTGATGAATCGACCTTTCACCTCAGTGGACATGTTAACACTCATAATGTGCAGATCTGGGGCTCAGAAAATCCTCAAGAGATCATACAAGTGCAACGAGACTCCCCTAAAATCAATGTTTTTTGTGCCGTATCCTGGCGGAAAGTTTACGGACCTTTCTTTTTTGATGAACCGACTGTTACTGGTACTTCTTACCTTGATACACTAGAGCAATGGCTCTTCCCTCAGTTGGAACAATATGAACCAGAGAACTTCATTTTCCAGCAAGATGGTGCGCCACCTCACTGGCATAACGAAGTACGCGGTTGGTTGAACGTAACTGTACCCGACCGCTGGATTGGCCTCAAGGGGCCCAATGACAGAGCTTGCTATGCATGGCCTCCACGTTCACCTGATCTAACACCATGCGATTTCTACCTTTGGGGTTTCATCAAGGATCGTGTGTATGTGCCTCCGTTACCAGCCGACCTCCTTGAATTACGACAGAGGATTGATGCAGCTGTTGCAACAGTTACTGAAGACACACTGCTCAACGTTTGGGAAGAACTTGGCTACAGACTTGATGTGTACTGTGTTACAAATGGTGCCCACATAGAACACTTGTAAGCTTGTATATAAAACTGTTTGAGTTGCTCTTTCATTTGACATATCATTTATAACTGTAAGGATAATGTAATAAATCTTATAAAGCATTAAAACCCCGATATTCATTTGTGGACACCCTGTATTTAACAGAGACTATTTCTTGGAATCTTATCATCAATGCAGGTAAAATCATTTGTTAAAATGTAATATTTTTGAAGTACATACAAGATGATAATTTAATAGGTGCACAGTACAAAACCTGATGGTATTTCTTGTTGCATCAGAACTTTCATCATATAAGTTTCTGGTTTTTAAATATCTAGTGATATAGTTCATTCTAGTTTATATTCAATTTAAAAGTTTTAAAGAAACTTAATTCAATTGGCAGAAATAGCTGAAAAATAACCTGGATATTATTTCAAACTAAAAGTTTCTCAAACCACTGCATTTTCAATTTCACTATTACTGATTTTAATACTGTGTAAGTAAAGGCTGAAACTTGGTTAATACATCACCATGAAATTCAGCACATCTAATGGATTGCATAAGAGCACATTTACCTTATTGTGAGCTACTCCATAATCGGCAACGTAAATTACAAATAAATACTAAAATTCTGATGTCATATGCTGCACCATGAAATGTTGTCATAGTGGTTCAGACCATATTTCAAACTTATCACAAGCTTGGCTAAGTTAGCTCCTTCAAAATCAACACATCTACATTATGCACAAGAACACATTCACCATATTGTGATGTACAATAAATCATTGTATTTAAAAAATAAATACCTAAATTGCAGTATTTTATGCTGTGCCGGTGAATGTTAAAGCACTGTAGTCCAGGAAAAATTTTGACCTAACCACTAACTTGGTTAATACAGCTCATAAAAAAGAAAAACCATTTTCCATATCCAAAAGAGCTCATTCATCATATCAAGAGCTGTAGTATAACAAGCAGTGTAACAAAAGTTAATATCAAAAATCTTGTCCCTCATGCTGTGCCCCTAGATGGTGTGAAGACATGTCAGGGGCGAGAGGTAGAGCCACTGCCCATGTCTACATTACCCTTGCTCTATGCCATCAGCTTACAATGTCCCATTCATAGCATCTTAGAAATGAAAACCTTTATTCTATCATCACATACTTTGAGAGTTTTCTCGGAGACTTCATTGTTAGTGCTGTGAAGTTGTAACTGTGAAAATGTAAAGTGTCAGCAGATCCCTGTAATAACGCAATGGAGTACATCATGCAATGAGTATTTCATAGTGGCTTCGCATTTATATTGCTAATGTGGTAACAGATTTCTAGTTGTTTCATAGTATTTTTGCTGCAGGTTTTAAAATAATAATTCTATAATAATTGTAGGTTTATGTGTTGAATTTTGAAAAGATGGTAACTAATACAAAATTACTGTTTATCTTACATATAAAAATGATCGTTTGTTTATATGTTCATTTTCTATGCATTCTTAAACCATTCATCCAATTACGATGAAACTTTGAGTTATTGTGTGCATGTGTGTGAAGATTTCTGATCAAAAAATAATAAAATAAAATAAACACCCCCTCTTCCCCTATACACCTCTCAATTTTTTAAATGATATTTATCTTTACAAAACACAAATATCTCCATTAGTTCAGAGTTAATTATTCTGTTTAATAAACTTCTGAAGAGTATAAAACAGTTTGCAGATAATAAAGATATATTTAAGGAAAAACTGAGAGATTATCTTACTGGCAACTCCTTCTACTCCATTCAAGAATTTGAACAAATTAATTAATTGTATTCAATATGACTTTTGCAAAATTCAGTTGTAAAAATTAATGTTTACTGTTGTTCTCTTTACTTGTCTTCGGAATGTATAATTGTGTTTACTATGATTATTACTCATATTGTATGTGTGTGTATTAACCATGACATGTTTCACATCCCAGAAGTCCTTCCTCAGCAGGGATCCATGAAACAAGATTGGTAAATAATTAAGTAAAGCCATGTTGTCGATGTCTAAACCAGTTTCTTCCCTCAGACATTTTTGATATAGCTGCATATCAGTCTCTCCATCATTTTGCCTATCACTGATGTCAAACTGATTGACCTGAACTTTTCAACCCTATTTGCAACCCCTCCTTTATTAACCAGTATTATCTCTCTTTTTTCAATCCTCAGTATTGTCTCCAGACTTATTTTAAAATAAAATTTCAAGGTAAGGTACAATATCATATCCCACAATCTTTAATACATCTGTAGCATTTTATCTACAAAAGCTTTCTTGGTTCCTTCATAATTCCTTGAAAATTTATTTCAAGTTTTGAAGATTCCTCATTTATAAACTCTCCTCTGATTTATTCTCTCCCGGCATAGGATGATAGTACTTAGTGGCCTCATTAGACCAGTCATTCTATATCTCTGTGATTTTAAAATCCTCAGTGACTTCAATTCCGTTCTTATCTACAGTTGTCTGAATAGCTTCTCTTCTCCTCAGTTTTGTAACAATGTTTGCTTTGTGATTCAGTCCTGCTGGTTAATTAATTTATCCTAGATATCTAAATTTAGTTACCTTAGAGATATTGCCAAATTGAATTTTCATAGATTCTATCTTGGTACCATAAGGATCCTTCCATACAGGAACATATGAGATTTAGGAACCAGTTTTAAATGAAATTTCATGGAATTTTTCAAGAGAGTTGATTGCCTCTTGCCTGTTGTTGGAGAGAATTGCTATATCATCTGCAAAGGCTAAATACTGCTGGTGAAGTTTATTTTTGAGCAGCCTGCCAATGGTTATTGCTTTTACTTCTTTCTCCGAGGTTTTGATTACTTTGTCCAGAACAAGATAGAACCAAAGGGGTAATAGTCCATCTCCTTGTCAAACTCCTGTTCTGATTTCAGATACTTTGTCTAAGAACCTAAATTTCAAGATAGTGTCCTTTAATGGATGTTTGATTAATTATATAGTTTTTCTGTCTACTTAGGATTCTTCTAGAATTTTAAAAAGTGTTTGTCAATAGTCACAAGCTTTTTTGAAATTAATAAAGGTGATTACTGCTTCTCTGTTTTTATATATTTGTAAGATGGTTTTGAGATTTAGAATTTAAAAAAATTGCACTTACTTGTCTTTTATGGGGTTTGTGCTACATTTTTTGCTGTTATTGCCTACATTTTGGCTCCAACCTGGGGCCTTTGTCATGACTTCTCTTTAACTATCCACCTGGGCTATGAATACACTTGACTACTTGATTCAGTGTATTGTGAATCAAGTGATCAAGTGTATTCATAAACTAGGCTGATGGATAAAGAGAAGCCCTGATGAAGGCTCCAGGTTGGAGCTGAAATGTAGACAACATAGTGCAAATCCCAAAAAAAGACAAGTGCAATTTTTTTCAAAAATGATGCCTACAGAAAGTGTGAAATTTTATATTTAGAATTTGTTCTGCACCTAACCTGCCTTTTTTATATCCTGCCTGATATTTGCGATAAAATGTGTTTGTGTTTCAAGTCTGATAAGTGCTTAAAGTAGAATTTTGTAAGTAATTGATAACAATGCAATCCCAGAAATTAATGTAGCTTTATCCCCTTTATTGTGAAGTGGGTGAATTAGTGCACATTTCCAGTCCTCTGAGAATTTTTCCTTGATCCAGATATCTTCAATAATGATATGAATTTTATGAGCAAGACTTGTACCACCTATCTTCCACATTTCAGCAATTATGCCACCTTCTCATGAAGTTTTGTTATTTTTAAGTTGATGGATTATTTGTCGGATTTCTTCTGTAGTGGGAGGTTCTTAATCTGGATGTGGAGTGGATTTTGCAAAGGTAAGCTTCCTTTAGGGTGTTCAGAGCTTAGAATAGTGATTCTCAAAGGAGGCTGTAGTGCCCACTGTTGGGCATTGAACAGTTCAAAGGGGGCGTTTCTGGTCCAAGACATATGCAAGGGGCATTGAGGGACAACAGTAACAACCCTACTTTCCAGTATTATATCTGCTTTAATGGTTGCATCAAAAAAGATTTTAATTCCATTCTGTTAAGTTTTTATAGCTGATTCGTACAGACCAACGAACAGGAAACAACTACTACTAAACAGTACAATTTACTGAATGTCGGTACAAAGATTTTACGACAACAAAGATATAGCACACACACATATATCAAAATCATTCAATATATTTGGACCAACTCAACACCCCCCCCCCCCCTCCACCCTTCAAAACATTTGAATGATTTCCTAAATCCTTCACTTAAAACTCTGAACTGAACCTATTTTTTAAAAATTCAGTCTCACTTGAGTCATTGGAAAAAATTAAAAAATCAACATACAATGCTACCATAGTAACTAAACCTTCATCTTTGTTTTGTGAACAAACAAGGTTCCAAATCAGATTTTTTGTAACCTATACAGCTTAAAACATCATTTACCTTTTGATTCCACACTCTGGATGATTGCTTTAAACCATACATAGCCCTTTTTAACTTTAAAACTTTTCTTTTATCACTACAAAGATTTAAACCTTCAGGTTGTTTCAGGAAAATATCCTCTTTAAGAATAACATTTAAAAAATCAGTCTTAACATCTAGATGGGTAATGTTCAAATCTAGTTCAACAAAGCCATTAAAAGTCTTAAGTGTTGAATGTCTTACCACAGGAGAAAAGGTTTCACCATAATCAACTCCAGGTTTCTGAGTGAATCCTCTTGCTACTAACCTGGCCCGATGTTGCACTTTACATTCACTGTTGATTTTTTTTCTTGAACACCCACTTACACTGCACAGCACTTGCACCTTCTGGAAGATTTACCACTTCCCAAGCATCGTTGTCTTCAAAAGCTTGTATCTCTTCTTCCATGGCTTGTTTCCATTGTTCTGCATCAGGTCTATCAAGGGCCTCCTGCACGGTTGTCAGGTCCTCGAGTTGATCCAAAGTTCCAGCCAAAAAACAAGTATCATAATCATCAAATCTTCTATTTGGTTTGGGCTGCCTTTTGATCTTCTAATTTTCTTTACTTCATCTTCCTATCAGTTTCTTTCTCTGATGTAAGTACTTCTTTTGAGACATCATGTAAGTCCTCTCTTAATGCAGTATCAGACTTCTTGTTTTCTTCATCATCCCCCAGTGAAGTGATTATTTCTACATGACTCTTTATTTCAGTTTCTGCATCATTATTTTCCATTATTGTCACATGTCGGCTTATCACTACATCATTCGTTTCAGGATCATAAAGTCTATAGCCATTTGTAGTGTTGCTGTAGCCCACTAAGATCATTTCTTTTGCCTTTTTATCCCATTTCTTTCTCTTAACTTTGGGAATATGTACCATGACCTTGCTTCCAATTATTCTAAGATAACTAATGTTGGGTTTCTTGCCAGTCCATAGCTCATAGGACATTTTATTTCCTAAACTTGAAGTCACTGACCTATTTCTCAAATATACTGCACTATTAACAGCTTCAGCCCAAAATCTTTTGTCAAGTTTACCATCAAATAGTAAACATCTTGCCTTCTCTACAACAGTTCTATTCAACCTTTCTGCCATACCGTTTTGTTCTGGTGTATAGCTGTTTGATAACTGATGTATAATACCATGTTTCTTCAAAAAACTGTCGAAATTCACACAACAGAATTCTTTCCCATTATCTGTTCTTACTATTTTGATTTTTCTTTCTTGTTGAGTCTCCACCATTTTCTGAAATTCTTGGAATTTTTCTGCCGTCTCATCTTTTGTCTTCAGAAAATACACAAATCCCATTCGGGTGTAATCATCTTCTAAAATGAGAAAATACTTTGCACCTCCTAGTGACATAACTTCCATTGGTCCACACAGGTCTGCATGAATTACTTCCAGTGGTTTAGAAGTTCTAGTGCCTCCATGTGGAAAAGGCTGTCTTGTTTGCTTGCCTTCATTACATACTACACAGTTTTGCTTACTAATGTTAATGTCCTCACACACCATTCCCTTTACTGCACCATCTTTCATTTTAATAAGGTACTTTGCATTTAGGTGACCTAATCTTCTATGCCAATCATATGTGGTAATCATTCCCAAAAACTGATTTCTGTTGATATTTAGCTTGTACACACCATCAGTAAGATCTGCAGTAGCAACTAGTTCATTATGCCTGTTATAAATAATGCATTTATCCCTATTAAATTCAACAGAATTTCCATATTCAATCAACTTACAGAGAGAAAATTTGTAGTTAGTTCTGGAACACACACAACATTTTTCACAGTAATATCAAAAGCGTCCTTTCCAACTATAGTTGTTAAATTAACTTCTCCAGAGCACAACACTGAAATTTCTGTCTGATTCGCAGCCATTAGTTTATGCACTTTAACATCATTTACTTTGTTTCTTATCCAGTCTTCATTCGCTGTGAGATGCACACTAGCCCCCGAATCAACATACCAATCACTTTTGTTAAAAGAGCTACTCATAAACACTGCACTGAGAATGTTTGAAGTTTTTCTTTGTCTTGTATCATTGTCACTGTTAGGACACTCTTTTAAAATGTCCTGATTTCTTGCAATTATAGCAGACAACGTCCTTCTTATTTTGATTTCCCATTTCACATTTCGGTGAGAAAACTTCGGTTTACCTTGCCAACTTTTGACCTTAAAGGCACTACTGGCACTAGTAACATCTTCTTCCATATCTAGAAGCTTACTTTTTATTGTGTCCGTTGTGATTTGAATTTCTGAATGCTCAATTGCCATTATCATAGGAGAATATTTTTCCGACAATCCCGCTAACAATAACGAACCTATCCACTCATCACTAATACCAAAACCAGTTCCACGTAATTTCTGACCATTATCTACTACCTGGTTCACATAGCTTGTCATCGAATCACAATTTACTAGACGTATTGATATCAGTGTTCTCAATAAAGTAAATCTTCTTACAAAACCAGAATCGTCGAACATTGACTTCAGCTTCTGCCACAAGTCCACTGTTGTTTTTGCTTCTTTTACATGCACATACAAAGATGGATCAATCTTTAGAATTATCTTCGCTTTGGCCTTAGAATCTTCCGCTGTAACTACTTATGAAATACATTTCACTAATCCTTCGAGAATAAGCACATTTTCGATAGCGAACGCCCAATCTCTGTAGTTCTCGCGACCTTTCAGCTTTGGCACATTTACTAGATAATTTGTCGCCATATGTATCACTTCTTCTCTGTGAACAACACCACACAAAGGACTTTAACGACACGTAGTTTTATTCAGCAATTCCTGCACTGGGTACCTGGGCCCCATAACCTGTTAAGTTTTTATTGCTGATTCGTACAGACCAACGAACAGGAAAAAACTACTTCTAAACAGTACAATGTACAGAATGTCGGTACAAAGATTTTACAACATCAAAGATATAGCACACACACACACACACACATATCGAAATCATTCAATATATTTTGACCAACTCAACACATTCCTATAATCATACATAGCTAGAAGCATGTCGGCAATTTATTAAATTCATTACACAGAGCTGAGTCCTCTGATTAATATTTTTTCTCAATTTTTAATTGTTAATTAAATTTTTAACAATACACCAACATTGTTTTATATATAAATAGTAATTTGAGATATCAGTCCCTTGTTTTTCTAAATATGATGTTGTATACTTCATGTGAAATGTGCACCATCGAATCACTGTTTGAAGAAGTGTTACTAGACAAATAAGTTAGAACACGATAAGTTACATTATTTGTTACAAGAAGAGAAGAGGTTCAGAAAACCCCGCAGGGGCCTGGTACGCAAGTGCTAGGTATGGGTTTGGCGAACCCGCGGTGCCCGAGCTGGAAACTTGTGAGCACCGCAAGTTTCCCACACCGTAACCCATGCTTCAACTACCACCGCAGGGTAGTGGCGGTGCAATGTTGTGTGCCTAGGAGAACGGGGATCTTGGCTTCATCGTCCGGATTGCAAGGACAGAAACAAACATCTATAAAAAAAAAAAAACCTCAACCTCAAGGTCAGACATGTGCGAGGAGGCGAATGGGTGATGAGGGAAATCACTCGCTAGCGTGCAGCCTCAGGGGCACTGTTGTATTAGCATTTCCTTTTTAATTGGTAATACTCGTGAGACCAAAATTAAGACTCGCAAGAAAACCAAACCGACCTGCGGTATGGGTGTGGGGTGAGGGTTGATAGTCCCCCCCCCCCCCCGCCCCCGCCCCCAGCATCTGTCAGTGACAGTGACAGTAACAGAAAAGTTTGTTCAGTACAGAATCATGGAAAAAGTTTGAAGGAACATCTGAAAAGGTGTCACCTTCTACATCTCAAAGGGTTCTAGAGGGTCTTTTTGGTACCCTTAACACTGTTAAAAAACTGAGGAATGGGACACTGCTGCTGGAAACAGTCACCAGTAAGCAAGCTACCCAACTGCTGAATTGTGGAGAGGCTTGGGGAGTTTCTCCGTAAGATGCGAACCCCATAAGTCCCTAAATTCCAGTAATAAGGCGTAGTCACCTGCCGTGACTTATGGATTCAGGGACTGACGAGCTTCTTAAGGAATGGAAATTGGAGAAAGTGATCGAGGTACTTCAGATCACATGAAGGGTGAATGCAATCTTGAAAAGACTGCCACCTTCGTCCTGACGTTTGACACTCAGTATTGCCCAAGAATATCAAGGCCGGATATTTAAACCTTTAACTTCCGTCCTTATGTTCCGGACCTGATGCGCTGTTTCCAGTGTTAACAGTTCGGACATACATCGGCATCATATAAGGACAATCCCACATGTGGAAACTGCAGGAAGGGCGCACACGAGCTGGTGTCAGTTGTTCTCTCCCGCAGGCTTGTGTCAACTGCTCCGGTTCGCACCCCGCCTGGAGTAGGGAGTGTCAAGTGTATCTTGAAGAACGCAAGATACAGGAGCTGAAGACCAAAGAGCGGATTCCTTAAGGCAAAGCTAAGAAGAAGGCCAAGTTACTTGCCGCCCCAGTATTTGAAAAGTAGTTTTGCTAAGATGGCTTCAGCTCCCGTCAGGAAACAAAGTGTTTGCTACCCAGACATTTGTTGCAGACATGGGCACAAGCACTATGTTCTCGTGTCAGTGCAAATGCGGTGCTAAACCCGCTAAGGTCATAACGCCTAAGACCGCGGACCTCTGTAGCAACACGTCTGTGACCTCTATTACACCAGAAGCAGTGAAACAGGACCCACCAGCAGTAGCAGTGAAATTACCAGCACCTCCAATACCACCACGTGTCACGATAGTAGTAGCACTACCAACTGCTACCAACATAACTGGAGGCGACCCGAAGACATGTGGTCCAAGGTTTTAGGCCTGACAGACCCGATTCAGTTCGTTAAATCCTCCCTCTTCGTCCCCTCCCAGATCACCTGGTTATCCTTTTTGTCTTTAATTTTTATGAACATTTTGCAGCGACTGTTTTAATACCCTTTTTAGCTGTTTGTATGTCCGACCTCCTAATAGCCGGCCATGCAGTTGGCATTTCTGCCAGTATTTTAGTCTTTTTTTTTTTTTTTTTTTTTTTTTGTTCTGTCTGTGTGGCTGACACCTTTATAGTCAGCCATGTGGACAGTATTTCCGTTGCTGCTTTAATATTTTAGTTTCCTATTCCTACTGCGTGGCTGACCAAGTTACAGTTGCAGTAGTAGTAAACCATACTGTTAAACCAGGTTCTAGTTAGGGCGCTAATAACCCCGACGTTGATGCGCCCTAGTGCCTTAACAACAATAGGATCAGAAAAGAGGCAGTGGGCTAAAAAAAAAAAAAAAGTCGGGGAAAACTATGATTTAGGTCTTTGAAGTAATTGCTAGGAACTTACAATTTTCCATGTTACTTGTTCCACTTGGGTGTTTAAAATAAGAGAGACTAGGTGTCTTGTAATTTACAATCTTTCTTTGAATGTTCTATAGAAGTTCCTTGTGTTGTTTTTTGTAACTCTTGGTCAATTTCTGCCAGTTTGTTATATTATTAATAAGTTTTTCTAATCTAATGGTTTTTAAAATTGTTTCTGCTTTAATGAGTGCCTGTTAATTTTGTGCAGTTTATGAGCATTCCAGTTTCACCAGGCTTTAATTCTAAGTTCTATAGCTTCGTTACAGGTTTCATTGAACCATCTATATTTGCGTTTTCTCAAAGTGATCCAATGTATTGAGCAGCTTTCAATAGTGTGTCTTTAAGTTATGGCCAGTTAGTAGGTTGATGGCTGGAGATATTAGCAAGAAAAGATACACTGTTTTATTCTAAATATTCAGGGTTGATTCATGCATTTCTCCATATTTTGTATTTGAATATGTTTTTTTTTTTTTTTTTTTTTTTTTTTTTTTTTTTTTTTTTTTTTTTTTTTTTTTTAAATCTTTACTTTAATTAGGGATGAATGGATTATCAGATTCAGTTACCACCTTTTTTGACTTTAATTTTCATAATTTCCTGTAGGATTTTCTTGGAAATGGCTACATGGTCTAGTGATAATTTGTGGGTCTACAGGTTTTACTCTTGTGTGGAAGTGCCAGAAAATTGGTTGTCATTAATTTTAAACTGAAATTATTACATTCTCCATATTTATTGGTTCTTTTAGGAGCAGGATAGAGTACTACTATGATCCTGAATTTCTGTTCTCTACAAATGTGCATTGAAGTCTCCCATCAGAATTTTGAAATGATGCCATGGAATTTTGTCTCATTTCCTCTAACAGTTACCAGAACTCTCCATTTTGAAGGTTTTTTGATTGCAGTTACTTGTAGGTGCATGTGCATTGACTACTGATGGGCATTTTTTACTGATTTCATTGACAGCATTGAGATTCTTTCAGAAGGCAATTGTAATATTCTTTGTGACTACAAACCTGGTGCCAAATTGTGCTGGTTTGTTGACTGCAGGTTTGCCTTTGTATACTCTACAATTTGAAGTCATTATCATCTGTGTAGCTTGTTTCTTTGAAGTGCTACAATTTGGATGTTAACTTTGTCTAATGTTTCTGTTAGTTCCTTAACTTTACCAACTTTGAGAAGTGTATTGATGCTTAAAGTGGCTAAAAATAAACATTTCAGGTGACAAAATTTGAGAAGCTCTGATACATTTCTGCATGATGTTCTCGGTCTCCCAGAATCCATTGACCAAGAAAACTTGGTATATTTACTAGGGCCTGGGGTAGTTGCTTTGGTAGCAGACATGCTCTAAATTTAAAATATGAGAAGATCATACTCTCTGTCTATCTCACTATTACAACTACGATAATGAGTCATAGAGATTCCCTCAAGATGTTTTCTGGCATAATCATTTACAGTTCTTAAACAAGCCTGCTAATTTATCGGGGTTTGGGACTGGTGACAGCAACTATCAAGTTACTCAATACAAACAGTAGATGCTGCAGGTGGAGTTTAAGTTTTGAAACTATTTGGTAAAAACACAATTTCTATGTAGTGTAAGAGCCCTATCTGACTGACAGGACTGACAGGGTAGCCGAGGGATAGGTTTGGGTTTGTTGTGGACTTTAACTGTGGTGGGACTCTAGAGGAGAGTTTAACTAACCTCATGGCGTTCTTGCAGCTGTAGAAGTCTCTTCTATCTTGATGATCTTGAGCTCTTGCGTCTTGTGGGCTAATTAATATGATGTAATCTGTCAGGAATAATATGACACCAGCCGATTAGTAGGTTCGGCAACCAGGATAGGGGAAGGCTGGTACGTGTTAGATGACCAACTGATATTCTATCCTATTATGAATGATAACAGGCATCTAACGGTTATGATAGTAAGTAATGAATATGTGTAGTTCTGTTGAATGAAACTGTTCACATATGGCGCAGAATGTCATCAAAAGATAAGGATGTCTGCACATGTGTGAACTCGCTTGAATGTGCTCTCTTTTTTTTTTGTGTATATAAAGGTGAGTGCCATATGAGTGGAGATGAAGCAGCCTAATATTGAGTTTGAGCTACCTATTCAAAATGAAAAAAGTATAAACTACTGCAACTTCTATGTATTTGTAGCTTTAAAGGGGAATCAGAAATGGTATCTTGTTTTATGATGGAACTTTTCGGTATTTAACTAACCTTTCATAGTTTGATAGATAACTTAAATTATTGTTGCTACTATACAAGTTGTTTAACTTCTTTTCAGTTGAAATGAAAATTTATGAACTTATGTGAGCAATATAGTGGAATATTTCAATGTCTACTTCTAAATGTGCATTGTTACTAAGTAATTCCCCTTTTAATACTGAAAGTCATCTCGTGTTAAGTTTGATTATATTGTTAAATAAAAATTAAATGGCATTGTGGGTTAAATTTTTTCTATCCAAGTTGAAATTGAATTTTTAAATGAATAAATTAACACTGCAGAAAACTGGAATTGAATATAGAACATTTATGGTGTTTTTTTCATATAGCTATGTTTAAATTTGCTACAGTTTTCTTTTTACTCTTAAAATTAAAAAAAAAAAAAAAAAAACTCTGCAGATTCTGGAGAGAATATTTTTTCCACATTTTGTTGTATATGCTATATACCTACATGTACATGTTTGTTTCTCTTTTTACAGTGTACTGTTTTATGTGCGAGTTCATTCTCAGTGCAAGCACATCTTGTTGGTATGCCTGCATGCACAACGATTATGTTTCAGTTGCGCTTTCCAGTTTATTTTTATTATGTAATATGCTTAAATGTATAGCTGTTTCAATGGCCAACAAGAAATTTAGGATGACTGCATGTTGTATTCTGTAAAAATGGAGAACAGACCTCTTATACATTATTGCACATTAAATAAGACTGTCAACATAATTTTTTAATATAATTTTTTCCAAAGAAAATTTTTAGAAGTTTATAGAATACAAGTTTTCTTATTTAGTTCTTTGTTTCAAAATGATAATCAACCATTCAAATAATTTAATATTGTTAGTCTTTCTGATCCTGCTGACAGCACATAATACTAAATACGATACTCTCATAAAGTGTACTTCATGAAGGAATGAGCTACTTCAGGCATGAGTTGCTTCTGCATGATTTTATCTGATTTTTGCAATTTTCACTGCTTTTTTATGACCTCCCTCTCTCATTCCATTACAGACTTTCCTGACATTGTCTGGAGGAGAGGTTTTGTTTGTTTAGCAATTATTTGTGAAATACTGGACACTAGTTTTCAGCATCTAGAATCTAAATTGGCATAACTTAGTAGTATGATGCTAGTAGTAAAAAAAAAAGTACTGACTGACTTTGTACAGTAGTGTGTTCTGTTATGTTTTAAGCCTCCTCCAGCTTTATTGGGAAAGGAGAACACGATACAAACGCCCAATAGGAGTTTTTTGGCTATGTGCAGGAAATGATTGACTGGATGTCATACCTATCTGTGGTGTCAACGCTGAGCTTCGTGGTGTTCTTCGCAGTTGGTCCTGGATCCATTCCTTGGATGATTACAGCTGAACTCTTTTCACAAGGGCCTCGGCCTGCTGCCATGTCTATTGCTGTCCTTGTGAACTGGCTTGCCAACTTTGTGGTTGGCATTGGCTTCCCAAGTTTGAAAGTATGTTGCTATTTTACTCTTTGTTAATCCAAAAGGTTTATAAAATAAATGTAAATAACTAGTGGTATCATTAACTTACAGGTATAAAATATTTTTGTTAAACTAATTGTTCCCTTTGTTTAGAAGCAACAATACTTTGAAAGAGACCACCTACCATCAAAGAGTTCATCTATATTTTTATATCAAGTAAAATACAAATACTACCAGATTAAAAATGCACCATCCTCATAATTTTTCTTAATAGAACCAATCATTCTATGGGATGAATATATAACTCATTATTTTCTGTAATGTTAACTTCTCTTCTGCTGCAACATTATTTCTTGAATGAAAATATCGAACAGTGTCATTCATCCTAATATCTTTGCACTTGTGGAGTTAATATAGTTTAAAATCTGTATGCTGAAGCAATTAGCCCAAGCATTCATTAAAATGAAGAATTTTCATTTAAGTTACTCACATGCTCTCTTTGTATGAAAAATAAGAATTAAGCACTTCATATTTGAGTTAAACATTAAAATTGGATAATAGTATATTATGAAAACTGGGAGAGAGACTATAATTGGCATCAGAAGGAAATAAAGCATGGACTTTATAGCACTTTTGAATATTCAGTTTTGATATTCAAGTTAAGTTTACTAGCTTCAAAATTAGAACCACAGTAGGGCTCATATAATATGCTGGAAGCCATCACTGCTGTTGATTCATAGTTGTTCAGTGTAGGTTGGAGACCTATTGATGATAGTCATGATTTTTAAGGTTGATTTCGGCGCTGGGAGTAGAGTAGTAACAAATAGTGTTAGAAAAGTCACTAAATAAAAATTTGGGCTATTTGTTTTTAGTTAAATCAGAATGTTGGAGTATTTGTGTGATTTTGTGCAGTACTGTTTAAGTGGTGTGGTCATTCCAAAATAAAGAAGCCTGTGTCAAATATTAGAATCAAAGAAAATTTATATGTACTGGTGGTATTGGGGTTACCAGTAAATTACACGGTGAGTTAGTGTTTTAAGGCTTTTTTTTTACTAATCCAATTTTAAATTGACCTCTTTGGCAGATTGGATAGTGGAACTATTTATAATTAAGTTTTATTGGTATTATGCTGAGTGGCAGTCTGTTACATAATCACAAATATGGTAATACATATTTTATATTGTAGTTGTATGAAGTTTGGTAGTTCATGGATTTATAATTCTATTAACCATGAATCTGCAGTTTCTAACACATAAAAATATAGTAAGTACCTTTAATGCAAAAGTTCTTTCCACTTTATTGGCCACCAGATCCTTTGAACACACTGCTAAATAAATTGGTTTAGTGTAAGGAGCAACTATTATGATAGTTTCGAATCTGAATGTAGTTCGTCAAGTAAATGTTTCAGTGAATTAATTTTGAAACGATTTGAAGGTCAGTGCTTGTAACGGGGATCTAAAAAATCTTGACATTAAAAGCCTGTTGCATCTGAACTTTCTTAAAGATGTTAGGTTAGTTTTGGAGTCGCACAATTTCAGCTTTCACTCACTAATGACAATTGTTGCATCAGGAACCCCATGAGTTTAGCTGCAATAAAGTGAAAGTGGAGGAAATAGTTTGAATCAGAATATGGCCACCACATGTCCTCAATTTATCCATCTAGAAAAAATTTACCTGGGTTATTTTTTTACTTTTGTGCCAAAATGTTCTGATGTCACTGGCAAATGTTGTTCTAAAATTTATTCCTATTATTACCAAATTTTGATACAATATAAATTACTTCATATTCAACATTTTACCTTATTATGATTGTAACAAAAAAATATTGGTTTCATCTCGGGAATTTATCAAAATGTTTATCTACTGAATTTCTGTCTGACTTATCATTCCTTAACAAAATATTACGATTTCTGATAAATCGTTTGAAATACAAAATCTTCACTTAAATTCTAGTTTCTTTTGAAGTATAATTTTGTAGCTATTAAATCTTTACCAGAACTTGTGTCTACAAGTGATACATGCTTACTCATTATATTTTGAAATTCGATGTCTTCCTATCAGTTTTATATATTTAAATGGAATTTTCACTATTTTTCTTATTTTAAATTACTCATTATTTTAGTTACTATTCTCTCTTCTTAAATATCTTTAAAATTTATTTAATTGCTCTATATCATACCATCGTACAAAAACAGTATTTTTATGATGAAAATGGCTATGAACCTTTTGACTATTATGGTTTTATAATTCTTTGATTTTTTTCTCTCTATATTTACAACTGAAACTTTCTCCATTTTTTGTTATTATTAAAAAGTTATATTAAAATTTAGATTTCCTTCAACTTTTAATAATTCTATGGTTCACTTAATTACTAGTAACATTATGTGCAAACTATTTTGTCATTATTTATTCAGATTATTTTATTACATTTCCTAATTTCATCATTTGACTGTTTTTCCATTGTTAACTGATGTTATAGAATTGTTCCTTGGTGGATAAAACATTTTATATCAATTTACTTTTTTTAGCTAATCTTCTCCCTATATAAAATGAATGCCAAAAATGCTTGTTTATTTTTGGAAGTTGTGTAATTCTTACATAAAAATGGGTGTGCCACAGGGTAGCGTATTGGGACCATTGCTATTCATTATTCTAATGAATAATTGTGTTGACTGTTTACTATCTGAAATTAGATTGTTTGCAGATGACATAATGCTGTATAAAAGAATCAAAACGATAGAGGATTGTAAACAGTTGCAGGGTGATCTGGACAGGATATCTAATTGGGTTGGTAAACATGGAATGAAGATAAATGCAAAGAAGAGTCAGCTTATTAGATACACAAATAAAAAACAAAAGGTTAATTATGAATATAAGGTGGGGAAAGAATTGCTTGCTGAAGACTTGAAATGCAAATATCTTGGAATTACTTTTGATAACAAACTTAACTGGGCAGGACACATAGGACAGGTGGTAGGAAAAGGTTTCAAAGTTCTGCACTTGTTGGAGAGAGTTATGAGGGGATGTACGAGAGAAGTCAAGGAATTGGGTTACAAAACTTTGGTCAGACCATTGCTCGAATATGGTAGTGTAGTATGGGACCCTCATTTTACGTATCAAATACAGGAGTTGGAGAGGGTGCAAAGAAGGGCTGCTAGATTTGTTTCTGGAAATTATCGCAGAATGCAATCAGTGACGGATATGATAAAGGAGCTGGAATGGGATTCATTGCAAGACAGGAGGAGGATGAGGAGGGTCATGGGAGTGTACAGGGCATATACTGGTGATGAGGCATGGAAAGATATTGCAATAGGTATGAAAAGTAGTGCATGGAAGGGAAAAGATGACCATGACCACAAGCTGGCACTCGATTTCAGGCACAAGGGTGTGGGAAGATTTTCTTTTTTAGGTAAGGGTGTCAGGGATTGGAATGAGTTACCAAGAGAAACGATGAATAATTTACCGAAAACTTTGAAGGAATTTAAAGAAAAAATTTGTAGAGGGCAAATGTTGGTGGGTGCAGGATAGGGGGAAGATAGCTGTGTAGGGAAATTGCCACCGGAGCCTGTGCTCCATTGCAATTAAATTAAATTAAATTACTCTGTAGATTTAAAATAAGTGGCTTAGGGCTTTGTTCATTGCAGGCTGTAATCAATTAGTAAACTTTGCCTGGCTAGTCTTACAGATACTTGTAAAACTTTGGTAACAGGACAGTTTTAATTTAATTTTATTGCAATGGAGTGCAGGCCCTGATGGCAAGTTCCATATACACCCATTTTTCCCCTTTCCTGTACCAACCTACGAGGGTGGTCTGAAAAGTTTCCGACCTAACAAAGATACGACATTTTTTCTGAATTTTTATTTTTTTATTTTTCAACATAGTCTCCTTGTAACTCTACACACGTCTCCCAGTGATGCTTCCATCTCTATAACCTGTCCAAGTAGTATTCGGCGTTTTTCTCTGCAAAGTAATTGTTCACAAAGGTGATTGCCTCTTCATTTGAAAAAATCTCTGTCCTCGGAGTACAATTTTTAGATGAGGGAACAAAAAGAAGTCGCTTGGGGCTAGATCCGGTTAATAAGGTGGATGGTCAAGCAGTTCAAACCGTAATTCGTGAATTTTCGCCATGGCAACAGCTGAGGTATGAGACGGTGCGTTGTCTTGGTGAAACAGGATTTTCTTTTTCTGCAAATATGGCCATTTTTCCGCAAGTTCTGCCTTCAGCTTGTCAAGTAATGATGCGTAGTATGCTCCTATAATGGTTTTTCTTTTTTGAAGGTAATCGATTAAAATAACTCGACTATCCCAAAAAACCGTCGCCAGCACTTTCCCAGCCGAAAAAACAGTTTTTGCTTTCTGGAGCCGGTTTCCCCTTTGTAGTCCACTGTTTGGACTGTATTTTTGTTTTGGGAGTATAATGGTGTATCCAAGTTTCATCTACAGCAGGGGTCTCCAAACTACGGCCCGCGGGCCACATCCGGCCCGCGGACAGATTTTGTCCGGCCCGCGGAGAGCTAGCATACTTGAAAACTCCTTTTAGAGAACATATTTTTTTATAGCAAATTAAATTTAGTTTGCTGAAGTATTCTAATTTTATGTTGGTTTTGGCCCTCGGAACTTACTGGAGTAATCAGTATGGCCCTAAGGCTGGAAAGTTTGGAGACCCCTGATCTACAGTAATTGATCGGCGCCAAAACTCGGATTTATTGCGCCTAAACTGCGCCAACAGAGCGTAGGAAATGTTCATTCGAACACGTTTTTGGTCTAATGTGAGCAAACGTGGCACCCAACATGCAGAAAGCTTTCTCATACCTAAATGTTGGTTTAATATGTAAAAAACATGTTCTTTTGAAATATTCATAACCTCTGCTATGTCTCTCACTTTAATTCGGCGGTCGTCTAGCACCAATTGGTGAACTTTGGCGATGTTTTCGTCGGTAGTTGCAGTTTTTTGCTGTCAAGAACGTTCATCTCCCAAGCTCTTATGGCCACGTTTAAATTCAGCTGCCCAAAATTTTACTGTGGTAAGTGTTGGTGCAGAGTCCCCATACACAGAATCCAACTCATTTTTACAGATGAAAACACTCGCATCAACTCACTCAAATGATTGTTACATAACAACTGTGCGTCCAAAATGGCGGAAACTTTGGTGAGTAACTGTCAACAGATAAACAACGAAATTCACTGGCATTTATTTACGAGTGCTGCCATCTTCACGTTGAGGGCTTTTTTAGACCACCCTCGTATTATACAATTTTGAAATTTAGAACTTTTAATTCTTTCAGCATTTTTGGTAAATTATTCATCATCTCTTGGTAATTTATTCCAATCCCTAACCCTCTTACTTATAGGGGGAAAAAATCACACTCCTTTATGCCTGAAATAAGAGTGCCAGATTGTGGTCATGGTCATCTTTTCCCTTCCATGTACCTCTTAATTCTTCATCAGTATCTTTCCATATTGTCAATATATGGCTTGTACACTCTCATGACACTCTACACTCTCCTCCTGTCTTCCATTGAATTCCATTCCAGCTCCTTTATCATATGATGTACGAATTGTGTTCTGCAGTAATTTTCAGAGACCAATCCAGAGCCCTTCTCTGCACCCCTTCAAACTCCTGTAACGAAATATACCGCCAAATTCAAGCAATGGCCTGACACAAAGATTATAACACAATTCCCTTACTTCTCTGGAACATCTCCTCATCACTCTTTCCAATAAATGAAAAAATTTTAAAACTTTTTGTACCATCTCTTCAATGTGACCTGCTCAGTTGGGTTTATTATCAAATTTTATGCCAAGGTATTTACATGTCAAGTCTTCAAAAAACAATTCCTTCCAAACCTTATAATCATAATCACTCTTTAGTTTTCATCTGTGTACCTAATAAGAAAACTCTTCTTTGTATATATCTTTATCCCATATTGACCTACCAAACTAGATATCCTGTCCAGATCACCCAGTAGCTGTTTAGTCTTATACCATTTTGATCCTGTCACGTAGCATTATTTCATCTGCAGACAATGTAACTACTGATAATAAACCAACAACACATTCATCAGAATAACAAATAGCAATGGACCCAATAAGCTGACCCATTTCACTTCCACTCCATTTGATGCTGGAGCTCCTATCCTAACATTTTGCTTTCCATCTTTTAAGAATTCTTCTACTTAAAAAATCACTGTTTCATCTGCTGTACTAGATTTTACCTGATTTAGTACCATCTTATGGTTCACTCTGTCAAAAGTCTTTGAAAGATCTGGTTCTACATTGTTAATTTGGCATCCCTTGACTATTTTTTAGAGTGAATATGAGTTTCATAGGTCAGAGTATGCAGTTGAATGATTCACCATTAACCATGCAAAATTTATCTACTAATTACAGTTGTGGAAACAAAATATTTGATATTGCGATAATGGCTACACATTTAAGTGGAAATGTATGTGGTTTCCTTTTAAAATTAATTTTAATTAGATATTCATGCTTAATCTGGCTTGTACAACATTCAAGGAAATTTGATTTGAGAAAGAGCTTTTATTAAACCTGTTGTATTAAATGTGTTTCTTTGAGTTTATGGATATGAAGTCACTCAGTATCAAATGGGCCACTATATTAACAGTAACCAAACAATTTGACAAATTTGACACATTTGACACATTTTTCCATTTGTCTTTGTTGAAAGACATCTCACTGTTGTATACTTAGCTGTACATCTGTAAAATTGTCAAAGAGTATACTTAACTTCGGAGAATCCATTATGAGCTGATCTGCCAACATCTAAAACACAGACCAGTTTTTTGAAATGTGCTAGAATGATGACTTCACCCAAATGCTACAATACTCCAAAATACCAATATATTATACTGGGAATCATCAAAGAAATTTCAATGACTGAAGCAAGGAAATCCAGTTTCAGGTTACCCGCATGTATTTTCTACAGACACATGAGATCATATTTACACAGTCCATCCAAGCAACAAGAAGTCAACATACGTGACCAAACATCATTTCAACATCTATGAACTATTAATGGTGAATTGTGTGGCACATATAGAGAAGCCTGTCAACATTTGTAATTGCTACAGTGGTGCTTTTTTTGCTTAGACCCTCAGAGATGTTGTGATTTTGTCAAATGTTCATCAAATACAAATGTTGTTTTCGATAATTATGTAAACATGCTTCCCATTGAAACTGATTGATTTATGGACCAAATACTAAGATGACATATCTGATATTTTGTATCAGATGCCTACTAGAATATCAAATCCATATTTGGAGCTGAGTGAGAAAATTCACAACGAGATATTGATATTAATTGAGGACATGTGCTTGATGAGATCAAACAAGATGTTACCTGAATTAGGCATGACAGTGCACAATGCAAAAGCAAAATGATTGTGATGCAGTGAGAGAATCAGTTTCAACGTAAGTTCTAATGTTGATTTGACAATACAAATATGCATACAACAAACACTCTCATGAAAGTTGTGGTGATGGAACTAGAGGGATTTTCTTCTTAGTCGCACTCAGCAGAACTAGAAAAACTTTATTGATCACATTGATTTTGCCGACGATACGCTCACAGAATGGAAATTTACTTGCACTTACTTCTTCAGGATTTACAGCTATGGTTGTTGAAACATGGTCATATAGCTCATTCAGCATTCAAGTTGCTGTTAAATATGCAAATAAATAAAACTCTAATGTGCAACTTTTTGAACAGCTGTGTGAAGGATAAAATATTTGTAGCTATACAAATTGATTGTTTGGAGTGTATATACGATGGCGCGTAAAAAATCTTTGGAGGCTTTGGACCAAACAAACACGCGGATTTCTTACACCCTGTGGCATAACACAGTAGCCCAAAAATACAACCTCCCTTTCCAAAAATTAACATTTCTTTAACTTGACAGTCATATCACATTTTCCAGTGATTGAAAAATTTCTGATGTAACACCTAAGGTTCTTAGTGTTTCTGATATTAAACGAATATCATCTACATATATATCTTCCTGCTCGAGCAGCTTTTTCCCTAATACACTATATGAAGCATGCATAAATGTAGCCACCAAAATGTTTAAACCAAATGGTAAAACTCAAATAACAATAGTTATTGAATAAAAAGGTTGTATATTAATTCTTCTGAAAGTTGGACTTGCTAATATGATGCAGTCGGATTGATCGAAGGGATGTATCTTTTACTTCTAAATATATATAACAACTCACTGATAGGTAGATGGTAGTCCGGTTCTGTAACTAGATGTTTAAGATGTGCACATCTTACACTAGTCGCACAGAGTTGTCTGCTTTAATAGCAAGTACGAGAGGATAGTTACAGGAGTTCCTAGATCTCTCTGTCCCCCACCCCCCCCCCCCCCACTCCAACATTCAATTTATTTCTTTATTTAAATCCTCTCTCTCTTGGCCAAATGGTATGAATAAGTTTTAATGAAGAAGTCTATTCAGATTTTAAGTTTGCACTGATAATTTTCAATCAAACCCGGCTTATCAGAGAAGAAATCCCTATGCCAGTACCGGATTAACCATGTAGCAGGAGGTAGTGAATGCTACAATTTTACCCCGGATGGAAAAAATCAAGGGCCTCTTCACATTTGCTATGGGCCCCGCGCTGTCTTAATCCAGCCCTGCCCTATACTCCTCAATTAGACATTTCAGCTTCTCCTGATGGTCTGACAGCAATCCCCCCATACTATTAGAATAATTCAAAAACTTTTCCACATCTATTTCATGAATATCAACCAGTGCGTTACTCTCTCTACTGTCTTAGTACATTCTTACAAAGTTGTGGTAACATTTGTTCTGGAACCCTAATATTTAACCCCGATATTTAACTTTCACATGAGTAACTTCTTGGATACCTTTCCAAATAGTCTTTTCAAAAATTAACCCTGTATCCCCCAAATCTAATTTGATCCACAATTTACCTTCCCACCAGTCTACAATAACTCTTACTTTTGTTAGCCAATCCATCCATAGAATGCAATTAACATTCAATTTAGGTACTACATACATGGGTATTTCTACATTCACTTGCCCTATACTCCCTTCCATCAACATTTCCTGGTTATTTCTCTTACTTAGAGAGCCAATAGCATTAATAACTGTCATACTACTGGGAACACTTCTAGTAGGTCAGTGTTCTCAATTTCATTAAACAGTCCCTCAGCCAGGCATAAAATCTCAGATCCAGGGTCAATAAGAGCATCTATTTGTCTATTAAAAACATTGAGTTGAGGATCTTCTAAAATTACTTCCTTATCCTCTACCTGTTCTACTGAATCATCTCGGGGATTATATATATATAAAAAAAATCGTATTTACTTTTAGCAGTTGGTACCTGGACCCATATTCTTTTCCACCACTGTGAGGCCCAACACAGCCTGTTTAGTTTTGCTACCTCCCCCCCCCCCCTCCCACTGTATTTTCATTTTGTGTTGCATTTATTTCCTCACCTCACCTCACCACTATCATCTCTTCTTCCATAACAATCTACATCTATACTCAGCAATTCACAAATATTTGTGAGTGGCAGAAGGTGCTAAGTAGCAATCCTAATTCTGTGCATTCCAATCCTGAACAAAAAGAGGAAAGAAAGAATACAAAAGCGCATCAGTATGGCATCTTATTTCTCTGACCTTATACCTCCTGTCGTTGTGACCTAAATAGGTTGGTGGAAAAAGTATTTCATTGCACTCATAAATTAAAGATTTTTCGCATATTTTCCAATAAACTCAAACGAAAATGACATGTGTCTGTCAAATAATCTTGGCCCAATCTATGTCTCAATTCTGTGACACTTTTGTAAGGACTTGTAAGGAACGAGCACCATACAAGGGTTTGGATATGTGCAGTCACCTTAACTCTGATGCTGTCTTGTAGATTATAAAACTACTATATCGTGTAAAATATTTGCCATTGGAAAGTCAACTGTAAGAATTTAGAACAACTGCCATTTGCCCTGATATAAACCTCAAGCAAGAAAAGGTTAGGTAGAAATCATGAATGAAAACCACTACTATCATTTCAAAGATAAACCACACTACATTCTTGAATAGTATGTACACTTATTGATGGCAATCGGACATTTTTTACCAAAATTGATTGCAGATTATGAAGTGAGACTGACAGACCAAAACCCATTTATATAATTTCCAAAGTCACATGTAATTATGAAACCGAACCGCACCACCACAAACCTAAGATGGAAGACTTCCAGCATGGCAATGCCACAACCAACTTCCACCTATCCAGCCCGAGTACCTCTCGCGTGGCACAGATTGTCACAGTCTTCACCCTCTATGAGACCATCAGCGACTGACCCAGAATGCTGCGCCTATCACATACATGTTCATCATCCCCCCTCCATGGTAACCTTCCGCTATGCAACATAGTTCTCCAATCTTGGGAAATACCAACTGTAGAGTAGTATAGTCAGTTAGTAGGTAGAATGCAGTGCAACTAGCAATTTAAGTCCTTATGAAATTTTCCGTAAAGTTAACAAATTCTTCGTAAAAAGTACCACCCCAGTTACGATGCAAAAGTTAATAACTGTGTTTGAGTGATAGAAGGTTAAACTAAATTTTGTGGAGCTTCTATTTAAATCATCTTTTATTTAATATCAAATATGGCCAGTTTATTACTCGGGTTTAAATGACATTGAAAATCATCTTTTGTGTCATTTTGCGATACTTCCGGTAGCGGAAATATTATACTTTGAGCTTTAAAACTTATTTCATTCGATTCTACGGCCTCTCAACTGTCCATAGAGCTTTCAATCTTGTCTCTAGCTGCCGTAGTTGCTTCGCGATTGAATTTCTAAAAATTTCCCATTCCGGGTTACTGCCGCCACAAACCAAAATCACTATTATTTCCAAATTATTATTACCATAATGCCTCTTGTCCAAAAAAGACTTATGGATTAGCTTTAGAGGTTTTTATTGCATGTCCAGAAAGTATTTTCTTTTACTAACTTTAGTTGGCGGGTTCGTAATAATTAAACTGTGTATACAAAGCATGGGCTACCACACATGCCATTTGAAACTGATCTATGATTTGTCTGACTGTATAAAACGTTCTAAAATTTTTGTATGTTATACCAGACGAAATTACGTTTATCTTACGCTATCAGCTGATTTCAAATATTACTTAAACATACGGTTTCATGAAATTTAAAGTGCAAGTTTAAGTAATAAATTATAATACCGGTGTTTTAAGTGGCTTTAAACTCTTTATTACTTTTTCTTTATGGCTGATTGTTATTGTGAAGAGCTTTTAAAGTGACCAAAATTGTTGTATTACGGTGATATTGCATTGTGACAAAGTGTTGTGTTTACTGTGATGGATAATACACTATTACAGTTACTTGGGTAAGTTTACAGCTTAATTTTTACTCTTTAAGGATGGTTTACGGTCTTTATTAGCTGTTTAGTTGACTCTGCAACTAACTCGCTGTGTATATGGCTCTAGGCTGCAGTATCAGGTCCTCCACTATGGCCATTCCTCTATAACCAAAGTGTCTAAACAGACTGTAACTAGCAGTCATGAAATGAACAGCTGTCTTCTGTACTTTCTCTAGTGTGTCAATCAAGCCCTTGTGATATGGATCCCAAACTTCACAACAGTAATCCAAATGTGGACACACTAGTGTTTTGGGCATTATTTCCTTTGTATGAACATTACAACTTCTCAAAATATGATCCATGAATTGTAATCTAGAATTAGCTTTGCCTACAAGGAAGTTATGTGCAAGTTTCATTACATGTTCTTTTGTACTATTATGCCTAGATACTTCAGGGAAATCACTGTGTCAACAACTGAATTCTTAACTTTGTACTCATAAACAGGTGGAGTCTTTTTGTTACTTATTTTCATTGCCTTGTACTTTTTGCAGTAAAGTGTAAGCTGCCATTTATGGCACCATTCTGAAATAACATACAGATTTCTTAGCAATCGTCAGAGTACCTTACTTCCCTATCATGACCTCTTCACCTGAACATACTATCCCTGTACATAAAACTCCTTCCAGGAGGACTCCTGCTTCCTCTTCTATGGTTATGATTGTAATATTGAACAGAGAATAACTCTTGTACATACATGTGCCTCCGGAGCTGGATTAAAACAGCATGGGGCCTGTAGCAAATGTGAAAAAAAGGCTCGCCCTTATTAAAATTTACCATAAAACAGTCTGGTATTGCTGCCCTGGGCACTGGTAGAGAGAGAGAGAAAAAAATGGCGCCCATCTGGCCTGGACAGGGTGGGAGACAGCTTACCAAACTGAATCCCCCAGAAAACGCGGGGCCCATAGTATTTGCTAACTCTTGCTATGTTGCTAATGTGGTACCGAGTGCCTCAATAATTCTGAAACCCTTTACACATTAATCATCTCCATAATAGCTATTAGATTTCTAGTTTGGTGAGGTAACCTAGATCCTATAAAATCTGTGAATTCCTCTTTCCAATATGGATGGTGTAAATACTTGCACCAGATGCACCATTTATATATATAGATTGTTAGGAAACAAAGGCGCTAAAAGCGGATATATTGAACATTAGGATAGGATAAAAAAACCACCGCTTACCAAAGAAGGGGATTCCTGTGGCATTGGTACATGAAAAAAAAAAAAACGATCACACAAAGAATAGAATTTTCGAGCATGGCTCTTCCTAAGTAGAAGTGAGATGACTGCATGCAAGCGCTGCCGGTATATAAAAAACATGCTGTCTTGCTACCAGGTCTATAGGGCCTACCAGTCATCAATTCTCTCTTCTCCTTCATTTGTATGCTCATTGACTTGAAATGTTTATGAAATTTTTTTTGAACAACTATCATTTACCTCAATTACATCTGACTATCTCCTCACGTTCTGGTATATGATTTTAAGTGCTTATGTAACAGTTCAATCTTCCTATTGTCTGATAACACATTAAAATACTCAAATCTCTTAAATTTATAAATAAACTCTACAAGATTCAACTTCTCAGTATCATAAAATTCAAATTCTTCCTATACATCAACATTGGCTGCTTGGTTACCAGTTAAGTGACAACACTTTGGCCTACTTCATGTTGGAGCCCAGCCACCATTTTTCAAACTGCTTTACAGCACACTGGTCATCTCCAGTCCATATACACATGTAAACATGTCCCTGTTGCTGTACTGATATGCTTATATCTTGTTATACCTCCCCCCTAACCTTTGTTTTGAATCTGTACCATATTTTGCTTTAACTCTTCACATGTATTATTGATGGTTTTGATTAACATCATATACTCACCCCTCATCTTACCACATCTTATCTTACCCGTGTCCTCATTATTGCGTTTAAAGTCTGTTATTAATTAAATCAACACATGCATCTTTATTCTCTTCACTAACTTGTTACCTTTTGGACCTCGCGCATACATTCCTTTTTGGATTGATCTACTTTCTGTAGTGCTTCATCGAATTTTTTGCTACAATGTTCAGCCACTTCCCCCATCTAGTGTTTAAGTTGTTAATGTCCTCAATAATTTGAGAACCAAAACCCTGAAATTGCGTATTGATTTTATCACTATCAGAAAATTTACCATGCATACTCGATAACTGCTCTCTAATACTAGAAAATCTGCTGTCAAGATTCAGTACAAAAAATTTACTGTCGATTTCAGAAAGTTTAGTATTACTTCCAGAAAATTTGCTGTGAAGATCTGATTCAGAAAATTTTTAATTGATTTAAGAAAATTTAATGATGATTTCTGAAAACTTTGCATTAAAATCTGTACTTAATTGAGCTGCAAAAGATTCTAAAAATGCATAAAAATTTTGACAGTACGTCATCTTCAACCAGCTAAAAAATTAATTTAACAGCAAAAAGAAAGAGAAAATAAATTGACTTGATCAACTTACCACAGCAAATATACAAAAACAAATATTTAAATACTCAGTACTCACTGTTTGCTGACTACTGGATCCTGATGCTTTTAAACACTTTCTCTTAACACTTTTATCAATTTTTCTTTCTTGACATGGCACTACTCTTCAAAACACTACACATGCTCTTGCTGCGTTGATCATCAAAATGCGCCGTTTTGACTTTGGAAAAACTTGTATTGTAGGCCAAAAATTTTTCCTCTTGCTATCAGGACGCCACAATTGATTACAGTTCTTATCCCAAGTAGCTGTTTTCTGAACAATCGCTGGTTGAATCCCTCCCATAGATTTTCCAAACTGTGCCCTGTCTCTCGTTTTGCTCTGCATGGGAATTTCCTAGCTGCCGCCAATTTTACAACTCCACATTTGTTTATTTTTTTTCACGACCATTCCTTCTCTTAGGTAATTAACTAACTCTCCCTGCTTCAAATGATGATGCTTCCCTTTAATCACCCTCCAATTTACAGACTGTTATCTTAGGTCTCCAAGTGGCTTTAATTCCCACCAAATGTTACCGATTACTGCTGCTCTTCATTGGTTTAAATTGTTATATCTAATTACAACACTGACAAATCACTTTGCACTCCAATTTTATTTGGTCAACAGCTTCATAATATATTCAACCGAGATTGGGCACAATAGACACTAAAACATAAAAATAGCGACTGAATACTCCACACTGTAACTAATCAGTAGCTCCCATTAACTATAGACAACTTAATACTTGTCTTTGCTGCTCACATAAATAAACACTGTCAAACTATACAGAATAAAACAGAGAAAGCTGACCAATGTTTCTCGACCATCTTCAATGCGGCTGATATTGAAAATCGCATTAAAACAATCAGAATTAGAACAAAATCAATCACAATTATCATTAAACACCTGGAAATGGAAATTAAAGATATTTACAGACAAAATTATCAACATAAACCACTTCAAACCGTTGGGAATTGTACTCCAATCATCGTGGCTCACGTCAACACTTAAAAACTTTTAATGTTTCATATATGTTCCTTGATCATATTACATATCATTTACAGTTTCTCTCCATAAAGGAATGTTCATTTACATGATGAATATACACAAATTAACAATTAATCACACGAAAAATCCACAATCAACTCCCATCATGTTATACTTAATTCTTGAAATAAATTTTCCTAAAATGGTTGGATCTGAGGGATATTATCTGGCTATAAACAATAAATTTAATTCAATTCTGATGGGGTGTATATTCCGGTGGTAATTTTCCTGCACACCCGTTTTTCACTTTCCTGTATATGCCTACAAATTTCAACTTTAAATTATTTCAGCCTTTTTGGTAAATTATTCATAATTTTGTGTTGGTAATTTATTCCAATCCCCGACCCCTTACCTATGAAAGGAAATCTTCCTACACCTTTATGCCTTAAATTGAGTGCCATCTTTCCCTGCACATGCAGCTCTTCTACCAATATTTTTCTTTGCCTCGTTACCAATAAACACCTTGTACACATCGTCTCCCATCATCTTCTTCCTGTCTTCCAATGAATCCCATTCCATCTCCAGTATTGTAATAGTTACTAATTGTATTCTGCAGTAATTTCCAGAGACAATTGCAGCAGCTGTTCTCTTCACCCCTCCAATTCCTATATTTGATACCCAAAATGCAAGTCCCCTACTCAACAAGCAATGGTATGAACAAAGTTTTGTAACTCAGTTCGCATACTTCTTTTGTAAATTCCCTAGCCACTCTCTCCAACAAATGAAGGATTTCGAAATGTTTCCCTACTTCAATGTGCCCTGAATTTCTCAAATGTTACACCAAGAAATTTACATTTCAAGTCTTCAACAAGCAATTCTGTCTCTACCTTACAATCATAATGATCCGTAAGTTTTTTATTATCTGTATACCTAATAAGCTGACTCTTCTTTATATTTATCTACGTCCCATGTTGACCTACCCAGCTAGATATACTGTTCAGTTGATTCTGCAGCTGCTCAGTCTACTACTGTTTTGATTCTATTATATAGCATTATTTCATCTGCAAACAACCTAACATCTTACAGTAAACTATCAACACAACCATTCATTAGAAAAACAAACTGTAACAGTCCCAATATGTTGCCCTGTAACTCTCACAATTTCACTTCCACTATTTTTGATACTGCATTTTCCACTCCAATTTCTTGCTTTCCACCGTATAAGAAATCTTCTACCCAGAAAATCGCTTTCTTGCACTCCAATAGTTTTTACCTTATTTATCACCATTTTCATTTTTATGGGTCACACTGTCAAAATCCTTTCAAAGATCTAGTACTCTTAATTTGACCTCTTTACCATTTCATCTGAAATATTTTGCATACGGCCTACTAACTGGGAGTCACATGAATATTCTTTTCTAAAGCCTTGTTGTTGACTTGAAAATCATTTATGTTCCTCACAGACTGCAGGTTGTGATAAGTGAATCAAACCAGAACAAACCCCATTACTGAATAATAGTCACATGAAGATATTTGAAACACTCCATAAAATTTCCAAGATGGCTGCCAACATTTCCGTATGCCATGCTTTCACTCCCACCTGTCACCCTCCTGTCGTCCAATGAACTCCTTTCCAGCATCTGTGTGTCAAATAGTCCCCATTCTTCCTATAAGTAACCTACCCATGCAGGGGCGGATCCAGGATTTTGGTTTGGGAAGGGCTTGAGCAGACTTTGGTTTTTTTTGGGGGGGGGGGGTGGGCTTGGCTTGAGTGAATTTTGGTTTGGTGGAGGCTTGTGTCGGGCAAAAAATTGTATTTATTGTTTCCTTGGACCTCGAATCCGTCGAGCTAAAAAAAATAGTCTCCAAGTGTCGGAGGTGGACCCGGTACTTTTTGGGGGGGGGGGGGTTGAGCCCCCTAGCCCTCCCTCTGGATCCGCCCCTGTACCCATGTGAATCAGTATTCTTCTGTGTTTTCAAGCCATGTGACTTCAGGAAGTGTGAAAAAGATATATGCAGGACTGGTTGCACCATACTTGCATCTTAAGTGACTCAAAAAATTCTTATTGATCTGAAATTTTGACAGTAACTAGGTTGACTAATAAATGTTAATTTCAATCCTTAGAAAAATAGTTTGGCCGAAAAAAATTATCTTCTGTTCAACTAAAAAATGCTGCTAACTCCTCCAATTTTACAGCTGCAAAGCTGAAATAACTTTTAATTTGCTTCTGATTTACTGTTCTTTCGTTTGGTACTAAAATCGTCATGTTTACTATTTTCTAACAGGTTGAACTATAATCCTTGCACCAGCTTTAATTTCAAATCTGATATCTTTTAGAGTGTTTAAGTGATCTCCTTGAAACATACTTTAAACAATTATATATGTTTTTATTTATAAGATGTGAAATTATGAAGTTGCTATCAGATTTCCTCGATTTATTATGAATTTTATATAATTCTTCACATGGAGTTTATCAATCTTAGCCACCTTGTAATTGCATCATTGCCACCAAAATCTTACAAAAATTTATTTTCTCTTATCTTGACCCAAATACTTCATGAATTTAAATAAAACTTACTAAAAACTGTTTGTATCGAATTATACTTTGTTTTGAATCTGGTTTTCTCAGTTGTATTTACTTATAATTTCTAAACTGGTTATTTTGACCTTTACCCATGTGTTGCAAGGTTTTACAAATCTCTCAAAAATCAATCTTTAAACTTTAGTGAACCTTTCCAAACTTTAATATGCTGTGCAAGCCAACATCACGCTTCTTTCATGCTATAAACTGACTTTCTATCTTTCAAATTATGACATCTAGAATTTTAAAATGTGCAATTGCATCTTAACTTTCCATACTGCCTTTCAATCTTTTAAAACTCTCTAGTTAAATTTTCTAGCTACAAGATTTCTATCCTCCTTTTACTAGTTATAATTCTAAATATCTCTAGAAATGAAGGCAATGTTTACTTTTACGAAATATTCTGACTTTCTATAACTGTTTAATCTGATTTATGGCTGGAATTGTCTAAGAAAATGACTTTAAAACTGATATGCAATGCTATTTAATTGAGCCTGCTGTTCTGTGAATGAATTTCATTACACAGTTTGCGAAATTTTAGGTTACCTTACAACAGGAAAAAATCTTTCTTATTTCAATGGCAGTCATACATGTACAATAAATATCGCATTGGCAATCGCATTACATGGAATTGTGCCAACTCTGTTGGATGGTTGCTGCCAAAGCAAATTCAGCACTTTTAATTTGCACTGAATTCCAAAAATTCTTCAAATACCAAAATTGCAACATTTCAAAAACATGAGGAGTGAGAAAAGTATTAAAGTGATGCAATAGAATATGAGGGGGTACCCAAAAAAACCAAAGCTATTTTTTAAAACCTATATATTTTCAATTTTTTACAAAACAACCTTATCCCTTCCAAATATTCTTTGTTACAACTAATTCATTTGTCCCACCAGTGCTTCCACTGTTACCACTGTTAGAAACATTCTCTTGTAGTCATCTTTAGAAATGGCTAACAGATTCGCATTCATTTTATTTCTTGATCTCTTCAGTGTTGTAAAATCAGTGTCCTATCATGTTTGGAAATGAGAAAAAGTCTGATGGATCCAGGTCGGGCAGTCGAACCATGCCATTTTTAGCCTAAACCTGCCTAACAGGTGCATTGTTGTTGGTGGAAGAACCAGTCTCCTGTCTGCCACAAATTGTGTATTTTTTTATGAACACTGTTGCATAATCTTCTTAAAACTTCCAAATAAAAGGTTTGATTGATGGTCTGATGTGGGGGAACAAACTATGAATGAACTACACACATTGCATCAAAAAAGCAAATGAGAATTGTTTTGATGTTTGATTTGACTACATTTTTTTGGATGGGGTGACAATGACGTCTTCCTTCAGTTTGACTGTTGCTTTGTTTCTGGGTCACAACCACAGCACCATGACTCATCACCAGTAATTACCTTAGACAGAAAATCTGTTTCAAAGCATGATATGTTTCAACCCGACATTCTTTTTGATTGTCAGTCAGAGGCCGAGAAACAAACTTGGTAGAAACCCTTTTCATTCCCAAATCTTCAGTGAAAATTCACTGAACTGAGCTCCAAGATAACCCACTAATCTCTGACAGTTGATCAATTGTCTGTCGACGGTCTGAGAGCACAAGCTCTTGAATTTTTTCGTTTTCATCGATTTGGGCAGTTGATGGATGTCCAGAATGAGGTTTGTCATCAGGCGACATGGTGCCATTTTTAAACCAAGTGAACTGCTCGGACATTTGAGTTTTTCCCATAGCGTCATCTTTCTAAGCTGTTTTCAACATTAAAACAGTTTCAGCAGCATTTTTTCTGAGTAGAAAACAAATTTCACAGCTGCACATTGTTCACTTAAACTTACCATCATCAAAAATGAAATAATAACAAAACAGTGCTAGCAAAAACAATTGCTGCAGATTAACAGAAGAAGCCAGGTTGACAACACAGGTGGCACTGAACTGGCAATCAGTTGTGCTATAAACTTCCAACAGCAGAAATGCGTACTACACAATCTCAGTCCACAGCAAAAGATTGTGATATAGGGAAATTGCCACTGGAGCCGGTGCTCCATTCCAATTAAATTAAATTAAATTTTTGGGTACCCCCTTGTAATGCTCGATAAATGCACAATGGCACATAAAAAGTTGTTGGAAACATTGTATCAAACATTTTAAGCTTTAAGTGAAAATGAACGGCCGTAAAAATGAACAGCAATTCGATGGGGCTCTAATGTTATTATCTGGTCAGCATCAATCAACTGGTGAATTAAATGCATTTTTAAAAGCATCACATTAGTAGAGATATTTTAATAAATTTAATTTGTCTACAAAAATTAACTTTTTTCTTTCACAAGAACAAAAACATGAAATTCTAGATGTATTTTTCATACTGAATTCAAATATCATTTTAGTTTTTCCCCATCAGGCAGGAGTTTTTTGTGATATTCATTTTTTTTAAATTAATTGTAATAAAATTGGTAACTATCTAACTCTAAATGATATATTATTCATTTTGTCTCCCCTATAAACTGGTAGATATTGATTTTCTGCCATATTTTGCATCTGGGACATCTCTCTTCTTGGTACAACAGAAGTCAGCCAGCATATTAGAACTCCACTTGCCTTGGTACCCCTTTTCCATTATAGAAATTTACTGATGAAAACACTCGCTGTGCCCCAAGATTTTCCGGGAATAAGTTTGAATGAGAATCCAAGAAGTGAATTTTTAAGGACATGTTGCATCCCATAGCTTTGTAAGAATGCAGATTATCAACCACTAAGTTACAATAATTTTCTGCTCTATGGTTTCCATGAAAATTGCAACGTACCTTTTTGAAAGACTGTCAGGTTGCTTTTTCTAATGGATTTAAGTCATTCAAAATGTTCATCAACCATTAATTACCATATTTGTGGTTCTATAAAAATTCCTTCCTTCAGTTTAGCATCATTGTGAAATTTCAAGTACAAGAATCCATCAGAAAGTTTATCCGTAGCCTTTACAAAAATTTTCATGAATTCTCATTTAATATGTAATGGAGGTAAATATATTTTTTCAGTATTCACTAAAGGCACATGTAACACATTTTTCTGGCCAGGGATAAAAAGATTCATGTTTAGGCCATGATTTTATAACTTAGTGTGACTTCCCATTCACACCAAAAGCATCAAAATTTGGTGAACCCAGTTGCAAACCAAGCAAGAAAGCAATGACCTTTAAATATCCAGATACACCATTTCTGTGTTTAATATTGGATATGTTTCTAAAACTAGTTTCATATTTTCACGTTTATTTTATATCAGTGCCATGTTTTACAGATATTATGGAAGTTCATCGCCAATATGTAGTAGGACAGCCTTCAAACTAACTTCAGATGAGTCTATGAACAATTGTCATTCATTTGGCCGGTGTTGGTGCCCATGAGTTTCCATAACAGAACAAATATCATTGCAAAACACAATACCATTTTCTTCAGAAAAGCAGTCCTTATAATCACTATGGCAACTATGAAAACTACATATTCTTACATTTTTTTGGAGTAGATTCTAGCCTTTGAGTCTGGAAGTTAAAATTTCAGCTTCTGTTTAGGCAGGTTTAAATCCTGAATCAGGTCATCAAGATCTTGTTGATTGGGAAAGTATGGTTCTGAGGAACAGCTGCTGCCTTCATATGTGGGACCATTTTTATAATCATGATCATGTGAATCATTTTAAGTTTGAGCTAGGTCAGAATGACAGTAACTGGTTAAGGTCTTATCTGCATAGTACAGGGAAATCTTCATTGTGTAAGACAGGCCTCATGGCCTTTCAGTATCCTCCAAATCATGGGAATTGCAAATGGCATATGATGTGTTCTGTTTGTCCACCTAGTGAACAGTCTAACACATGAAACACAGCATACATTTGGAGTCCACTTGACAGCCAAAGTAAAGTTTGTTTGCGTAACATTTTGCCTCTAAGACTTGAAGGTCAGCTCATCACAAATTTAGCGGAATTATGTGCACGATTTACACACTTTCATGGCATGATGAAAAAAGAAAACTATACCACACAACATACACAATACACTTCTAAACAGAAAGGTAGAAAATATTTCACTAGTGATATTCATGCTAACAAGCTCACGGTCAGCTCAACAATGCCACAGTACCAGATTAACAGGTCTGCACATGGAAAAACATGAATAAACCTGCACAGTTATGTCTTGTGGTGCTTTATCATGAAGATATATATAATTTCCTTAAATACAGCTTGATTAAAATTGCTACATATAAGGTAAAGGTTCCTAAGGCAGGTCAAAGAAAATGCTAAAATAAATTTTAAAAAATAGCTTGTAAGCTACCTTACCCTTTGTATTTTCAATAGTCAGTTTAAAAACCGACGGGAATTGGGGTTAACATTGATGCATGATACTGCAGATTAAAACTGAATCCACAACACATTAAAGCAAGAAACGTAGATAAACAGGTTCCAATAATAATGAAGAAATAGTTTCCAATAAGAAATAACTTGTAAACTTACCAAAATAAGCGTAATCCATAACCACTCAAAAATATAAATAAGTAAGTTTGGTTACATGACCATATCACTAATATTACACACATTTTTCCACTGTAAAGCACTTTTGCAATAATAATTCTGCCAAGAAGAATAAAAATCCACTAATAACTCATAGTTTCAGATAGGTTCAAAGCAGTAAATATGACTTTTAAACAAACCATCCATGTGCCCACTTCAATAAAAGATTTCAATCCAGTTAAGTAATTTCAGAGCTTTAAAAGTAGATTTAATACCACCAAATAACATTCAAATTAATATTCCTTAAGTTTCAAGTAGCTGCCAGACGTTTAATAAAAGATATAAATAAGTTTAAAGTCGCAAATTTACGATGCAATAACAGCTACCTTTTAAATAGATTTTTGAACCGGCAAACATATTCCAGTAACTAAAAACATTTGGAAATCACTTAAATAAATAAAAGAAAGGTTTTAAAAATAATATCCGGTCGAGATAAGCTGTAAATAAAAAATTAATAAAATTGAGTAAAGTTGAAAAACCACCGATTTTAGAAAAATTAATAACTTTTGATCCACTCAACCGATTTTAAAGATTTTTACTTTTCTGGAATCAGCAGGCATGTAAGAACATTTTGACAATATTTTAAACCCGAAATTATGAAAATTAGCGGGGTCCCTTTTCCGGAGTCGATTAGTTGTACTATTCCACCAACTTAATAATTGTTTAACACCGATTTGAAGGCACTGAGAGAAAAAACACACAAAACACCTTTTGAAACATGCTCTACACATTGTGATTTTCAGAAAGCCCTCCGTGAACACAAAAATTTTGAGCACCTGTTGATTCTCACAGTTTTAGGCATTTTCGATAAAGGGAAGTCTGCGACCGACCATTTTAACAGTATTCAGAAGTCCGCAGTGTTAGAAGCACGTATTGCTCGCCGAGCAAATTCGGTGCTTAGCCGCGCAAGGGTTCATGGGACCTGTTGCTTGACGGAAACAGTAATGGCGCAGGTCAGAGAGGCCATCTTTGGAAAACTGAACTTTTGCTAGACATGTGATACCTCAGTATAAGAACTTTTATTTTCCGATCGGGGTTAGGCGGTTCTGTTCTGCTTCATTACTTGTGATCTTTCATGTAACGATTAGACTGATGCCTTAGCTAACTGCAATTTACTGTACTTTGTGGAATTTTCAGAATATATATTTTTCGTGACATCAACTCCAACTATTTTCATTTCTAAATTAGTACCCTCCTTACATAGGGTTTGTTTATCTAAGTGGTGACCATTTGTATAGTGCAGTTAGTAATTTCCAAAGGTTATTCACGGTTTCAGAACATTTCTTTGACTTGTCTCAGTATTTGAAGGTAACTCCAGTTTAGGTGGACTAGCCAATACGCACCCCGGTATCCGGTTTATTCCCTAACAAGCTGTCATGTAAAAAGCTATGCCTGATGGAAAAATTATGTCTACACATCTAAATTCAGTATGAAAAAATTCACTAGATTCAATAATCAGATTTCTGGTGAAGAAAACCTTGTCAACCAGTGTTTTCATGAATGCCAAATGTTTGTTAAATTACAAAACTGCATTTCTTCAGAACATTTTTCAATAAAATTATTGGCTACTGAAAAAAGAAAAAATTGCATTGTGGACAATTATACATTGTGCGCTCCCTTTATTGTATATATACCAAATGGAATCGCCAAAAACATTGTATATCCAAGAGCATTGCAATGAATTTGAAATTGAATGAAACAGTAATTAAAATTTGTGTTTCAAAGCACAAAAATAATAATGTATATGTCAATATCTAATTTTAACTAAATACAAACTTTCAAATGTGTTCATTTAATTAATCTACATATGTAATAAAGTCCATGTGATCTTTCAGTTACTTATAATTTTGAATCAGCACTTTGATGTGAAGTATGGTGTGGTCGTCGACAGTTAAAATAAATATTATAATAAAAAATAATTACTGAAAGCCAAAAATAACATGTCTTCACAGTTGAAATAATTAGTTTAGTAAAAAAAATAAGTTTAGTAAATTCAGTTATTGCATACTGAAATATTTTCAAGTGATTCTGAGAGAACACACTTGCAACATTCAAAGAACAGGCAGAGTTTCTACGTATGGGGAAATGCTAAATAGCCACCCAGAGTGAGAATAAGTCCTTTTTGTAATTGTGTACTCTCAGTGAATATACCAAAAGTTGGGTGAGATTTTCTTGAACCCCACTCCAAGGGCATCACTAGGATTGACATCCCTGGAGCCATTTAGGGATGGCTTGTGGATTGTTGTGGTGAACTTAACTTGAAAATACAACAAAAATGCTCCTTGAAAATGAGGAGAACCAATTCAAATTGACCAGGAGGCATTCAATTTCTGAATGCTAAGTAATTGTCAGCTTATATATTAATTGGGTATACCCCAACAACGTGTCTACTTATATTGAGTCGCGTAGCACCACCCTTATTTGTGATGAGAAAACGAACTCTTCTGAGAATATAACGTCACCACCAGTAACCCTTCTCTCCTGTTCCATACTGAGATGCCTGCCATCAATGAAAACAGACTTTGCTCTCAGCAATTGCCCATCAAGATAGCAAATTTGGTCTGATCTTAGGGTTAGGAACTATTGTGGCAGATGTGCAGACTCGAGAAAAATATCAACGGACTTTGATTGTGGTGCTGACAGACAGCTTGTTGAGCACATCATTACCATTTGCCCTCTGAGAGCCTGGCATCTAAGATACAAGCAATTTCTTGATGGTGACTAAAATAGCAATTGACAACTTATCAAATCTGGCTATTGCTTTGTAAATACATTTTATCTTAAATATTTCTAGCAGTTACCTGCGACTTTGTCTGCTTTGATAATGTATTATGGTACAAAAAAAGGTCAACTGCTTTATTGGCTTTTACTCTTCAATGAAAACTCTACGATTAGGCCAGGACATAGGTACCAAATGAGTAACATATGTCGTAAGACACGGTTACACACATTATTTATTTAGCAACAATAGAAGCCTTGAGTAGAGTCTCGTGTCATTATAGTCAGAATTCAGTATGGGAACCACCTTCTTCACTTCAAATTCACTATGTGCCATGGAATATTAGTAGTTATTCTGATCCAGGTTGTATTTCAACCTAACCACAACCTTCATTAATATATCGCCTTGGTAATCAGCATTTTTTTTCTTACATTTTGATTTTTCACATGTGTTGACACATATATTATGAACGAAATTACATTGTGAAATACGAGGTGTCACATTATTTCACGTCTGTAACTGAAGACATCTCCTTGTGAACTTACCAACAGTATGACTTTAAAAATTTTAAGGGTTCAGTACAGATTTATATTTCCTGCTCTGGAAGTATTGTTATAGATCTTTTGATACAATTTAAGTACACCATATTGGCACTCATGAAAGCAGCTTAAGTCACTCATTAAGTTTCAGTTTGTAACAACACAGTCCTATAATCGTTATTGTCCCTGCCTTAAAGGAACTTAACACAACAACTTTATGTTAACACGGTTGCCGGACTGGGCATACTCAGGATATATATAGAGAGGAGAATAAACGAAATTCACTTCTTTTGACATTTACTGTAGCCAATAAATAAAAGGTTACTATCTGTTCTGCCGGCTGCGTATTTGTCCGCTCGCCGTGTCAGCTGGGCTCGGACACCCTCTTCAGCAGGCTGTCAAGGTCGTTGCTCCACCATCGCCGCCGCGTAGGAACAGTTGGCTGCATAGACACCCTTTGTGGTGGTGTCTCAAGGTCGCTGCTCCGAAGCCGCTACCCTGTTTTTTCTTCGTCGCGCTGTGTAGCCTCGGTCCTCTCACTGCTATCTCCTTTCCTCTCGAACCATATGTCGCAAGAACAGTGTTGCGCAATGTCTCAAGTTCTTTGTCGTCGCGTCTCAGCGCTCCACACTCGTTATGAGAGTTCGGTAAAATTTAGACCGATTGTCCACTTCACCTACTTTTTTTTCCAATCGCATAGTCCTGTCACGGTATGGCCATGTAACTACACAGTCCTATAATCGTTATTGTCCCTGCCTCAAAGGAACTTGCACATCAACTTTGTTACCATGGTCGCCAGATTGGGCATACTCTAGATATATATAGAGGAGAATAAACGAAATTCACTTCTTTTGACATTTACTGTTTGCCATAGTGTGATTTATTAATATTACTTCCACATTCTCTCCCGGATGACCATCAGTCAATAAAATTACTTTCATATATCCGAAGATTACAAAGTTCTTTAAGTGTGAAGCACTTTTTCTTTCGACAAATCTGTCCCTGCCAGCACTGTTACCTTGCGACCGGCCACACTCCCCGCGACTGCCGGACATTGCCCGCCTCACAGCAGGGGTGCCAACCATCACACACACAACAGTACCAGTCACTTGTACTGTTACAAGTTGTCATTCTGGTTCACATTGTATTTCAACCAAGCCATAAACAGTGCCAATATTGTCGCTAGAAAGTGAATGGTTATATCACCTGCACATTAATAAATTCACTATACTGCATGTTCATGACATCATGAATTGTGATGTAAACTTGACCCACAATTTCAGATTGTGATATCAAAGCAACTGTTAAAAACTGGCTGAAAAATGACCCTTTCAGTATGGCAGTCATAAAAGCGAAGTAAATGATGAATACATGTAGAACTACATTCAGCCATATGAACTATTGCATTGGGATCATGACAGTTATGAACATAATGTAATTTAAAAATGTTTTCTAAAATGCTCGTAATTTGTACGGTACAACGGAAAGTCCATATTTCATTACAACTATTAAAACACCTTACGTTAGTATTGTGGGATCAAGTTTACATTCCAATACAGTGATTGTATTAGTGCATGCACTTTAGTCCACTTGCAGTTCATAGTGGAGCTGTATGATGAAATTAATTGTGATAATTTATGCTAAGCTAATTAGAAATGGAGATATAGAAAATGTTGCTACTACTTGAATGTAGTTCCGATGCATTTAATGTGTAGCAGTTATATTAACGGAGATAGTGGCTAGGTTGAAATGCTGCCTGGACTAGAATGTTCTTGTCACAGTGTAAGGCAAGAGAAATTAAGTTATTTTTAATAAATAAGCTGCTTTCATATGTACTGGGTTAGTGATGACATGTATTGTGATGTAAACTACTCCTAATATGGCTTCTTGAAAAGAAGGATTTAATAGTTATTGGCATAATATTGAACAGTATATATAAAAAACAATTTTTTGTTTACTATAGGCTACTATATGTACTGATTTCTACAAAAAAACAGAAAAGGGTTACTGGGTGATGTTGGAAAATTGGGAAAAAATAAAAGTGCTTTTTGTGGTTTTTACAAACTCAAAACCAACACTCATGAATGTGCAATTATTATTATTTTTCCCTACCTTATGCTCCTGGGAAGCAAATGAATCAAATGTTTTCTATTTTATTAACTACAAGATCCAGAGAAAAATCTGGATCAACTCATTCCATCATAAATTAAAATAAAATTACGTTTGCTTTTATTTTTGTTTTGTTTCATGATCTGTCCCAAAAATTTATTTTATTTCTATTCCATTGTTACTAATTGAGTGGATGTGCTTGATGATTTTGAACAAGGTATTACCTCAATTATTAATGACAGTGCCCAATCATCCGATGCAACATACATTTAATCAGGAGTTGAAATGTAAAAAACAATAGGATTGTGATGCATTGAGAGAATCGGTTCAATAAAATGTTCCACTGTTCAATCAGCAACAAAAATATACTCATGACAGATGTGAATGATGGAACTAGAGGGAATTTCTTCTTGGACACTCCTGGAGGAACTGTAAAAACTTTTTTGATCTAATTGATTTTGGCAGTGATTCACTTGCATAATGAAATTGCACTTGCTTCATCAGGAATTGCAGCATTAAAATTGCTGTTGAATACGCAAATCGACGAAACTCCAACATGCAACCTTTTGAAGAACAGTGTGATTGCCAAAGTTATGCAGCATTACAAATTGATCATTTGAAATTAATGTGCAAGGGCACATAAAAAGTCTTTGGAACCATTAGACTGAACAATGCAAGATTTACAAAATGATCAGAACCATTTAGGTAGTGTGATAATCGAAATGTAATTGAAATGCATTGTGATTCTTACTGCATGGTTCCAAGTTAATCACATTACAGGCGCATCACACATTTCCAGTGTTTCAGTGGTGTACTGCCGATAGAATTTATCTCACATATACTCGTAAAATTTCCCATTGGCTTACTTCTGAATGTACTCCTCCTCAAATTGAATAATCATGGACACAATCATTAATAAATACAATGATCACTCAGAACTATATATTTCATTTTTATTTTGTTTAGAAATTTTCAACAGCTTTTAACAATTTACAAAATGATCACAAACAATGTTATTGATACTTGGACAGGACAACTTGTGTTGGGTCAACTAGTAAAATAAATAAGTTTGAAATAAACAGTAAGAATTTTTGTTTGCCATCATCTGTCTCTTATCTGGTTTAATACAATCCTCCATTTCTTACTACCTTGTGCTATCCTCTTCATCTCTACATATCGCTTAAAACCCATGTATTAAATTATCTGCTTTACATGTTCTAATCTTTATATACTTTCACAGTTCTTTCCTTCAACCGTTCAATCCACTAATAAACTAACCAATCCTGCATGTTTTAAAATGTGATCCACCATCCTGTTTCTTCTATATATAGGACTCTTACACAACATTTTCTCCTCACCCATCATCGTCTTCAGAACACATTCATTTAATGTTTTAATCTACTTTTTTGGGGGGGAGGGGGTATTCCTAAGTCTTGTGCTTCACTACCACAAAGTGCTGTGTTTTTAAAGATTTCTCTCTGAATACTAGATCAATATTTAAAGCAAAAGACTTCTCTTTTTCAAGAAGACACATTTCGCTAGCAGTATTCTGCTTTTTAATATCATTCTTGCTTCAGCCTCGGCTGTAATTTTACTTCCTAAGTAACAGAATTCACTTCTCCTATTGCATCTGATCCAGTTTTTAAATTTGATCTACTAATATTGCTGTAATTTCTGCTACATTTCATCACTTTTGTCCTGCTTTGTTTGTATTTTGTCACCGAGTGGGGCGGTGTAACGGTTAGCGTTCTCGCCTCGCTTTCGGGAGGACGGCGGTTCGAATCCCCGTCCGGGTATCCAGATTTGGGTTTTCCATGGTTTCCCCAAATCACTCCAGGCAAACGCCGGGATGCTTCCTTCAAAATGCCATGGCTGAATTCCTTCCCATTCCTTGCCCCCATCCTTGCCCCATTCCTTGCCCCCATCCTTGCCCCATTCCTTGCCCCCATCCTTGCCCCATTCCTTGCCCCCATCCTTGCCCCCATCCTTGCCCCCCCATCCTTTCCCGTCTCTAAAGACCTCGATATTGAAAAGAGACGTAAAGCAGTTACAAAAAAAAATGTATTTTGTCCAAAATCTACCTTCAGTATTTTGTTCTGCCATTTGGTAACTTCTCAAGATACTCAGTCCGTTCTGCTAACAGTACAATGTCGTCAGCAAATCATAGCATACTTATTTTTACTGTTTATGCCACATTCACATTTCTCTCTTACTTCCTTTATATGTAAGTTAATGGGGATAGTTTAGAACCTTGTCTCGCACCATTTTTAACTGATGTGTGACACTCTTGATTCTCCACTATGTTTATAGTTACGTGATTCTTATACGAGGGCTGTCCAGAAAGTAACAGACGTTTTGACCTGGCACAACAATGGGTGCTCCTAGCGCCGCCATCTTGGCGTCAGACTGTTCATACATTCAGTACGCAACCAGCCGTGGTAGTTTGCACATCGTTCCTATCGTACTTTGAATACAGTAGAGTGTTAAAATGAGCGCTGCAATTAAAAATCCCGCCAGTTGTGAAGTGCGAGCTGTAATACGGTTTTTGTTGGCGAAAAATCACAAACCAATTGAAATTTATCGCCAGGCAGAAGCACAGCATTCTGTTGTGATTAATGGAACTAAAATTAAGTGGGTTCAAAATTATAAATACCTTGGTGTAGTCATTGATAATAAGCTTAAGTTTATAGATCATGTAGATTATATAAATAAAAAAGTAGCAAAAAAGGTAAATTTAATATACAAATTAAGAAAAGTGTTATCTAAACCAGGTAAACAGCTATTGTTTAAAGCAATTGTACTGCCTCACAAAAGATACTGCTCCACAGTATTAATCATGGCAAGCAAAAGAGAAATTATGAAACTGCAAAATACTTTTAATAAGGGAATGAGGGCTGTTCTAAATAAAAGACGAACTGAAAATGTCAGTAATATGCTTAAGGACTTAGGATATTTACATATTGAAAAGGAAATTATTAGAGATGTACTGACTTTTGTATATAGATTGGAAAGTAGTTTATTACCAAGATATGTGACTAGATTAGTACAAAAGAATAATGATGTACATAATTATAAGACAAGGCAGGCAAATCATTTCCATTCGATCTATAATAAAAGTAGTAAAGCACAGAAAACAGTGTTGCACAAAGGTTTAAAAATATTTAACAAATTACCTGATGAAATAAAAAGGACCAAAACTGTTGCAAGTTTTAGAGAGAAGCTGGGTAAATGGTTAGAGGAAAGAGATTGTGATATTTTCTCATGAAGGAGTTCATTGAAAATAAGTCTGTTTATATTTGTTTTTTTTTTCTGTTTTATGTTTAATATGATGTATGAATTGTAATTGTATGTATATATATTAGCCGTAGGCTATTTGAAAATAAATAAATAAATAAAATAAATTTGAGATGTGTATGGCCAAGGAATAATCAGTGAAAGCCGAGTGAGGCAATGGTGCATTGATTTTAAAAATGGTCAAACCAATGTTCACGATGAGGACCGCATGGGTAGGCCTAGTGTTGTGAGTGATGAACTGGTGGTGAAAATCAACGAAAAAATCCGTGAAAATCGTCGTTTCACGATTACGGAGCTTTCAGAACATTTCCCCCAAATTTCACGGAGTTTAGTTCATGAGATTGTGGTTGGTAAACTTGGTTACCACAAATTTTGTGCCAGGTGGATTCTGAAAATCTTAACAGAAGACCACAAAAAACAGAGACTGCAGCACTGACGTTTCTGGAAGACTACGCCAAAACTGGAAACCAAGTTATCGATCGTATCGTAACTGGCGATGAGACTTGGGTAAAGCACGTCACCTGTGAAACAAAATGGCAGTCTATGGAATGGGGACAAACGCATTCGCCCAAGAAACAGAGGAAGTGTCTGCAAACGCTGTCAGCAGGAAAAATTATGGCTACTGTGTTTTGGGATGCTAAGGATGTGAATCTCGTTGAATTTCTTGAACGTGGCCAAACAATCACTTCAGAAAGGTATTGCGAAACACTCAGAACATTAAGACGCGCGATACAAAACAAGCGTCGGGGAAAACTCGGTGAGAAAGTTTTGTTTCTCCACGACAACGCTCGTCCACACACGGCCAATTGTACCCAAGAGCTCTTGGATGGTTTTGGATGGGAAGTTTTCAATCACCCACCGTACAGCCCGGATTTGGCACCGAGCGACTACCACCTGTTCCTGTCGATGAAGACGTGGCTCGCAACACAACGGTTTGAAACTGACGCTCAACTGCATGCCGGTGTAAACCAGTGGTTGAAGTCTCAGGCGGCAAATTTCTACAGAGAGGGTATCGAAAAGCTTGTACCACGTGATAAGTGCCTTAATTTAAATGGCGATTATGTTGAAAAATAGCCTAAGAGTTTACCTCTAAAATGTATATAATAAAAATCGTTTTTTTCACTTTGTTTATTTTTTATTACAAAACGTCTGTTACTTTCTGGACAGCCCTCGTATCTCAATATTTTAGACCCGATTTCTTTAAAATTTTGAACATCTTGTCCCACCTAACATTATCCAAAGCTTTTTCTTGATCTTATCTCTTCTACTATGCTTTCTCTTCTTTTGTCTATTATCCTAGTCAGTAATTTTGAAGCATGTGATGTTAGACTTATGGTGTGGTAATTGTCACATTGCCAGCTTGTGCTCTCTTCAGAAGTGTGAAATGATATTTTATTAAAGTCTGTTGGAATCTCTACTGTTTCATAATAGTTTGATCTCGGTTTTAAAAATCTTTGTATTCCTCCTTTGTATTTCAGAAGTTCTGCAGAAATTTCATCAGTTCCAACTGCCTTATTTGATTTCAAATTTTTTAAAGCTCTATCAAATTCTGTCTTTAAAATAGGATTTCCTAAGTCACCAATCTCAGCATTTCCTTATTTCTACAGCACACTGTTGTTCAACTCATTCCCATCGTACAGTTTCTCTATGTATTCTTTCCATCGATCAGTTCTTATCTTCTGAACTTGCAGGTGGTTTCCCATCAGCAGCTTTAATTTTCATACTCCTTTTCTTCATTTCGCCAAAATTTTGTTTGTTCCTCCAGTAGGCCACAGCTACTTTACCTGCTTTCCTCTTCTTCCACATCACCACATTTTTCTTGCAGCCACTTTTCTGTTGCTTTCTTCTTTTTCCTCTTTATTTAATTTGTAAAATGTCTGTATTGCTCTCTTCCTGCTTCATCCTGAGCATTTTTTTTTTTTTTTTTTTTTTTTTTTTTTTTTTTTTTTTTTTTTTTTTTTTTTTTTTTTTTTTTTTTTTTGCTGTCTTCTCTGAATCATCAACTCGAATATTTCTTGTGTGATCCTAGGTTTTTGGGTAGATAAGAAAATTAAGAAGTCCAATAAGAGGTGGAAAAAATCTGAATGCTGCTATGATTGATAGAATCAAACATTCTATCTTAAACAGTGAAAGCGGAGCTATGGCCATCTAAACACTGATGATAAAAATAAGACAGCTGTTAACAAGGGATGGTATGGGAGAGTTCTCAGAAATGGGAAGAGAAAAAGAACAGTCACTCTCAACAGAAGACAATATAGATAAAGTGGTAATAGGATCTACAAACTATAATGTGCAACTATCTACCATCTTACAGTGCCCGAATAATTCATTTAAATCTCATTGCCCTTAAAACCAAATCATTATGTGTGATTAATTTCTGTTATTTAGACATCCTTATTTCAAAGAATATAATTTTGTGCATACAATAATTTAAGATTTTAAATTCTCGAATGTGTTTCCATAATTTGATATGATTTTCATTTCTTTTAGTCCACACAAATTTGTATTAATATGATGGTGTTATTTACTAACTAGGCATAAATAATCTGTATTTAAAACCATAAGCCCTCAAATATTGCTTTCATGATTATTAAATTTAAACAGAGAGATGATACAGATTTTAATAGCTATTGCTAAAACTTCTTTTTGCCACAAGGGCATGATAAATGTCTTATTTGCAAATAAAATATCTTTCATTAATAATAATCTTTGTAGTTCATCGAATTTATATTGAAAGTAATTGATTTTATGTTTATGAAAAAATTTATCTGTAGTAACCAATTAATGAATGGGACTATTACAAAATTTTACCCAATTTGACAAAACAAAATTATATGAAAAATATATTTATTATAATGGAGTGCTTGTGATACATTTTTATCCCAACATGTAAACATATAAACTTCTTGTAAACTAAGGTTTTATCATCAGTATTGCTTCCATTGATTGTGCAGTATTAATTTTGGATTTTTCCTGCTGGGTTTAGGAAGAAATCTAAATCTTGTTTGGCCTAGCATTCAGGAGGATGCTGGATTGAATCTCCATCTGGGCATCCAGATTTGGGTTTTCCATGGTTTCCCTAAATCGCTTCAGGCGAATTCCTTCCTGTTCCTTGTCCCCAGTCCCCTGCCTCTAATGACCTTGATGTCAGTGAGGCATGAAGCCACAAGTAAAAAATAAATAAAATATTGTTCACCATTTGTACTTAAAAACTGAAAGGCACTAGTCAACATAATCCCAAAATGGTTACAAATTGTCACAATAAAAATTTAAAAGGAGTTCATGAGTATATTCTTGTCTCTTACTTTTGTTTTGAATGCAGTATGGCAACAGAACTTTAAAGTTTACTTTTCTGTCACCTATATATGTCTGTACTAATGTTAAGAGAACTGAATTGATTCTAAATTTCATATCAATCAATAAAAGGAAAAAAGCTGCAGGTAGGGGGACTCTAACAATAGTGTCATGTACCTGCATTGTCAGAGTGCTTACATTGGCCTCATCTTTTTTTTTTTAATTTAATTGAAATGGAGCACAGGCAATATCCCTACACACCCATCTTCCCCCTATCCTGCACCCACCTACATTTGCCCTCTACAAATCTTGAACCAGGTGTCTGTCAGAATGAAAAGTCACTATTAACTTCAAAAATTTAGACCATCCTATTGCTTCCCTTACCAACTCCTACAACTCTCATGACCTTAGTAACTATTTCACAGTCTGAGCCATCAGAGTACTCCCTGAAACCACGCACTCCACATATCAAACTCCCACTCCCCTCTCAGCCTTCAATCTCCACTAATATTCACCTTCCACACCCCAGACCCACATTGCTTGACACTTTATATTATTTAAATAATTTATCATTATTATTTTTTATTTAACTTTTAGATTATTTTCACCACTGATGTGTTTATTTTTATTTTCTTACGAATAATTCCTTTCCCGTGAGTAACATTTCTGCCCGTATTGTATTTATCACACTCCCACCACCTCTGTTGTACTGTAACAGTCAAATTCAACATTCATGTTCATCTTGGGTTTCTACTTTCATGGGTATGGGAATGACCCAAATATTGTTTTTTTTATGTGTGTGTGTGTGTGTGTGTGTGTGTGTGTGTGTGTGTGGGTGTGTGTGTGTGTAGTGCTTTGTTGCTGAAAAGCTTCGCCATTCAGTTTTTGGTGAGTAACGAGTTTTTATTTTTCATATAAAGTGTAATAATGTTTTATTTGCATTAACTAAAACTGAACATATTGTTTAAAAATTTATTTTTAATGGCACTTTTTTTATTTGTTTTAAACAGAATCTACTGGAGAACTACACATTCCTCCCATTCAGCTTTCTTCTTGCCATATTCTGGACATTCACTTACAAGAAAGTTCCAGAGACTAAAAACAAAACATTTGAAGAGATTTTGGCCTTATTCCGGCATGGAAATGGAAGGTAAGTGAAATTTACTGATTTTTTTTCAAACTGTTTAAGTTCAACAACAAGAAAAAGTTTCTGTTCATTTCGTCAAGCCTGTTCAATAATTCTGAACTAGAATATTTAGGAAGGTGTAATCTATGATGCTTACATAAATACTTTGTACACTAAGTCAATGGCAAACAAAATTATCAGATATATAGTTTGTATAAAGTAGTTCATAATTTAGTAATAAGCTTATGAAGCATCAAGCTTAACTTCTGTGTAATGAACTATCAATAAATCTGAATTTAGTAATGAAGATAAACAAACTAATTGGTTAAATGCCTGATATTTGGAAAAATCTTTAATATATAGTTTAATCATGTCAATTTTAGATGTTGGTATTTATTCTTTGCGAAATCCAGGATAAATTGGATCAGTATATCCTCTTTAGTAGCAAATGTAGAATAAAAATGGAAAGAAAAATCTGAAAAGTAGAGTATGTTCAGTTATGAAAATTATTTCTCGTCTAATTTGATCTCAACAGATTAATTGTGGCGTTAAATTTTTCCCTTCAAGAAATTATTGGTATTATAGTTAGTATAGACACATGCTGATTCATATAACAAAGGTGTTTTCCCTGATACCACTGATATCCTACTATGTCTTGTTCGTGAAATTCGTTCCTATGTAAGATTTTGTATACTGATTTCAATTCATTACTAAATTAAATCACTAGGTTCAATATATAAAAGAGGGCCCAGTAAACTATTTATCCTTTTGCCAAAATAATCCTGCAAAGGTCACTGCTCTTCTCTACACTATTTCAAATTGAAAAATTTTCAATTTTCAGTTAAAATTGTGAAATTTTTTTTTTAAAAAAAAGCTTGTGGAACAGGCTGATACTTTTCCTAATTTAAAACATTTATGTTACTCTTTTTATTGCTTGGTTGTTTCAAATCTGTAATGTAAAATGTCGTTGCTGACCAACTTCAGTTCTTGCTGTAATAACTTCCAACAACAAAGTTGCTAAAAAAAAAAATACTGTTATTAATTTTAGGACAATTCAAGAGCTTCTTCAAATAAAACCGTCTGGTTTGTTCCACAGTTCATATATGGAAATGTAGGTATACAACACTTGTGCCCAACACTTGCTGACAGCTCCAATCTTTTTCAACAGATTGGTATATTTCAGGCACCATCATCATCAAAAACAACAGCAACAACAACAAACAGTTTCTGGCTACTTGGCAGATCTTTGTGCACAAGCCTCTTCATTTTCTTTTTTCTTTATGCCATCTTGCTGTTGTTACCTTTATCCAATCCTCTCCTCAGCACATTCTCCTTCACTCCTCTCATCCATCTATCTCTTGGTCTTCCTTTTGGTCATTTACCTTGTACCTTTATTTTGTGAATTTTGCTTGAGATTTTCTGCTCCCTCGTTCTCTTGGTATACCACATCTATCATTTCCACAGGGGCTCTTCTTTTACTGTGTGTTTGTTTCATTCCTTAGATTGTTAATTCTTTTAACAGCTATTCTGCCTTTCAGGAATTCCATTTCACTCACTTGAATCCTGCTTCTTCAATGCCCAAGTATCAGAACATGCATGAGAATACGAACATAGTATTATGATAAATGATCCCCTTACTTCTCTGTTATACATCCTTATTATATATCAGGCTTTTGGCGTTTCTTAGAAAGCCCTGCCGGCATTCCTATTTCACTTGTCTTGCATTCCTTCCAATTTCCTCAACAATACGTTCTTAAGTTGTTCTTCGGTAAACACAATTCCCTCATTATCCTTTTCTTCTTTCTGGTTATTACCATATACTCACTTTCCTTCACATTACATTTCATACCTTACTCGCCCTCATTTTCTGCCCATCCAACTGCCACTGAACTTCCTTCTCACCACTTCCCCAGATCATCAGGACATCTGAAAAAGCTGTTAGTCCTCACATTCTCTGTTATAGCATCCATGATTATGACAAATAATAGTGGTGAGATGATACTTCCTTATTTTAGCACCCCTTTTTTCAGGCAATCTGTTCTTTCTCCCCCCCATTTTGCCTGGTATAATTTTGTCACACCATTGATTGTTACTTTTGAAACTCCTTTGATTTAAGTGACATTCATATCTTTATCCTGTGTACACAATGTTAAGCTTTTTTAATATTGATGAATATCAACTGCAGATGTTTTCCGTACTTGTAGTGTTTTTCCTGCACCTGTCTCATTGCAAATATCAAGCCTAATGTTCTCTAAAATCTGAAGCCATACAGCTGTTCTTTTAGTCTGTTTCAACTGTACCATTTACTATTTTCTCATCACCTTCTTGCAAACTTCGGCATAGTGTTACACCAGTGCGAAATGTCTGTAGTTTGTAAACTCCTTCCTACTTCCTTTTTTGAAGATAGGTACAATTATTCCTTTATTCTAGTCTTCCAGGATTGATCTATCCTTCCATATCTTTCTCATCACACAATATAACACCTGCATTTTCCATTTGTCATTTTTGCTCTCCGTATATCAATGTCTGGTGCCATTCCACACTTCATCTTACATAATACATATTAAAAATGGTGTTCCGCAAAATCTTGTCACCTTAAAAAAAGCCTCCACTTATAGTCAGCACAGTTGCTGTAAACACAAGAAATTAAGAAACGGGTACAGTCAGAATTGTTCACCATTATATGCTCTGCAACTTATTCCTCCTTTGGCATGTTTCCCTGATGATCATTGTCACTTTTTTCACTCAGATGTATCATGAAGGGATCCAATACTCTCCCTCTTGTTTACTGTTTGGTTTAATCGACCTGTTTCTTGTAATAATTACAAAGGTGTTAGACATTTTGCTCTCTTTTTCTTGTGTAACGTTATCTAAAGCGGGCCACTTTGGAAATGTATCATAACTCTGTGGGGCCACATATAAAATTATATATCTCCATATTAGATTTAGACCCATGATAGACATTTTTTGGAGTGAATATAATTTAATTATTCTGCAAACTCATAAAAAAAACAGGCAATACATGTCATATATTCACAAGATAATAATTTTAAAATAAAATTTAACTTATTCATAATTTCTACAGTTAATTTTTGAATATATGGATGCACAAATATTATATTTTTTAATACATTAGTTTTCACTACTTTGGCCATTATAAAATAAATATATTTTGTAAAAGTGTGATGAATCTCGCAGGCTGCAAAAATGTTCATGTGCCATGGGTTGACCAACACTGATCTAAAGCTTCATGTGCGGGCTATTTGACATCAGGAATTTTGAAGATCACTTTCCTCTTTGCAACTTTCATTTTAACTTGAAACCATAGAAGTTAAATGGGATTATATTGGCAGTGATCTGATGGCAGGCAAACTATTTGGTGTTCTATTCCATTTTCCAGTTGATCCCATTAGTATATATTCTAGGTATTTTTGATCTCTTATTTTTATAAAAGAGCCCATCTATAGTTTTATAAAGAAAAAATTGAACACATTTTTATCCAGCCACTCAGTATCTCCTAGACACCAGTTTGAACACAGTGGCAGGTCTGTTTGAATAGAATGACAGCTGACATTGTCTATGATGATAGTGCATCATTCTTCCAGAGAGTGCAGCATATCTAAAAACCAGCTCCCAAATTTCTCATCATTAATTCATGTACAAACTGACCCAGCAGTCTGAAACAGAAGAACTTTTTCTGCCATGAAATACTAGTTTGTTTCCTGAAATGAAGCCCATATTTATGGAACAAGCATGTGTTGTTACAAGCCATCTTCCCAGTTTCATCTCGAATCATTCCAAATAAATTTGTTAGTAAAAATGAGGAAAATAACCCACAGATGAAGGCGGGATGGCCAGAGGAAAAACACACACAAACCATTGTTCTTTTCTTAGGTCACTCCTCTATCATGAATAAGGTTATTCACCAAAATATTTTTTCGTGTTTTTTTTTTCCTGGCCTTCGTGCCTTCGTCTGTGGTATGTGATGGATTATTATTTTTATCCTTTCTTATTTCAATTGCTTTAAAGCAGTTGCATTGTCACTTCCATTCAATTAAATTTATTTCTTTGATTTTGATTTGTTTCATCTAAGTAAACAATTCGCTCAATGTCCTTAACACATTAATTAATTACAAAAGCTTTGCCCTAATCCGAATGTCATTGCATTTCATAAAAAATGTTTTGCCTGTCATCAAATTTCAAACAAGGAGGCAAAGAATGAATGCTTCTGAGCCTTATGAGCCATTTTTATGGCAGAGATCAGACCAGATTTTCATCGCCATAAGATGTTTTCTCAGTTGTGCCGTTCTACAAAAATCTTGCTCACTGCTAATTTACTGAAATAATTAAATCCAGTGCATTTGAGTTTTTTTAAAATGGCTTTTGGCATCTTAGGCCACACAGCCAGCTTGATGAATTTTTCCAGATAATTAGACACACCACAGGACGGACATGACATTCACAGACACAACAGTTAAACACCCATGCCCGCGGCCGGACTCGAACCGGCGACCTTCGGCACGTGGAGCTAACACTCTAGCCCCTACACTACCGAGGCCGGCTTGCATTTGAGTTCCTGTTTATACTTCTTCCTCAGAGATTCAGAAACAGTGCTCACACCTTCTGATTCTGCCAAACATAAGATTCCAGTGATGCATTTTATATACTTCTCAGAAATACTACAAGAAACAAGTTACTGGTACTCCTAGCTTCTTTGTTATGGCCAAAATTCTGAAAATATTTGAAAACAATTTGCCACGATGATTTTAGTTTGCTCTCTAATGTCAAGATTGCCTGCATGTACGCAAATAATACTTCTTTCAGGTAGTACAGTGCATGTAGAATTCTGTTGCTCAATATCACCATTAATACAATCCAAATAACCTTTAAACTAGTAAAACAACTCCATATAAAACTATGTGTTGAAGGTAGGCAGAAAATAATCTCGCAACACTACCAGCTCAACTTAAGGCCAAGAGGGAAGTGCAGACAAGGAATGGCACCAATACTGTGTGAACTTTCATGATGTGACCAAACATGAAGGTGTTTATTGGCACAATTATAAAATGATATTTTAGGCAAAGGTTAACTATGTGGAAGGAAAGAACTAGTACAGTGTAAAGAAGATGGTAATAGTTTAAGATGATAATAAAAATGTGGGACGAAATGTTTACTTTAGAACAGAAAATTTAAAAAAACAAAAGTATAGAGCCTGTGAATTAAAATAGGGTGGTAAGGAGACTAAAGGTATTGATAAGACGAGAATTCAGCAGAGAGAGACACAAGTGGAATAGGGTACACTTAAAACAACTGAACAAGGAATTAATAGCTGCCCATTTAAATCTCAGTGTGCTACGTGCAAGACTTTTTATAGGAAATGGACAGTGGAAGAAAATTTGATAGTGTAATGGGATGATTAGGGCTGTATCATAGCTGTGAGGAAATTGGGTTACATAACCCTGGTCTGACCATATGATGGTGGTGTATGGGTCCCACATTAAGGGTATCAAATACAAGAGATGATGAGTGTATAAAGAAGTCAGAAAGTTGGGATGTTTCAAAGAAGTGTGCTCCATTGCAAATTAATTAAATTAAAAATAAATAAATAACTGGGTTACTAATTCCTGGTCTGATCATTGCTTGAATATGATGGTGGTGTATGGGTCCTACATTGTGGGTAACAAATGCAAGAGATGGCAGGGGTATAAAGAATGGCAGCTAGAGTTGCCTGTAGTAAGTTTTGCAGAACACAATCAGTAACTGATACAATAAAGGAGCCAGGATGGGAATCATTGGAAGACAACAGGCAGGTTAAGACAGTGCAGGACACACATAAGATTTTGGAGATGAAGCTTGGATGAATAATGGTAGAATAATTAAGAATAGTGCATGGAAGTAAAGAGATGAGAGCAAAAATTTGCATTTAATTTCAGGTGTAAGGCTGTAAGAAAATTTTCTTTTGTGGATAAGGGAGTCAGGGATTGGAATAAATTACCTGTAGGCATGGTGAATAATTTATCAGAAACCCTGAAAGAACTGAAAATTACCAGATGTAAAATTTGTTGCTATTACACTCAGCCAATGTTTTAGATAAAAAGAAAAAGGAAGATCCTTATACCGGAAAGATGTGTAGCAAAGTTGCCACAGGGCATACATCAAATTAATTTTACACACACACACACACACACACACACACACACTTTCTATATGTCACATATCAGGTAGTGTATGTATTCAGTGAACACGATAAAAACGAGCACAAGATACTTGTAGTAAAGTTTATGAAATTCCTAGTGGCATGAAGGTAAAATTGCAGAAATTTTTTTATATAAAAAAAAAGACAAAATGGATTTATGTTTCTGGGAAGTTTTCTATAGTCTCTTGTATCATGTTGCTTTCTAGCTCATCTAAAAGTTAGATGGGATTGTTTTAAGCTTCATCAGATTTCTTTAACAAAACTAGTGTAAAATGCATGGTAGTCATCATTTTGTATTGAAATTTCTTGAAATAAGAAAAACAACATGTCATGCACATGTATCCTAATCCATTGTTGGCATTTACCCTTAACTTCCAGATAGAACTTCTATAGTTGTTGCATCTGAAAACAAACTTCTCATGTGATTACATAGACAAAGAAATCATTCATAATGACAACTAGTTTCAGATAAAAACTTGGTAAATCTAGTGACATAAAATACAGCAACACAACTGCCAAAAAATTTACTTAATTGTTTAACTTCTGTTGATGTAATACCCTAACAACATGCAATTCATACATACTTACACCAGCTTTGAACATAAAAATATATCACTATGATTTTGAGGAAAATCTTTTCTTCATTGATAGTGGCTATTTTTTTCATGAACAGATTGTCAGGACAAATCATCAAGATTTACATTAAACTTCAATATGTGTTATAGGTATTTTCTGAGTCTGAAATCAGTATAGCTATTTTCTTTTACTTTCTTTCTTTCTTTCATTCTTTTTAAATCTTTTCAACTACAAAGTACTGTCAAGTGATGAACATAGAATCATTTTTGGTGAGTCAGCATATGGGAAAGCTAACAAGTAGTGTAAGCAAACAAAGGTGTGTATGACTTCTTTTAATTTGGTTCTCTCTTCTTACCATGATGACAAAAGGGGAAGTCTGCGGGACAATAGGTTGTATGGGTGAGTAAAATGAACTATCTAAAATTTGCAGCATGTGTTTATGTATTTAAGCTAAAATTTGCATGAACATATCATTCAGAATAAAAGCAGTGATATAAATATATACATATTTCTGAAAAGCTAATTATAAAATTATGCTGAATAAGGGCAAAGATTTTTTTTTTTTTTTTAAGAAAACCAAAACAGTTCATGGAACATTCCAAAATAGAATGCAGTTATATTGATTGGCATTGGCTGAGCTTGGAACTGTGTGCATATTCTTAAAAGGTAGAATAGCTAATCACTTTAGATTTATATTTTTCTTTCCTTTTATAATTTCCGTTGATTTTTGAGTGAACTTTAATGCACAAGACAAGATTGCACGCAAATGTTTAAGTTTAAACATTATATGGTTTAATTTGTGTTTGTGGTGGAACAGTCTTTGGAATGAGCCTTGACTGGTACAAAAGCTTTTACCCTATTACATTTTGAAGCATAATGTTAATTGTGCAAATAATGAGATTTTACATGTTTGTGTATGCTCTGCATTACATTTCCCACTGAAATACAGATGCAGCTATAACATAATGGTAAACTTTTGTTTACCCCCATGTAATGCGTTATTTAAAATTGATTTGTCTACTGTTCTCTGCTCAAAGCATAATAAAGTTTCATTTTCTGTTATTAATATATTAAACTGTATTTATGATTCTGAACTATTGCAAGTACACATTTCCAGCTTTTTGCAAATATTTCAGGTCTGTAATTTCCATATCTCTGGAAAGCACGTAAAAAAGTCATATCTTCATAACAGCATTAATTTCGTTAAATGGTCTATATACATATGAAATCCTTGTGACAGTGTTTAAGAATGGAAACTAAAATAACAGTTTTTCAAGCTTATGAATCAAAATTTTAACAAATGAGATAAATATGTTTATTTGATGAACCATTGCTTCATATCTCGCTCCACCATTCTTTTCTTCTAGGGAAGCATCTGCAACTAATTTTCATATGTAAAACTTCTCCTTACGTGTAGTGTATAAAATCTTAACTTTTAGGCTTGCCTAAAGGCAGGATTCTGGTTTCATGTAAAATCTGTAACCATAATAAATTGTAGTAGAAATAATTTTTAAAGGCATTTTATGTAATATGCATGGGGTAATTGAACAGCCATAAGACTGACCGTTGCACTAGGACAGTCTCCAGGCCAGTCAGACCTCCCCTTTACTTTGCTGCTAAATGCACGGCATGACAATTCACTGGCTGGAAAGGAGAAACCACATGGAGGTCAACAGTGACAGGAAACAGCTTGATGTGGAAATCTTGGGGCTGTACACATCTGTGGTAAACAGATTTTACAGGCAAATCGGGAACCTGCTTTAGGGGTACCAAGCCAGCTTTATTCAACACGAAGGTTTGTCCTCTTCTGACACAGGCGTGCACGTCTACTGGAGACCTAACCACAGTGTTCTTCGCTTTCAGGGACCATGGAAATGTTAATGCCAGCAAAGAAACTTTTGTGAGTGTGGGCGGAGCTACTACTTCATCCAAATAGAGTTTGCATTTAAAACAACTGCTGTTATCACTTATAGCACTGAAGGAGGATGCTGATCTATTATTGAACTAACTGTTATTGGATTAATAAAGCTCTTTGCCCTCATGGCAAAGCATATTGCCTGACATCTCAATACTGTAAATTGTCTGTTCATACACAAAAAGCAGCAAACACTTCTTTCATTTGATATAAGGCACTTAACCATGCAACATGCTCTGTCATAAAACTATTTGTTCCAAATGAGTCAAACATCTGGTGTGTGTGTGTGTGTGTGTGTGTGTGTGTGTGTGAGAGAGAGAGAGAGAGAGAGAGAGAGAGAGAGAAAGTGAGTGAAAGCAGAAAAACAAAACCTTAGTGAAGTTCAGAAGTTCATTGGTTAGTGACCTATATAATTCATCCACTTTAAACTTGGAAATTAACCTGGCATTGGTTGAAGCAGCTTTCAATGCATTTTTGGATGGTGCCACAGTCACAAATTCAAGGTTCAGCATTTAGTAACATAATCATAATACATTATAAAATCTTATATAAATCTTTCACATCATAGTAATTTCTTTAAAAAAAATGTTAAAAATGCTTGAAGTATAAGGCAGTTTTGATATACTGCTCTTGTCAACATATCCTTTCTTCCTTGCCATATGATATAACAGGTTAACAGGGTGAAGATACCCACCCTGTACCAACACAGTTGCATAGCTTTACCCAGACCAGGTATGCTGACTCTTTTGCAGGAGCATGCTAAACTGTGTGAATGCGATAGAGCAGCGCATGCCTCCGACAGAACGAGCAGCGTTAATGGTGGCCGAGGAAAAGCCACACCCTGACTCATGTAAGCACTGTTCCCCCCTACTCTGCCTCTATCTTCTCTCTTCTAGTTAAATTTGGTGTTAACAATTTAATTTTATGTTCACCCTTTTTAAGTTGTTTTTGTTGGGTGCCAGCATATAGGCTCAATCATACTGTTACATTCACAAACACGCACATTATTCCAGTTTCTTATTTTGTTTTACTTTTTTTAAATATTTATTTCAAACCATCTTCATATTTTTTCCACTCTGTGAAGAAATAGAAAAGTAAAGGAATACCTATCTGTACATTCATTAATTCTTCTTCACTTCCCCTCACCTTGCATGTTTAATATCATTTTCTTTCATAACTGTTGGCTAAATTTTATTTTATTATTATTGTTTTTCTGGCACCATTTTCCAGCATTTTCATGTGAGTTTTTGTCTGAGTGTGATTGAAATACTGCTTTGAATGATTTTCAGTTCAAAATATGTTATATTGATTTCCTGTAAAAAAAAAATTGTAGTCACTGTAGTACCCTTGCATGAGACACACCTCAAGTTATAAATTATGCACACACACACACACACACACACACACACACACACACACAGTGTAAGTTTCATTTTTTTATTGCATTTAGCTACTGCAGTAATAGCTAACCTTACATGGGTGTGCATTTTTTAAATGAATAATTTCAGATTAAAAATATAAAAAGCAGTTTCTATGTTCAATAAAAGACAAGTCTTATATTGCATGTTTATTTTATTACATGCTTTTTCTTCTACTTTTTCTAGATTATGGTATCATATTAATTTTAATGTATACAATTTTTTATTATTCTGTATTATTTGTATTGAATTGTGTGTTTACCTTGAAACCAAATGGATTTAAAGAATTGTAAATAAAATCAAGTTTAAGATTTTAGTATTGCTATTATTTTCATTATAACCACCATCCCAATACTGCTAGAACTTTAAGAAAGGTATATTTTTTTATTTTATTTTTTATTTTTTTTAAAGAAAACATAGGCTCTACCTGAAAATAAGAATAAGCATTTTTTATTGCACAACAGTAAACTGACTAAAGGATCACCTATTCTAATTTGTATAACTATTACTCTTGTAACAGGCTGAAATCCAAACTAATTCCCTTCAATTTTTAAAATAATATAATGTGAATAAATGATACATATTTGATTAACTCATTCTTGAAATTATTTCATTTTTACCCCACCATAAAAAGCAAGAACTTCAAAGCATCAAAATTGTCTATAAAACCATTTGGAAAACATGTTGAAATTAATTTTTTCTGGTTTTACCAGCACTTTGACACTTGGTAGTGATAAAATTCAGTTACGCCTTGCATGTAAAAGCAGTGCTCTTGCTGTAGTCATTGCTGTATTTACTTTATAGAGTTCATTTTATCTTTAAGTGACTAAACCTGTATTAATATTATAATGCATTGTAGATCCATTATTCCTGTAATACATTAGCCAACAATAGTTCAAAATTCCTTCTTTTCTTGTCATAATTGCTGCATATATTACATACAGAAATGATAGTTCAACAATTTTCACTTATTAAATATAAAGGCACATTTATATTGGTCTGTGGCTCCATAATTTTAAATTGACAGAAGCTTGTGACAAAATACTATCCTTGTCCTGTATTGAAGACACTTAAAGATTCCATAATGACATAATAGACGACCATTCGGATGGATACATTTTCAAATGTTTAAACATAAGAAAGATTTTATAAACAATTACTATTTTACATTTAGTGCCGAGCCTGTTTGAAAGAAGAACTATTACGAGTAAATACAATCCAAGGAGGCATTCTGCATATGCAACTATAACAGGTATGCGAAAATATAGTACAGCACAAAGATGCACCTTACTATAAGCACAGCCTCAAATACACAGTAACAAATCTGTTGTTTCAAGATGACTCTGGCTACTGCTTCTGAAGCAACTGTTTTAGTTACAGTGAAATTGCACTGCAGAAAGAAGCACAGACACTGTCAATTCACCATACTGGACATTGAAATATACTAGATGAGCAAAGTATTTCTTTTTTGCACCTAAAACTGAAAAAGTCAACCAGGACAGGAGTAAACTGCACATTTTATTAGATGAAGGGGAGTCTAAAAGAATCAATCTAAAAGCCAAACACACAAGTCTGACTTCATCAACTTGTTAGAACAAATACTTTATTCGTCTATTTTGCAACTACCTCTATCATTGTTTTCATTTTGATAATGCATGCGCTGTATTATAGAAAATCTGTGATGCCTGTGAATGTTGCTGCCTGCAGTGCTAATATCACTTTTCTAGGAAATATGTTCATGTTTGTTAACATCCTCGGCTGGTCAGTAATAGTATTCGGTATACAGGTTCCAGAGTAGGTAGTTTAGATTTCATACTAAGCAAAAAAATAAAAAAGGTAAACAACTTGTACAGAGGAGATAATAACACCTATATATGTGACTAATGAATGTATACCTTAGTGCAGTTTATATTTTTGTGCCTAATGATCAATTAGTTTACTTATTTTTGTATGGGAATGGCAAAAGTGACTGTGGTCATGAATGAAATATAATTTGAGGAAAACAAAAATAAAACAATAGTGACTTGAAAGAAATGTAATGTAAATAAAACACGTTTTTAACATAGCTGAAGTTACAAACACTTTTCAGATCCAAAAATATTCTGAAGATTTTTTGAAAAACTTCTCTGGTATCAGGCCCATTTACAAACAATAAAAGTGATAGACCCTTTTTTTTTATTACATCTTCAAAAAAAAAACAATATGAAACATGTTTCCAAAACATAAGTTTTAATTAGGTATCAGTTAGAATTTTATCATTGCTGTGGCTAGCTTAGTCTTTTTTCCTGTTTTATTCAAGAATTTAAGATATTTGTAAGTGATTGTTCAGATGAATCAGTTCCCAAGTTTGAAGCTCTGGTGTAGTTTTATCCAAAAGAATAAAAAATGGTTGCGATTTGATGTAATTGCTTTAATACATTTCTTTCTAAGCAAATGCAAACTGAAGCAAATAAACCATCAAAGCATGAAGTATAAAAGATGGAAAGATACAGGAGGCAAAATGAAAATAATAGGATTGGATGGGCAAAAAATTTTAATAATTGGAATTCTGTTCAAATTACAACTTATGGTTAAAGCAAGAAAGAGTTGCACAAAGTGTACTTCAACAGTGAAAAAGCTTTCGGTAGATGAAAATTAAAATAGGACTTTGGTAATAGACAGTAAAACTTCTGTTGCACAATAAAAACAAATACTACTTAGGTATAGTCCATATCATTTCAGGCATGCAAAGAAAGAAAATTTTTTCTTCACAGTCTCAGAAGTTTTCGAATTGAACATACGTTAAAATTAAGGTAAAAGTAAGATACCTACATATTTTTGTTTTGGCGGGGGGGGGGGGGGAACTACTGGCTGAGATATAGCCTATTAGAGATGGCATCCCAGGCACCATTTCTCACTTGCAATTTTCAATAATTTTTTAAAAGTTTTTCTATCTATGGAACAGTGCAAAATATATATATATATATATATAATACTATTCTGTTTAAATTGTCATACTCTATTTTAAAATGTGTGTTCAACCTTATATAAGGAAGGATAGGGAAATATTACCCAACACCTACCACAGATGAAGGCGGCTGGGACAACAAACACAATGGACGGCAGTCGCTGTGTACACATCTGACTCCGCCTGGTGTCTCACTTCTTACTTCTGCAGGAATAAGGCAGGAATATTACACTTTTTTTTGTGTTCGTCGTCCCAGCCGCCTTCATCTTTGGTAAGTGTTGGGTCATATTTCCCTATCCATCCCTAGTTTTATTGCCTTAAAGCATTTTCCTGCTCATTGTTGTTATATATATGTATATAGTGGAAGTTGCTTTTATATATATATAAGCGACTTCCACTTCTGAGATTGATGGGTTTTAGAAACAATGTAAAGTTTTGCTATACATTTTACTAGTTTGTTATATCATGATCACATATTGGTCCCATAAACTCAAAATCTAGAGTTTGAGATGGAATTTTAATTCTTAATAAATACAAGAAGCAGACAGCTTTAGCAAAAATCTTATAAAAACATATTACAAGCAAAAACAAGTTAAAACTTACTCCATATATGTGCAAGTTCCATTATATTATACTTCCTGTGTAATCTGCTTAGAAATGAAATTAGAAATTCAATGAACTAAAATTTTGCTGAACTGCATCAGTATCTTTTGTTTCCTATTGAGTGTTGCCTTCCTGTTAAAACAATAAGAACTGAAGTATCCATAACCTTTAAGACATTGTGAATTGGAAGTGAGCACTGGTTGTGGTTTTATTGTCCTGCAACTGGAAATCAATATCCAGCAGCCAGTCCATGTGCGAGCATAAAATTCACGATGATATCACTAACTCTCAACTGATATCTATGACCTCCGAAATCGACCAGTCATATACACAGACCCCCCTTTGAATATTGTGAAACTGTATATTCTCCTTTTGTTTCAGATATTGTGGTTGGAATTCAGCATCAAATGAAATTCCTTCTTTCTTGCTGTTTAAAGTACATGCAATATAGGTTCGCTCGTCACTGTGAGTCCACGCATGTGTTTTCTGAATTCCTTTCATGGGGGTAGTTTTGTTGGACCATTATTTTTTTTTGCTGGTGGAATTCAACTTCCTCTTTTGGTAAAAGGATGAGAGCTGTTGATGTGTATGATGTCACCACTCTTGTAAAATAATTGGCATTTTGAATTGCCTCTATACTTGGCCTGAAAGATTGTTTTGGAGCATGGTATTTCAGCAGGCCTCCTACATCTTCATGAGGCCCCTTCCCATATCCAGAAGCACTATATACCCACTCCATTGGACTAGTCACTTATTTACTTTGAACAGTTGGTAATGATTTTTGAGGTGACTTGGGGCACCATCAGAAATAATGATGATTGCAGCTGTTGTTGAATTTTAAAGTATTGCCAACAGTATGTGTGCTGTCATCTGTCATCACTTATAGCAACAACACTGGTGGTCTTGTTTTGAAAATATGTAACTCCATGAAAATTGAAATTTGGTCATTACTACAATGATATACCTGTACTTTTTATGGCAGAATCGCTGACCAGTTCTCAGCAAAATCGCAGTGAGGCACAACCTCTATATGTCCCTTCATTTCATGTGTCTCAATTTCTTCAGATGTTGGTGTGTTGTTACTTTCACTGTCCATTTCGCAAGCTCATTAATGGAAGTATCAACGGCAACTTTTCTTAACGAGTTTATTTTCTTCCCATGTTGCATATATAACTTCAGAAGAGCCATCTTGACCAAATGTCTGTAACTGGAGTCCTCCCTTTCCGAAGAAGTCACCACATTCCTGAAACAAACAGGTCTCTCACTCTATATCACAGACAACTAAAGACTTCATATGGACAACAAAGGTGTCATATGTCATGCCTGCAAGTAAGTTCTTCGAAGTTACCATGCATAGTTCAATACTGACACAATACACACGTAAACAGATGTTACTTTGTGAGTTTGTAACCACCCACTTAGGTCATAGCGCATAAAATTTTGATCTCTTAATGTGGAATACAGGAGATTTTTTCTTATAAATTGGAAAAGCTATACTAATACTGTGGGTCATATATCTTTTCATTTTCACCACTTTTACTCCAACTCTTATAGCGATAGTGTCATTTTTGCTGGAACTTTGACATGAACAGTCCCATTTGTCTTCCTGATAAAATGTCTGCAATATGAACATCAGCTTCATTCATACAGTGACCACAATAGTAATCCACTTTCCCAAACACTTCTTTTTCAGACTTCAAAGTTCTTGTTTTCTCCACCATGTGTTTTGTTGCAGTTGGAATGTGATTCAAAATTTGTACCTTTTAAAAGGATGGTGGGAAAATTGGTAGAAGTTGCACCTTTTCACTGTACAATTAACACTATTCAAATGTTGAATTGATGTTTGATCTTAATTCCTGGCAAGTTTCACTAGTTTCTTTACTTTTACTTTCTTCTGAAGATGGAACAGCTTGGTTAGTTTTCGTTTGTTGTACTTGGGCACAGCTTCACTATTTTCTATGTGCTTTCTTGCTACATAGAGCTTATGGCTTAACATCACTGACCATGGCTTCTTAATGGGACTAACACCAATCTCTACAACTGACTGATTCATGGAGTTTATTACTTCTGCTACAGATACAAAATCTTCATCATCCACAGCATAGAAGACTACTTCTTGAAGTTCATTTAGTGTCAAAGCATTTAAAATAGTCACTACAGGAAACAACTTAGAGACAGAGCCTTCAAATGAGAACTCCTATTCCCAAACTAAACAAAGTCTGTTTTTTTTTTTTGTTAGTCTTATTTATCCATTTTTAAGGGTATGGAAATAGCACACTTCACTCTCCTATAGCTCCAATGAGAAGACACTTCAAATTCACTTTTTACTCAAAACACTGCACAAAAATCTTCACAAAAGCTTATAAACACACTTTTTTTGCCACAAAATTTGGTGAACTTGCTTGTATGTTGACAGCTGAACTATGAATTTCTAGGCCAAACAAAAAGAATCATGATTGGTTTCATATTGTTACATTCAGGAATTTATAAAGAAGATTCAGTTAATAATTAAAAACATTTCAGCAATCCCAACTTAGTTAAATTTATCATTTTTATTTACTCAAATTAGCATATTGTTCCGATAATGAATTTTTAGAAATTAAATTATGAAAAATTTTACAACCCAAATGGAATGTTGTACTTTTCAGGATATGCAGTAGGCCTAACATGACAAATTTGATATACATAGATAAAAGTTCAGATAATTTTACAGGAATAGTATATATACAGTGTGAGGAACAAATTGTTCATGGGGTTCAGATAAACAGTTAATCACCTCAACTATAACCGTGTTTGTCATGTGCCTGTGGATATTAGATTGTTCTTAATTTTATGGCCGCCGCCACTTTGATCCCTTCAAAATGGAAAAGGAAGGTTCATGTAATAAATAAAAAATCACTGCTGCTGAATTAAAGTTCAAAGCTTCACTATATTTTCAAGAAAAATTTTACAAGTCTGAACAATTGATAGGCAATAGGAATTTCTTCACCAAAATAATTGACTGAAAGTTATGGTAAGGAATCAGACCAGACCAAACCCTGTTGCTAAATGAAAGTCACATTTAAAATATTTGAAAATGTTCTGACGCTCTACAAAATTTAAGATGGCTGCCCCACACCACACATCACATGCTTCTCTTCCCGCCTTGCAGTGCCATGCGCTCACAAACTGACAACTTTTCTGCTCCAGTGTTTTCCAGTGAAAGACAGCAAATAGTCCCCGTCACTTGTATAAATAGCCTAGCCAAAAGCCTTCCAATGAAGTGTGAAAACTACATAACCTTGCGCCTCTATTTTTTCATTTTTGACTTCAACTACTCCCACTCCCACTCCTACTCCTACTGATCTGAAATTTTAAAGTAGCTAGGTTCATTAATACATGTTAATTTTGATTCTTGTGAATATTTTCATAGCTTGAATAGCATAGCTACAAAAAAAAAACTGTTTTACTCAAAAACTGCTTTTAATTTCCACAATTTTGGAGCTACGAGGCTGAAACAACTTATTTTACTTCTAATTAATTTCTTTCATTTGGTACCAAGAATGCCATGTTTACTATTTTCTAACAGGTTGAAGTGAAGTATTGTGCAATCACGAATTTTGACCCCACTAATAACTTTAAAAACTACTTTAAATGATTCTGTGTGTTCTAAAATGATTTTGAAGCTGATACCTGTTTTCTTTGATTTACTATGAATTTCTAAAGTTAACGCTACTTCCGTATGATGCAACAAGCAATGCCAGCATGTTCAGACATGTTTCTCGAAACTTTAAAAATGTTTCATCCTAGTCAAAATACTACATATATCTTAGCTAGACTTACTGGAAACTGTTTCTAACAAATTATAGTGTGTTTTGCATATAGTTACTCAAATGAATCTAGGTATATTACTAAACCGATCGTTTTTACCATCTCCCATGTATTTAAAGTTTTTACATAATGCTCGAAAATTACCATTTACACTTTAATGAGCTTTTCCAAACTTTAATATGTTGTGTAAGCAAAAATTGCGTTTCTTTCTTGCTATAAGTTGACTTTCTATATTTTTCAAAATACGACTTCTCGAATTTAAAGTATGCAATTGCATCTTAGAGCTTTCATACCGGCTTTTAACTTTTAAAGTACTCAAACTTTTTAACAGAATTCTTCCGCTACATAATTTCTATCATATTTTTACTAATTATTATTCTAAACGTTTCTAAAAATGAAGAAATTGTTAACTTTTATGAAATTTTACTGAATCCAAATATTACGTATCCTGATCTTATGTTCAGTCTTTCTATAGCTGTTTAGTTAGATTAATAACTAGAATTGACTGTCAAAAGTTGATTTATTGCCTGAATTGACTGCGTAAATGACTCTATAGCTGATGTACCATGTTATTCGATTGAACCCGCTATTCTGTAAATAAATTTCGTTTCAAAGTTTGCAAAATTGTAGGTTATCTTACATCTTACATGCCCCCCCACCCTCCCCGAAAACTGACTGAAATCTTAAAAAAAAACCTGAAAAACTGAATTTACCTTCTAACAGTCTACTCTCCCTGGGGTTGGTCTTCCATTCATACTTCCTTTCACTCTCTCTCATTTATGAAAATTATCAAAATTCACATTAATGTAACAAAATCAAAAATATCAATGAAATAATCCTTAAATTCTAAGTTGTTTTTCATATTGTTTTGATTGATAAAAATAATTTTTTTGTTTTAAATTGTTAAACTCTTTGTAACTGTTCATTCTTTGTAATGAATGTTAATTCAATTTTTTATCTGTTCTTAAATTATAAGTGTTCATCTTCCTTAAATCTACATCTGAAACCAATTTACATCATCCAAAAATCCCTTGCAAATGTGTCCGCTTCTCCCGTTTTCTCAAAACACAGAAACTCCCTCCTGTCACAGGAATGATATGATTTCAGGGCAAATCATATGTACGAGAGAAGTAAAGGAATTGTGTTACAAAACTTTGGCCAGACCATTGTTTGAATATGGTAGTGTAGTATGGGACCCACAGTTTGCATATCAAATACAGGAGTTTGAGAGGGTGCAAAAAAAGGGCTGCTAGATTTGTTTCTGGAAATTATCACAGAAGGCAATTGGTAACAGATATGATAAAAGAGATGGAATGAGATTCATTGGATTACAGGAGGATGGTGAATAGGGTCATGGGAGTGTACAAGTCATATATTGGTGATGAGGCATGGAAAGATATTGGTGTAAGAATTAAAAGTAATGCATGGAAGGGAAAAGATGACCATGGCCACAAGCTGGCACTCTATTTCAGGCACAAGGGTGTAGGAAGATATCTTAAAAAAATGGTTGTCAGTGATTGGAATAAATTACCAAATGATGAATAATTTAACAAAAATATCGAAAGAATTTAAAGTAAAAATTTGCAGAGGGCAAATGTAGGTGGGTGCAGGAAAGGGAGAACATGGGTGTGTAGGGAAATTGCCACTAGGGCGTGTGCTCCATCACAATTAAATTAAATTAAATAAAGCCTCACAGCTTTGTCTACCGAGTGCACACATTTGTTGCCCTGGTGCCTGTCACAGCAGAGCTACCTTGGGAACCTCGTTCAGCCAGCTGGTGAACAAACAAAACCAAAATGTATTAGTGTCTATTCTTATGTGCTACAATCCTAAACAATAATGGTTAGCTTACAACACTTCCTGTAAAATTCTTTGAATTTTTTAATTGTTTCTAAAACTTGTTTCACTCATAAGTGGCAGTCCTCCTTTACATGGAATGTAGTACTGAATGGTATAGATCATCAATGAAAAAATTTTGAGTTTGGTAATTTGTGGAAAAAAATTTTTTTTGATTAAAAAAAATCAGAAGACTGCAGCAACAAAAGTTGAAAACATATTTTAAAATGGAGTATATCATTTCATCTTTAAAATCAATAAAAGCAACAAAATATTTTGCACTGTTCCAGAATTGTAAAATTTCTATCAAAAATCCCAAGTGAGATGGGGGGCTGGGGTGCCATCTTCAAAAATATACTTATGTTTACCTGAATTTTAATGTTTGTTAAATTCAAATGCTCTGAGACTATGAAGATGACCACCCTGCCTGAATTGATATGGACTCAACACTTAAGACAACTGAAGGCGGGAAGGCTAGGATGATTAATAAAACATGAACAAAGTTTACAATATTCTAGTAAAAATCATTAGTCATGATAAGAGTGAGAAATTTGGCAATTTTGGAGAAAGATCTTACCCATTGCCATATTTCTTACCTCCAACAAAATCATCTAGTTTTCACTGGTGCCTTATATTAATGGATTAAAATAATTTTAAAAATATTTGAAAAAATTTATACATTTATACCTTCTAATAATACAATGTCTCTTGTACAAAGTTAGCATTCTAAAAGGGAAAATGATATTTCAATCTCTGTAAAAAAAAAAAAAAAAAAAAAAAGTCATATATACATGTACACAATCTACAATGAACTAGAGGATATAGATACTTCAATTTTGAATTTTTTTTAGAGAGACAGAGAGAGAGAGAGAGGAACATAAATATGCACTCATACTTGGGCAACCAACATTTTTGCTGAGTATGTCATTGTGCAACCAACATTTTTGCTGAGTATGTCATTGTGCAACCAACATTTTTGCTGAGTGTGTCATTGCTGAAGTTGGTTGATATCATGGTAAAATGGTTACAGTGTTGGCACAATGTCAACTGGTTGAAAATAAGTTGAGTACTGAACCCTCAAAATGTCCTGGGATTGTGATATTTTGATGTGGATGAAAGCTTGATAACTTTTTATTAATATAAAACACTGTGAACCCCTTTAGATTTAAAATAATACAAGACCAGCTTAAGAAGTTGGAAGAAAGTTGAGACAAATTCCAAAACATCCTTTAGAGAAAGATTTGTGAAATCAAGGACTAGGTTAGTTACACATAAAGTTGGTGACTTCTATAGCAACAATCAGCAAAGGAAATTCTGTGAGAATACAAGATACCTGTCAACATAGGAGTGATAGATTATGGCACGATGGAGTATTATGGACTGTGTGGCTACAGGGAAAAATGGTGATAACATGAACAATTACAAAGATTGTCTTAAGATGCAGCTTAGAGAATAGAATGAAGTGAAAAAGTAAAAGCTTTAACTCTCAAGATTCATAATAAATCTCAGATTGGCTTTTCATGGACACAACATCCAAATTACTGAAGGATAGGAAAATTTTAGATTTCATCAGAATTTTTTACAGTAACTCATATGGTAGCATAAAGGAAAGCTTATAGTTAACACTTTATTATATATCCAAAGTGTCGGGTACAGGGTAGCGTATTGGGACCATTGCTATTCATTATTCTAATGAATAATTGTGTTGACTGTTTACTATCTGAAATTAGATTGTTTGCAGATGACATAATGCTGTATAAAAGAATCAAAATGATAGAGGATTGTAAACAGTTGCAGGGTGATCTGGACAGGATATCTAATTGGGTTGGTAAACATGGAATGAAGATAAATGCAAAGAAGAGTCAGCTTATTAGATACACAAATAAAAAACAAAAGGTTAATTATGAATATAAGGTGGGGAAAGAATTGCTTGCTGAAGACTTGAAATGCAAATATCTTGGAATTACTTTTGATAACAAACTTAACTGGGCAGGACACATAGGACAGGTGGTAGGAAAAGGTTTCAAAGTTCTGCACTTGTTGGAGAGAGTTATGAGGGGATGTACGAGAGAAGTCAAGGAATTGGGTTACAAAACTTTGGTCAGACCATTGCTCGAATATGGTAGTGTAGTATGGGACCCTCATTTTACGTATCAAATACAGGAGTTGGAGAGGGTGCAAAGAAGGGCTGCTAGATTTGTTTCTGGAAATTATCGCAGAATGCAATCAGTGACTGATATGATAAAGGAGCTGGAATGGGATTCATTGCAAGACAGGAGGAGGATGAGGAGGGTCATGGGAGTGTACAGGGCATATACTGGTGATGAGGCATGGAAAGATATTGCAATAGGTATGAAAAGTAGTGCATGGAAGGGAAAAGATGACCATGACCACAAGCTGGCACTCGATTTCAGGCACAAGGGTGTGGGAAGATTTTCTTTTTTAGGTAAGGGTGTCAGGGATTGGAATGAGTTACCAAGAGAAACGATGAATAATTTACCGAAAACTTTGAAGGAATTTAAAGATAAAATTTGTAGAGGGCAAATGTAGGTGGGTGCAGGATAGGGGGAAGATAGCTGTGTAGGGAAATTGCCACCGGAGCCTGTGCTCCATTGCAATTAAATTAAATTAAATAAATTAAATTAAATATATTTTGAAGTCTGATTGATAGACGGCAGTATGAATGGAGCTACTACTGGCTGTGGCAGACCCTCTAATATTCTGAAGCTATTAAAACCATTTGGAATATTTCTTTTGTTTTATACACAATGCATCAATACTAGCAGCATTAAATCAGCTAAGCCTATTATGCTACAATACTCTCCAATGTGTTTAAAGTTTATATGAAGTCTTTTTGAATGATCCATGATTCAGTCTAAGGATGAAAACATGCTGAGCTGGTCATGGTGAAGATGAAGGTCACAATCACAGTAGATTTTTCATCCATGTGAAACAAAAGCATAGTTAATAATGAGTCTTCGCATGCCGAGGCAGTCAATCGCACTGTCACCCTTGATGCCACAATCAACATTCACCTTGAAGTTGATTGAGATAACAAATTTTTTTGTTTTTCACATTGCGGCCTAGCATAATACTGGAGATCTGTTTGGCTCTGATTGGTTGAGCTATATCAAGGTCACGCAAACCAGCTTCTACACTTGATTAGGCAGTTCGGCTTTCATATCGTACAGAAAAGGGGGGGGGGGGGGTTATTTAATTTTGTATTTTTCTAAATATTGATTTATTTCATGAATATCATTTCATTACATGCAACTACAGATATAAATTAGCAATGTACTGACATTACAGTGTTAATAATTTATATTAAATATAAATGTTTGAAATAATAGATACTGTTTTTTTATAAATTGGACAACTACAGAATTGTTAATGTTACCTACAATGAGGCAGTCAGAAATAGATAAATTACAACAAATTTTATATGGTAATTGAAATAATTAGCTACCATTAATTACTTGAATAACTATTAAGAAATTAATACACACCGTCATATAGGGACCGAAATGGAATATGTGATGGACAATTCATTTTGAAAACAATAATTGTAAATCTAAAGATGGTAAAAATTTAATTATTGGGTTAATTATTCTTTAAAATAAGATGACTGATTTTGAAATGCAAATTCTAATTTTGGATTGAAAAATTCTAGGTTTGATTTGAAAGTGCTCTTCTAAGCGATACATTACATTATTTGCTTTAATTATCATTAATTTATGGTCATGAAGAGATTTCCCTCAACACGTACTGGACTGTTGTGGTAACAGTTATAAATATTTGACTTCTCCAGTTTGTCCAAAATTTACTGTCAATGTATTGAAAACTTTATGCGTCATTGGTAGGTATGCAGGGAATCTGTCTGGGTGATTTTTCAGCAACAAATGTTTGTCTGTTCATTTATTGGATGTGAACTAGTTGTAGAAAGTAGCCATCACAAAGGGGCTACTGACAGATCATCAACACCCCCAACAATATAACTTCCATGAATGATGGCAGGATACATGAAGTAAATGATACTCAAGTTAAATACAAGATAGAAACAATGTACAATGTGTGGCGCCTACAAGGGTTTTCAAAACACATGATGAACACTAGCAGCTATACCTCAACATTAACCACCACATTTACCTTCATCATCACCATGACATGAACAGCATGTTTTTACCCATCAACAACAACATTGATCTTCACTGCACTGCAATTCTCCCCTTTTCCGCAACCTGCTTGGTATTTTCATATACTAACCCACTAAACAAGCAGATTTAATTTAATTGCAATTGAGCACATGTTCTGGTGGCAATTTCCCTACACACCCATCTTCCATTTTTCCTGCACCAACCTCCATTGGCCCTCTATAAATTTCAACTTTAAATTCTTTCCATGTTTTTGGTAAATTATTAGTCATTTCTCTTAGTAACTTATTCCAATCCCTGATGCTCTTACCTAAAAGAAGAGAATCTTCCTACACTCTAGTGCCTGAAATTGAGTGCCAGCTTGTGGTCATGATCATCTTTTCCATTCCATGCATTACTTTTAATTCTTATGCCAATATCTTTCCATGCCTCATCACCAATATGTGCCTTGTAAACTCCCATGATCTTCTTCACACTCTCCTATCATCCACTGAATCCCATGCCAGCTTTTTTTATCACACCTGTTACTGATTGCATTCTAAGGTAAGTTCCAGCCTGTTTTTACACCCTCTCCAACTCCCGTATTTGATACTCAAAATGTGTGTCAGGTACTATACCACCATATTCAAGCAATGATTTGACCGATGTTTTGTAACCCAATTCCTTTACTTCTCTCGTACATCCCCTCATCACCCTCTCCAACAAGTGCAGAATTTTGAACCCTTTCCTACTACTTGTCCATAGTGTCCTGCCCAATTAGGCTTCTTATCAAATCTAATGGCAAGATATGTACATTTGAAGTCTTCAACAAGGAATTTCTTCCCCTCCTTATAATCATAATTGTTAAATAATGTTCTCCAAACAATAAGGTCTGCTGTAATAATAATACGTTTATTGAGGCATACACACTACAACTTTATATCCACATGTTTTCAGTTCAACAGCCAGACAACGACTTCCCTCACTCATGTACAATTCCAAAGATACATCAAGCACCAGAACATTCCTCACAGATATAAATGTACAACACTCAACACGCCTCCTTACATTTATATCTGTACTTCTATTAATTCACATTCAACATCTCTCTAAACTTTTTAACTTAACTTTACACAATGCCTTCGTAAATATGTCAGCAATGTTTTCGTTAGAGTCTATTTTCACAATGTCTATTACACCATTTGTATAACACTCATTTACAAAATGATAGTGTACTTCAATATACTTGGAGTTCTTTGAAAAATTACCATACTTCGCAATATTTACTGCTCCTCAATCTCCTTGTCCATTGCTTGTTTCCAATACACTGACTCTTTACAATTAATCGCCTCCTCGAAATTATCTGGACTATCAGCACAACAAAAGTTTACATAAATGATATTGCTACAGAGATAATCATTAAATCTATCTGGCATTTTACATTTTCTACCTGACCTAGTCAATTTACATTTATCACTGTTTAAACCTCCTTTAACATCTCCTTCTTTCCTTCCCTCATCTACAGATTCATTTTCATCACTAGAATCACTCTCTGAATCATAACCATTTAAGTGGATAAGTTTAACATTATTCTCTACAATATCAACATGTCTTGCAACAACAATTTTATTATTCACTAATACTCTGTATCCAACTTCACTATAACCTAATAAAATTCCCATATCCCATTTAGACTTTCTCAATTGTTCAGGTACTCTTACAAAAACTTTACTACCATATAGCTTCAGATGTTTAACATTTGGTTTCTTTCCTAGTAAAATTTCATAGGGAGTTTTCTTTTCAATAGTATTAGCTAAAGTTCTGTTTTTAAGATAAACTGCTGTACAAACTACTTCAGGCCAGAACCTCCTATCTACTTTTGCTTCAGCTAGCAAACACCGTGACATATCCATGATAGATCTATTATATCTTTCGGCCATACCATTTAACTCGTGTACATAGGGAGGGCAAACATTTAAAACAATTCCTTTTTCCTTTACAAATCGATAAACATCAGAATTTAAATATTCCTTTCCATTATCACATCTCAGTTTATTAATAGTTTTACCTGTCAAATTTTCAATTTCATTTACATATGCAACTAGACAATCATAAACTTGACTTTTTGATTTGATAGGGTAAACAGCAGCTGCTTTGCTATAATCATCTATAAAAGTTATAAAGTATCTTTCACCATTCAAACCAAGAGTTGAGTGAGGCCCATTTAAATCAGTGTGAATAATTTCTAAAATTCCTTCTGCTTTGCTTCTATTATTTTCAAAAGGTAAATTGCACATTTTGTTTTCAATACAAACTTTACACTTCATATATTCAGACTCTAACCTTTTAGGTAAACCAACTGCTAATTGATCTTTACACAAAGTATTTAAATAGTTAAAATTTACATGCCCTAATATGCGATGCCATCTCTCCTTTTCAGTCATAGAATCACTGTTACTCACAATATTTACATTAACATCTTCCTTAAAAATGCTACTTGTCATTTTATACAGATTACCTTCCTTCATAGCAATTGCAATTAGCCTGTTATTTCCATCAAAAACTTTTGAAACATTTCCTACAGATACAATCTTGTGCTTGTCTGTTACTTTCGCATAACTAATCAAGTTTCTACTCATGTCTTTAACATAAAATACATTTTCCATATTAATTTGAATCAATTTACCATAAACTGAAAAATAACTCACTACATTTCCTATCTTAGTTGCTTTCAAAATTTTCCTATCAGCAATCTTTACCTCTACAGGCTTTTCTAAAGTTACACACTCAGAAAAATACTCTTCATTATTTACAACATGATCTGTACAACCACTATCCAATAACCAATCAATTTTAATATTTTCTTTGTTACCTGTGTTCATTTTATTTTGCACCATCAAGCTCCTAACCTCTGTTACAAAACTGCCTGTTGCACTTTCACTTTGGTGGTATACTTCACCATGCCGATACTGGCCGTTTCTTGATCCCGTTGCACTTACACTTTCACTTTGTTGGCATTCTTGACTTCGCCGATACCGGCCGTTTCTGGATCCCTTGTGCTTACTTCCGCTCCCCGGTTGATCATTGTTGTGACCTCTGAAGTTTCCACTTTGCTGGTTACTTCCTCTGCTGCTGCTTTGATACTGCCTGCTGTGATTCCATGTGCCTCTTTCATTTTCTTCTTTTCAACGACGACAATCTCTCTTGAAATGTCCTCCTCTTCCGCAGCCCCAACACAATTGTTCCTGACGGCTTGTACCAGATTTTCTCATACTATGGAATGCATTTGTTTTTACAGATTCACTTTCACCTTTGTCTTTCAAGTCCATTAATCGAATTTTACTTTTAACAAATTCAACAGTTTGATCTTCTTCTTTCAAAACATCGACCAAGTCACCAATGTAGCACAAACAGTCCGACAAAGTTCTTAACATGTAGTTTAATTTTTCTTTCTCAGTCACTTTAGCCCCAGAAGCTTTCAATTCGTTTACTGTCCTTTCAAATCACTAAAGAATGTCGCTGTTTCATTGTAGTCTTTTTACTTCAATTTTTCCAGTTTGTTTCTACAAATTATTTGGAGTGCAGTCAATTCCTTGGAGTATAATTCGTCGAACTTAGTCATTATTTCATATGCATTCACTTTATCACTCACAAACTCAAGTTGCTTATTCGTAATAGCACTATAGATGTAGTTTACTGCCTTCAGATTTTCTTCTTCCCAAATTTCAGCATTATCCATACTTGTTTTCTCTCTTGAAGCCACTGTATAACATTTCTTCATCTTTAAATACATCGTTATTCTTTTCTTCCAATTTCCATAGTCCTCGCCGTCAAAGCACGTTATTACAATGTCAGCCATTATTACTTATTACTTGAAATCAAACTTTCTTGAATACTCGAAAGCTGCAGACCTTTTTTTTCAACCATTTAACCACTCAACCACGGACTGCTACCATGTTAAATAATGTTCTCCACACAATAAGGTCTGCTGTAATAATAATACGTTTATTGAGGCATACACACTACAACTTTATATCCACATGTTTTCAGTTCAACAGCCAGACAACGACTTCTCTCACTTATGTACAATTCCAAAGATACATCAAGCACCAGAACATTCCTCACAGATATAAATGTACAATACTCAACAATAGTCAACCTTTAGTTTTTTATCTGTGTATCTAATAAGCTGACACCTCTTTGCATTTATCTTCATCCCATGTTTACCAACCCAACTAGATATCCTGACCAGATCACCCTGCAGCCATTTACAGTACTCTGCCATTTTGATCCTTTTATTTAGCATTATGTCATCTGTAAACAATCTAATTTCAGATAGTAAACAATCAACATAATTATTCATCACAATAATGAATAGCAATGGTCCTAATATGCTACCCTGTGGCACTCTCCTTTTTACTTCCATTTCTTTTGATACTCCATTTCATACCCTAACTTTTTGTTTTCTACCTTTTTAAAAATACTTCTACCCATAAAAGCACTTTCCCATCAACTCCAATAGTTTTTACCTTATTTTCCACCATTTTATGACTCACTCTATTAAAAGCCTTTGAAAGATCTAGTGCTACAGTATCAGTTTGGCCTCCCTTGTCCATTCCATCCGAAATATCTTGCAAATATCCCACTAACTGATATTCGTATCAATATCCTTGCTTACTTGAAAACCACTTACGCTCCTCACATACATTTCTGATGTGGTTGCATATCAATCTCTCCATTAATTTACCTATCACTGATGTCAAACTGATTTGCCTATAATTTTCAACTCTATTTCTCACCCCCTCCTTTTTTTTTACCATTACCGTAAGAGGGGGTTACTTTGTGACAAATTTTAGCGTTTTTCCTACACCAGCTCCACTGTTTTATAAGTTTCCCAAAACTGAGTATTACAAAACACTGATGTATCTTTCTCCTATATAATGAAATATTGCGCAAATCTAAATCTTTAATATCAACTGAGATATTTAGGTTAAAAATTGTCACAAAGTTACCCCCATCGGGCGGGGTAACTTTGTGCCAGATGCGTTTTTGCCTAGAAATGCAAGAGAAAAAAACATTTTCAAAAAGTTACCCAATGATACATTTATTAAACTTTTAATTAAAACAATATTACAAAATTTTGGCAGTTTAATCTAGGTCTTTGATAGCAAACAGAAATTTATTTTAAAAATTGTCACAAAGTTACCCCATCGGGTGGGGTTACTTCGTTCCAGATATGTTTTTGCCTAAAAATAAAAGAGAAAATAAATTCTCATACTGTTTTATGCCTTTCTTACACTGAAAATACAATATATAGCTTGAATAGTTAAATGGAAAACTTGTGAGGTTACTTTGTAACAGTATAGTTGTGTCACAAAGTAGCCCCTTAAAGTGTTGATATTTTGGTTTCATTGTTATATCTCAAGTAAATATCAGATCACGAACATTATATTACTCCACAGCGTAGCTAACATAATAACAACAAAGAAAACTTACCTGTGTTAGCTGGTTCTCAGATGTGTAACGCTTCAGCAGACAAAGTTTTCGGATGTTGGCCCAAGTACACAGAAAGACCTTTCAACAATACGATTATTTGAGAGAACAATTGACACAGGGGAGCTTCGGGCGGTGGCTGATAAGAGGCACTGTAAGTCCTTCAAAGCGATAAAGCTGTTGTTTGCTTTCCTGGCATTGCTGACATGGCGGGAGATTTGAAATATGAAAACTAGACCGTGTGTCACAAAGTTAAACCTCAGTCACAAAGTAACCCCCTCTTACGGTACTACTATTGCAATTTTATAGTCCTCTGGTAAGCAGCAAGTATACAGACTCAATTTAAACAATATTTCAGGATAAGGTACAATGTCACATACTGCTATCTTTAAAACATCTGTAGTAATATTATCTACACCAGCCCCCTTATGTTTTTTCAGCTTTTTTGTTTCCTTCATGATATACTCAGGATGAATTTCAAATTTTTGTCTGCTCATTTCTAATTGTGTTGTTAAGCTACTTATCTGATTCAGACGCTCATTGTCCCTAATGCTCTCCCTAAACCAGTTACTGAAAATCTCTGCCTTTTTCAAATCCTCAGTAACTACTTCTCCATCCTTATCTGTATGAGTCCCACACCCACCCTTTCCATCAGTTTTCTAACATAGCCATAGAAATTTCTCGATGCATCCGTTAATGGTCCTCCTTGCACTGACAATACTCTTCATAAACCTGTCTTTAGTTACCTTCTTAGCTGTTATTAATTCCTTGTTTAGTTGTTTTAAATATTCCCCACTACCATGCTGTCTCTTAACTCTGTTATTCTCTTCTCACGAACCTCTTTAATCTCCTCACCCTCTATTACAGTACACAGGTTCTCTATTTATTTTTATTTTCTGTTTTGGTATAAATTTTTCTTCCCCCTTTCTTATTATCTCCTTGAACTCTTCCATCTTGACTCTACTGTACTTGTGTCTTCCTTCCATCTGCTGAAACATTTTCTGAAGTCTCTCTTGAAGTTATATGTGCCTTTTTATAATTGTACCTATTTCCCCCTTCAATTTTGGCTACTGTTTCACTGAATCCTCTAATGTCCATCACAACTGCTTCATGATCACTTATTCCTTCAGTTACTTGACTCCTCACAAGATCGTTGGGCTTTATTAGGAATATATGCAAAATATTTTGTTCGCTAGTATTCTGCTCTACCACTTGCGTAAATCCTCCTTCCCTTATTAAGGTATTTGCAAATATCTGTTCCCTTGTGTTATTAATTTTATTTCCTACCCAGCTTACACCTGGTCTGAAATCTGAGTATGAATTTAATATCTCCCCAAGAGCCAAATATTCATGTGTCAATCTTCAACCTTGGTAAACGGCCAATACCCTGATTTTTTCTTTTTTATTACTCCAGAAATCTACCCCAAGTAATTCATGGTCATAACCTATGAACACCAGTGATGTGCAGTAGTTTTTGCTAACTAGGTTTAACACAAGAGAAAACACTCGTGTGTGTGTGTGTGTGTGTGTTATTTATTCTAAGCAAACAATTATTCGTTAAGTCATATAACTGAATCTGCCTACGATGAAGTGCTCTACATCTATGCAATCTCATCATCTTTCACTAATATCTGGGAAAAGATTCCCTCGACCCCCCTCAAAAGATGTAAAACAGAAGGTGATCCTTTTTCAGTTCTCTTCGTGACAGAAATGTTAGGGTTAGAACTGCAAGAAAATCAAATTAAGATTGAAGAATAACTATCAACATTAGATTCGTTGATGACATTGTACTGTTGACCTCATCATTGCAGAACTCTAAACATTGGTTACTGTTCTTGTCTGTGAATGTCAGTTAGTTGACCCGAGCACGAATCTTTCCAAAACAAAAGTCAAGTCCAATAAATGGGTAACAGTAGAAATCATAAGCATCCATAATATAACTTCAGGACATCTTGCCAGTTCATTAAAAAGAAGGGAGATGTAAGACATGAAACCTTCCATCACAACACGTGGAGATAGCTTATAGCAAGGACTAGCAGTGTTCATATATTATATTCCCACAAATCTAAGGGAAAAAAATTATAACTAGTGCATTCCTTTTGTGCTCACATTGGTTGTGACACTAAAATCCTAAATTCACTTTCAGTAGGGAAGTTCAGATCTGGCCAAAGAACTACGGAACAATCAATGTTGAGGTTCACTAGGAAAGACAAGAAGAGGACAACTGATGTCAAATCGATCAAAAAGTTTAATGACATCTTGGAGAAAAAAAATCACCTTCAAATGTCACTTGTTCAGTCACATTGCTAGGAGAAAAGATGACGCTGACAAAACTGGCAATGGATCAAGGTTTCTGAGTTCTGATGGTACCAAAGACATATAAACTGTTGCTGGTAAGGAACTGGCAAAGACAAGTCAACCAAAGAAGACAATTGAAATTCTATCTGGACTTGTGATTCTAATAAGCCACAGAATTGCCCGATTGAAATGTGTAATGGTGACAAGTTGAGACAATAATTTTATGTAGTCTTAGTGTGCTGATGACAGAATAAAAGATTTACGGTTACATGTGGATCCCAAATCATAGAAGCATCCTAGAATATTTACGCATATATAAAGCATTTTTTGACACAGATGAAGCAGGTAGGACAGTTGTTAAAACTTTAAGCAAAATTATCTTTATGTAAACACAAAACAACTATATTTCTCAAGTCCACATCATTCAGAACAACTGTTTTTGAGATAATAGAGGGCTACTTCTATTTCCAAGATTTTTCAAACATAACTTATCTGATTTGTATTCCAAACAGATACAAAATATTCCATATTTCCTGCCATACATAGTGTTTTTGTATTACTTAGTTGCTTGCTATATAAATTAGGTTTTTCATCAGTCTCATTACATAGATATTTCTGCATATTTTCCATTCAAATTTGATTCCATTTGGTTTTACCTAATGTGGGGCAAAATTTTACCCTCTTAATTTCAAGTTCACATAGAAAATGCTTCTTATCAAATGTTTGTTCAAATGCTCAAAATTTCTCTATTTGTTCTCCTATCTTTCAGAGAGAATCTTGATTTGGAACAATTTGCATAGCAGAGTAAATTTCGTGCATCCAAAAATAATCCTTCACATTTTATTTAAGGCTGTATTGATTTGCTTCTCATGCCTTGACTTATTTGGGACAGGGCAGGCATTTTCACCTGTAGAAACGCTAACGTAAGCTTACTTGGGAACTGCAGGTTAACAACCTATTTGTTTCTTCTAAGTTTATTGAAATGGATTAAAATTTTCTGGACGTCTTTTGACATCCAAAGGTTTGGCCAGTTGTGTTAATTGTATTGAATTTAATTGCGATGGAGTGCATACTCTGGGGGCATCGAACTACTGCCTTTTTTATTTTCTTTATTATCATTGTATATACTTAAAGTGTTACATTTCTCCACCCATCTACTTTTGCCATTTACAAATTTTAACCTTAAATTCCTTCACCATTTTTGGTAAATTATTTATAACTGGTATTGGTAATTTATTCCTATCCCTAATTCCCTTACCCACAAAAGGAAAATTTTCCCATTCCCTTGTGCATGAAATTGATTGTTAGCTCATGCCCATGGCCATCTTTTCCTTTCCATGCCCTACTACTAATTTTCTGACTAGTATCCTACTAAGCCCTATTACCTTCGTATGCCTTTTACACTCCAAGCACTTTCTTCACCTCCACCTGTTTTCCAATGATTCCCAATCCAGCACCTTTACCATATCAGTTATTGATTCCTGGATTGGGTCCTATGGTAATTTCCACAAAAAAATCTAGGTGCTCTACTTTGGATTCCTCCATCTCCTGTATTTGAAAACCAAAATGAGGATCCCAAACTTCACCACCATATTCAAGCAATGGCTTACAAAATGTTTGGAACGCAGTTTCCTTACTTCTCTCATACATCCTCTCCAGTATATGTAGGATTTTGTAACCTTTTTCTACCACCTGCCCAGTTGATTTTACTACCAAATGTTGTGACTAAATATTTACACTTCAAGCCTTGAACAAGAAATTCTGTTCCTACCATATAACCTTTTGCTTTTTATCTATGTACCTAATAAGCTGACTCTTCTAGGCAATTATTTTCATTCTATGTTGACCTACCCTGTTAGATATTCTATCCAGTTCTCTCTGCAGTCATTCAGTCTTCTCCCATTTTGATCCTATTAAATTCCATTATATCATCACCAAAGAACTTAAATTCTGACTGTAATTCATCAACACAATCATTCATTTGTATGATGAACAGCAATGCTCGCAATACACTACCCTGTGGCACTCGCATATTCACTACCGATTCTTTTGATGCTAGATTACCTGCTCTAACACATTTCTTTCTGCTTTTTTAAGAATTCCTCTATCCAGCAAGAAACTTCATCAACTAATATAGCTTTAAAACCATTTTATTACTCACGCAGTCAAATTTCTTAGAAAAATTTTGGTGCTACACTATCAACTTGGCATCCCTTGCCCAACTTATCAGGAATATGTTCCATATAGCTCACCATCCTGAGATCATTGCCTAAAGCCATGTTTTCGATTTTTAAACCAGTTTCTTTTATGACAGACATTTCTGATGTAGCTCCATATTATTCTCTCCATCATCACTGATATCAAACTGATAGGCCTGTAATTTTTGTCCCTATTTGTGACCCCTTCTTTATGGATTCTTACTACTATCACTCTTTTCCAGTCCTCTTGTAAGCGGCGAGACTCCAAATTCATTCTAATAATATTTTAAGGTAAGGTACAATATAGTATCCCACTATCTTTAGTACATCTTTAGCAATATTATGTACCATACTCCTCAATTTATTCTCTTCAATCCCAGGATGATAGTTCCTAATGGTTTCATTAAACCAGTTATTTAATAACTATGCTATTTTAAAATCTTTATTCATTCTTCTCTGTCCTTATTCTCAGTTGTCTAAATACCCTCCCTTCACTCCGTTTTCTAAGATAGTCATTGAAGTTTCTGGATACTCATTCAGTGGTCTCCCTGCACTAATAATGTCCTTCATAAACCCATTTTTAGCTTCTGTCTATGATGTTATTAATTGTTTGTTTAATTGTTTTAAGTATTACCATCTGCCTTACTGTCTGTTAACTCTGTTACATTCTCTTTTCACCAATCTCTTTAATCTCCTCATCTCCCTATTGTACTTCTCTTTATTTTCTGTTTTGGAATAAATATTTCCTTCTTCTTCTTCTTCTTCTTCTTCTTCTTCTTCTTCTTCTTCTTCTCGTGTCGATGACAGCATCAAATATGTGGTAGTTTTTCTGCCAATGTGATGGCTTTTTCAGTAGCTGATTGGAGGTCAAATTGAGATACATTTATTCCAATTTGTGGACAAGACAGCAAATGTACCATGGTTTCTCTCTCCTTGCACGAACATGTGGTATCTGGCTGTTCTCCCAGGTATCCCCAAGTGGCAAGTGTATCTTTGCAGCGGCCAACTCCAACTCGAAGCCTGTTTAGTGATGTCCATATGGGCCATGGTTATTCAGTTTCAGGTGATAGACCTCTTTTGGCTTGATCCACTCGAACCCTTGTTTTAATCTTTTCTCCCAAGCCAGTATTCTTTCATTGCTTGGAGCTCCAGTTGGCGGCTTTGAAGTTCGCATGATGCTTGAATGGGACTTTAGTCTTAATGGCACTGGTGTATAGCCATGTAGGGGGTGTCAGAGATCTTCAATCACTTTAAGCCTTGCCACGCTGGAGGCAACTTACCGGCGGATATCTCCAGTGGCGATGCCAGCTAGTATCTCCAGTGGTGGTGCCAGCTAGTATCTCCACTTTGCTGACAGGCGATGGTCTGAGACAACCTGTGATGAGCCGGCATGTTCTGTGGCAGCACAACATCTACTGTCCTACCATGGCTGGATTTTTGCCACACAGGACATGCATACTCTGTTGCGGAGTAGCATAATGCTAAGGCAGAGGTGGGGATGATGCTTGGGTTAGCTCCCCAGCTAGATCCGGTCAACTTGCTTAAGATGTTGTCACATGCTGATACTTTCATCTTGACAATGCGACAGTGGCTTTTAAAAGTGAGACCTCTATCAAGAGCTACGCCCAGGTATTTTGGATTTTCACTGTGCAACAGAGTTGATCCATTCCAAGTCACATTCAGCTTTCACTTAGCGCATTTATTGCACAAGTGAAATGTACAGACTTCGTTTTTTTTTTATTATTATTATTTGGTTTGAGGTCATTCAGCTTGTAGTAGGTTCCAAGGGATTCAAGAGCTGTCGAAAGTCTATCCTCAACAACCTCAAAAGTCACATGTTGAGTAGCTAGGGCAAGATCATCAGCATAGATAAAGGACGTACAATGGTTGTCCAGGGATTGATCATTGGTGTAGATGTTAAATAAAGCTGGAGCAAGAACACTTCCTTGAGGTAGTCCATCTTTTGGTTTGCGTGGATGGCTTGTTGAATCCTGAAAGCTGACGTAGCATTTCCTATTGCTGAGAAGTTCGTAGACTATTTTTGTGAAACCGAAATCTTGGGTCATGTTGTAAACTTCAGGAAGGAGTTTTTTATCCTGATTCGTATCATAGGCTGCTGTCAGGTGAACGAACACTACTCCAGTAACTAAACCCTTTTCGAAGCCATCTTCAATATATTGTGTTAGGTGTAGGACTTGGTCTGAGTAGGAGCAGGCTGTTCTGAATCCGGCTTGTTGAGGTATCAGTTTGTCTTCAATAACAGGTGAGAGGTGTTTTAGAAGCATCCTCTCAAAAAGTTTATAGACGTGGCTGAGGAGTTATATTGGGCGGTAGCTATTGGCATCATCAGGAGGTTTACCAGGTTTTAGTAGTGCTACAACTTGAGCTTTCCTCCAGAGCTTTGGAATATTACAACTGTGTAAACATTCATTGAACATCACGAGAATCCATTTAACTCCTCTCTTCCCCAGCTGCTTGATCTGCTCAATGTGGATGCGGTCAACACCTATAGCTTTTCCGTTTTGGTGGGCTTTAATGCAGGTTGTTATTTCTTCAAAAGAGAAAGGGGCACTAATGATGGAATTTTCACTAGTGGTGTCACAGATGATCTTGGTTCTTGTGGTCTGGTTCTTGCCTTTGCTGGCTGGTTTGCTATTAAGAAATAGCTGGTGTGCAATATTATCAGGAGTGATGTCGTATAACTGCGTGGTTTGATGAGGGTCATATGTGAGTTTTTTAAGAATATTTCCTCATGCTTTTTTACTATCTCCTTGAACTGTTCCCACTTGGCCATGCTTCAATTTAGTGAACCTTGCCCTTCAGTTCTGAAATTAATGTTTTTTTTATTATTTTATATATATATATATATATATATATAACTGTATCTATTTTACCCTTGTTTTGGCTACTGGTTTACTGAATTCCCTAATATCGATCAGTAGTGTATTGTGATCACTTATTTCTTCAGTTACTTGAGACTCCACAAGATTTGCATCACATTTTATTAAAAACATATTCAACATGTTTGATCCCCATGTATTCTGTTCTATTACATGTGTAAAGCCTTCTTCCCATGCTAAGGTATTTGCAAATCTCTGTTCCCTTGTGTTATTAATCTTACTTCCTTCCCAGTTGAACCTGATAAATTTAAATCCTCACCAATAATGGCCGTTCTATATATGGAACAAGAAAATGTTGCAATGAATGCTGCTTCAAATATTTGCCCTTGCCTGATTATAGTTTTAGGCAGTTTTCTATAGTCGCCTAAGTGACACTGGGATATTTTAAATTTTCTGCCTCAAAACTTTCAATCAGAATAACACAAAACACCCTTCTACATTGCTTACACAGTTCACAGATGCTCCCTTAGGTTAGACCATTCTTTGTTAAAATAATATGACACTGAGCTCCTTGTGTTCATCTGTTTAAACTAATTTTTCATATTAAGATTTCTGGTAGTTTGCATATGTTGTGATGGAATGCATTGATCTGCATATTTGCAGCAGTAGGTTTCAGAGAGTCTGTCTTAAACTAATATTGTAATCAATACATCTTGTAGCTCCTCAATCGACCATGTACAGCTGTACTTAAACATCAACATATAAGAAATGTCGAATTTCATTAAGTATCAGCTACTCATAATAGAAGTGTATCTAATGTAATAATATGATAACAATGAAAAAAAGACGCTAAGTAGCAGAAAGGAATCAAATTAGGATAGGAAAATGAGCCACCACTTACCTTTAGATAATGGATGTGGGGCGCGAACACACATAAAAGACACAAACACAAACAATAAAGAAATTTTCGGGAAAAAAAACCCTTCGTCAACAAGAGAACATTATGAGAGGTGGGTGCAGCCAGAGATTGCCTCACAGAAAGACCGCCGGTCGAGAAAATGGTGGGGGTAAATTCAAACATCGGAAAAGTAGAGGGGCACCATTTTCTCGACCGGCGGTCTTTCTGTGAGGCAATCTCCGGCTGCATCCACCTCTCATAATGTTCTCTTGTTGACGAAGGGTTTTTTTCCCAAAAATTTCTTTATTGTTTGTGTTTATGTCTTTTATGTGTGTTCGCGCCCCACATCCATCATCTAAAGGTAAGTGGTGGCTCATTTCCTAATTTGATTCCTAATGTAATAATATGTGACAGATAAATTTTCTCACTTCACTGCCAGCTTTTCATATAGTTCAAGACAGCAAAAACATCTGCTTTGTAGCCAGAGTGAGGCAGGGTGGGGTGCTTGCACCACCCTTGTTTCCTCCCTGAAGTAGAGAAAAAACTATGTGAAAATAAAAATTTCCACTTTTAATTTTGAAAAATAAATTTCGTCAAAATTTATTGAGAACTCTCACAGACTAGTGCTTAAATAAGTTAAATGACTGTTTTTTTTTTCAGTTTCAACAATTTTCAAGTATTTTTACTAAGTTTTCTTGCTTCTGCCCAGTGAAGCTATTCCTGGCTATTCCCTTGTGTGCAGTAGTGATGTGGTTATTATAACACAGTCTCTCAACTGGTTTGATTCAATCCTCCATCCCTTCCTATCTTGTGCTAACCTTATCATCACCACATACCCCTTACAACCCACATCCGCAATTATCTGCTTCATATATTCTAATCTTTGTTTTCGTATGCAGTTCTTTCCATTGACTGTTCCCTCCGCTAACAACAAAATCAGTCCTGCATGTCTCAAAATATGACCTACCATCCTGTCTCTTCTTTCTGCAAGACTGTTCCACAAACTTCTTTTCTCACCCATCATTTCCAAAACTCATTCATTTCATACTTTATCTTTCCACTTAATTTTCAGCATCCTTCTATAACACCACATTGCAAATGCTTCAATTTTCTTTCTTTCTAGTATTCATGCTTCACTGCCATAAAGTGCTGTTTTCCACATATAAAGATTTAAAAAGTTCTTTCCAGGTCATAGATTAATATTTGAAACTAAAAGATTTCTCTTTTTCATGAAAGCTCTTTTAGCTGGTGCTATTATGCTTTTAACATTCCTACTTCAGCCATCGGTTGTAATTTTACTTCCTAAGTAGCGAAATTCAAACTTCTTCTATTGCATCCAACCCTATTTTTATATTAACCTACAATTGTTGGTATCATTTCCGCTACATTTAATCACTTTTTTTTTCCTTTGATTAATGTTTAGTCACAAATATTTCTTCAGTATTTTGTTCATGACAGTAAGTAACTTCTCAATATCCTCAACCTGTTCCGTCAACAAGAAAATGAAATCATCAAATTGTAGTATACTGATTCTTTTTCCCTTGAACACTTATGCCACATGAAAATCTTACTTTCACTTCCTTTATTATTTCTTCAACATTGATGGGGATAGACTACAACCTTGTCACACACCCTTTTTCACTGATACATGTCTCTCATGATCCTCTACTTTTATTATGCTGCTTGATTCCTTTAGTGATTATAAAGTATTCTTCTATCTCCGAATTTTAGACCCAACTTCTTTAAATTTTTGAACATCTTGTCCCACTTAACGTTACCAGAAGCTTTTTCTACATGAACAAATGCCATAAAATATCTTTGTCTGATCGTCACCTACTATCTCTCCTACTACATTTTTCATTCTTCTGTACATTATTCTGGTCAGTAATTTTGAAGCATGTAATGTTCAACTTATAGCGTGATAACTCTCGCATCTGTCAGCTTGTGCTTAACTTTGGGAGTGTGAAGATAACACTTTTATTAAAATCGGTGGGAATCACACTTGTCTCAAGTCTGAATAATATTTGGATTTCTTCTTCTCCTATGGATTTCAGAAGATCTGCTGGAATCTCAATGCAAACTGCCTTCTTTTATTTCAAGTCATTCAAAGCGTTATCAAATTCTGTCCTCAAAACAGGATCACCATAAGTCAATTTCTTTTTCCTGAACACTGTTGTTCAAATCATCTCCATCATACAGCTTCTATATGTATCCCTTCCATCAGTTAGCTCTGTCTCTTGAGCTTAGAAGAGGTTTCCCATCGGCCATCCGCAGCTTTAATGTTTATACCTCTTTTCTTCATTACTCGAAAATTCTGTTTACTCTTCCTACTTGCCTCATCTGCTTTCAATATGACCATTTCCTTTACTACGACTTCACACTTTCCTTGCAGAGATCTTTCTTTTGCTATTTTCCTTTCCCGTTTATTTGATTTCTAAATTGTTAATATTGTTCTCTTCCTGCTTCATCCTGAGCATTTTTGTGCCTTCTCCTCTGATCCATCAACTCCAAAATTTCTTCTGTGATCCAAGGCTTTCGGTCAGCTTCTCCTTTACCAGCTTTCATTATTTTAGGCATTTAAAGCATTTTATTCATCCTCAATTGAGTTCCTTTCAGAGTTACTTCTTAGACCCACATCTACCATTTCTCCAAATTTTTCTCTCATGATAAATTGTTTCGATTTATTCACTTCCAGTCTGTTCAGTACGTTCACCACAACTAGTTTGTATAAATTCTAACAACCTGCTTCCGCGCTCATTTTTTTCTCCAAAACTTCCTATAGTATTCCCCTCTCTTCCATCTCATTCTACTGCATTCCAAATGCTCATGATTATTAGATTTTACTTCCCCTTCACATATTTGATTAATTCTTCAATTTTGGCATATATTTCCTCTATTTATTCACCATCTTCCTGTGTGATTGGTATTTACATTTATACTAACATGGTTGGGGTGGGCATAGTTTCTAACCTCATAAAAATAATCCTTCACTAATCTATTCATAAAAACTCACCCGTTTCCCTACTCTTTTATTCATTACAAAACCCATACCAGTAACTCCACTTACAGCTTTAGTGTTAATTATTCTGTGTTCCCCAGACCAGAAATCCTGTGCATCCTTCCACTTAATCTCACTAAGCCCAACAACATCTAACTTAGGTCGTTCCATCTTCTTTTTAAGTTTTCTAACTTACCTGCTCTGTTCAGACTTCTAACATTCCACACAGTCTCATAGAATGTTTCTATCCATTCTGATGACTCCTCCCCGAGTAGTCCCCCCATGGAGATCCAACTGGGGGACCATTTTACCTCCGGATTATTTTACCCAGGAAGAAGCCATCGTGATGTATGTAATTTGAGAGGATTACATGTCCTCAGGATACCCTTTGGGTCTTTAATGCAGTGGTTTCTCATTGCCTTCTGCATCCCCATGCTATTGATCATATCTGATTAATTGCCTTTAGGGGCCATTTCCAACCCCAGGGGCAAGACGGTGCCTGGGTCTGCTCCCCACTTTCCACCCTCATTTAGGAGGCCATTGGAAAGCAATGGGAGGACTTCTTATACTGGGAATCTTCCAGTTGACAGATCCTCATCCATCCAAACAGGATGCACCACGTGAAGGAGAGGTTGACAGTGACAGTTGTTTGGAAAAGGCTAATATAGTGTCTCCCAAACCTCCCACTATATACTGTTGTATAAGGCATTCTAGCAAACTACCTCTACTAGTTGACTAGGATACTTTATATTATCTGAGAAGTTAAAGTAAGTGTATTATAGTAGCTAGCCTGGGTGAAATTCTGGTGGAACCGAACTAGCAATTTTTTTAATACTCTGAAATAGTTTGTAGAGTTCTTGAATAAATAATTAAGTCAACATCACACAAAAAAAATATGGAGGAAAACCAAACTAGCTGCTATATTGAAAACTGGAGAAGAGGCACCTGACTTCAAGGGATATAAACCTATTCAACTGTTGTAGTCACTGCATTAAATGTTAAAAATGCTATTACTGAACCATTTAGCACCCGTTACTGAAGATTCATTAATATGCTGAAGATCAGTACACAAGCATTTGTAGAACAAATAACCTAGGCAATACCATACATGGATAATGGTTTTCAAAGAAGTTACGTAAATGGAGGAGCATTTATTTATTTTTCATGACCATACTATTCTGTAAACTACAGGATCACAGTCATTAGAATCTACAAACTGGCTCACGACTATGGCTTACTAAAGTAATTAACATCTATTGTACAACCGAAATATATCTGTTGAGTACAGAGGAAGTTAAAACCATAGGAGAAATCGAAGCCGTATCTGCTACAAAAAAAAAAAAAAAAATAATAATAATAAAAAAATAATGGTTATTTTCTGTGTTCTACACCATATAAACTAACTATCACATTAGAAGAGATGCACAAGTTTTTCATAAGCATAAGTTCTTTCTTCGGAACTGCAGAAAAAGTAATTCGATCATGTGGAACAAATATTGACAGTTTTCTTTTTTTTTTTTTTTAAATACATTCATTCAAGAACCACCTGAAGCCAAAAGCACAAAATCAATTTGTTGCTCTCTGCTTCCTTAACATTTAATCAAGTAAGTAAGTTATGCTGTAATTGTAGGCTTCCGCGGCCAGAGTCAGCTGATTCTTGGCTGTCCGGGTGGCGCCGCGTCATGTTCATCGTAGCTACGATGAACATGACGCGGCGCCACCCGGACAGCCAAGAATTAAGCTATGCTGCTTTACACCCTGGTGCCCCTTCATCATTCCTCTTCCACCAGGTAACGTCTTTTCCCTTAAACTCCGGCTCTTTTATCATATCAATTACTGATTGTGTTCTGCGGTAATTTTCAGAAACAGATCTAGCAGCTCTTTTGTGCAGCCCCTCCAACTCCTGTATTTGATACCCAAAATGTGGGTCCCATACTACACCACCATTCTTAACAAACGGTCTGACCAAAGAATTTGGAAACAAAACTTCGGTAAGGCCATTGCTTGAATCTGGTGGTGTGGTATGGGACCTTCATTTTGGGTATCAAAAACAGGAGTTGAAGGGATGCAAAGAAGGGCTACTAGATTTGACTCTGGAAATTTTGGCAGAACATAATCAGTAACCGTTATGATAAAGAAGTTGGAATGGGATTCATTGGAAGACAGGAGTTGGGTGAGAAGAGTCATAGGAATGTACAAGGTGTATATTGGTGATGAGGCATGGAAAGATACTGGTGGAAGAATTAAGAGAGGTGCGTGGAGGGGAAAAGATGACCATGACCACAAGATGGCACTCACTTTCAGGCACAAGGTTGTGGTAAGATTGGAGATTGGAATAAGTTACCAAGAGATATTATGAATAATTTACCAAAAAACGCTGATGTAATTAAAGTTTAAATTTGTAGAGGGCCAAAGTAGTTGGGTAGAGGAAAAGGGAAAATATAACGTGCCAACTGAGTGTGTGCTCCATTGCAATTAAATTAAAGTCTCTAGCTCCTCAAACTTCAATTTCTTATTCAATTTCAGGCATACTGAGACGAATGTTGTCTACGCCTTGACAGCTGTTGAATAATGTCCAATCTTTGTTATGTAGAAGATTCCTTTCTTGTTGTATCTGTTAGTTTCTAGCTGTTGCTTCTTTTACTTCCTTACCAAGCCCAATGGGTTGCTTCGGTTCACACAATTTGTTAACACACTTAAATTTTCCAATTTTGATTTCCAGATGTTTTCATTATTGTGTTTGTATTCTACATACTGTTTTTCCTCATATGAAATCATGAGTCCTGCTTTTTCTGCACGCTCGTGCAATTTTTCAACCATTTTTAGAGCTGCTTCTTTACTTTCTGCTAGTAATGGCAGATCATCAGCAAAAGCAAGACATTTCACCTGTAGACCTGCTTGCTTGAGCCTAATCATATCCCTTCTATTTCATCTACTTTTATTCAATTTTTCCATTTTTTCATTACTTTTTCCATGATGTCAAATAAGATGGGAGACAGATCATCTCCTTGCCAAACACTTGTTAGTATCGCCAAAGAGTATAAATTCTTCCAACACTTTGAAAAGCTTATTCCTGTAAATTTAATCGTACGTTAAAAAAAAAAAAATAAACAACATGAAAACGATTACTGTATTTCTACCTATTGTAGTTCTTAGTCTCGAAATATGTTTACAATTAAAGATTTGTTCCACACAAGATCTACCCTTTTAGAAACCCACTTGACACTTTCCTATTGGATGGTCTGCCTTGTTTACCACTAATTTTAGCAGGGTTGTGGAAAGTATTTTATAGGACATAGGTAATAACGATATTGTTTGGGTCAGTCAATCTACCTTTTTATGGAGTGCGCGTATAAGGGTAGATTTCCAGTCTGTAGAGATCTCTCTCCCTCTCTTTTTTCTGAGCGTATTTCAAAAATCTTCAACTTCATTCATTTTATTGTCCTGGTTTATGTGGGCCTGGACACTGATGATCCTATACGCTTAGTTCCTGACCTGATGAGATTGAAAGTATACCTGATGGTAAGGTCAAGTTTATAATCTAGTCTATTATACTTTTATTAACTACAAAAGATGCTCCTAGGAGTGTAGTTTCTCTTTTGCAATCCACATTCCAGGTTTGCTGCCAAACTCGTCACACTTTTTATTCTGCTATTTGAGCTTACGTTTTGTTTTCTGTTCTCCTAAGTTTCTCTTTTTTTTAAAAAAATTCTGCAATACCAAAGTAGAGTATGGGTACATGATAATGTGATATTAGTTGACAAGGAGTATGGATGGTATTCTAAATTTGAGTATCTGTTATTTTTTCAAAAACTGCCAAGAACAATGGGACTTAAACACATTAGTGGTTTGTACTGTAGTTAAACCCCCTACAGCTGACCTGATCTGATGCCAGATATGGTGTGATCAGGAGCAATATTGTATGCTATATAGGCTTGTCACCTGATAAATCATTGTCAGGTGGCAGAGTCTCCGGTATTGTGAGGTTCTGACTAGATCAAGTTATGTAGAGTGTAACATTACTTAGTCAGTCGATTTTAAATCAGTTTCTCTGAGACCCTTGAGCAGTAAATACCTTTTTATGACAGAGCCGGATTAAAACAGTGCAGGGCCTTTAGCAAATTTGAAGTAGAGGCCATTGGTTTTTCGCTGTCCAGGGCAATGGTAGAGGTAAAAAAAAAAAAAAAAGTCACCCTTCTTGCCTGATGGGAAGACTTCCAAGAATCCTAGGAATGGCCCCCCCCCCAGAAAATGTGGGGCTCCCAGAAGGTACGGACCCCATAACATGTGCTAACTATTGCTACGTGACTAATCTGGTAATGTTGTATGACGTCACAGTGTAGGAAGTTGTCACTCAATGGAGGGTATTAATGGAATTATTAGAAGTGTAAAAAGATCTTCCGTGTTTGTGGGATATTTCTGACAAACTATACATCAAGAGATCATGGAAATAATTAGGTATAAGACAATTGCCCTTTATTATTTTATCAACATTTTGAACATCCACCTTTATAGGCTTCTGGAATGCTCTGAAATGTGATGCCAGAATGCCAAAAATGTTTTCAATGACCTTTCTAACTCTGGAAACTCTATAATTAAAAATCCTTATTTCATGTGTTATACTTTTCTGTGGGTATGGTTTCAATATATTCAGAGCAAGTGCTTTGTTGCCAATGAAAACATCAATGTATTTGCTCCAGGCAACAATGAAACTTGAAGCAGCTTTAGTTAATCTACCAGGGGCTGGCATTAGGGAGGGGGTAGAGGGTAAACGGGGCAAATGTACCCTGGGCCCGCTGGATGAAGGGGGGCCTGATAGCCAGCCGGAGAGGCCAGCAGCCCAAGGATCCGTCCATTGTCGCCCAGGCGGTGGTAGAGTTAGAAAAAAAAGGTCGCCCATCCGGCCTGACGGAGTGCCCCATCGGAAACGCTTACCCGGGGCCCAAAAATCCTAGTGCCGGCCCTGTAATCAACAATTAACATATTATAAAACTTTGTGCATTTTAGTAAGCCCCCATCTGAAACATTTCCATTGGTGCCAGAATAACAGTATGACGCTAAATGTTGCCTTGCAATTTTAAAATAGTAATCCATTTCTTGTTTGCGTTAAAATAAGAATGTGCTAATATCCACTGAGCTGACATACTGATTAAATTGCCAACTTCTCTCATATCGTCTGGCTACATTTTCTGTTTTAGGCATCAAACATTTATTTAAGAAGATAACAATTTTCACGCAAAATGTTCCCAATGACCAAATGCTGTATTTGAAGTTGATGAGCAGTTGTGAAAGAATTTTTAATCATGAAAAAATTGATTCAGATTAATATTGTGATTAATAAAATTAAAAACACTTCTAGTGAAAATTAAAAATAACTGTTACTAGAAGTTGTTCATATCATATTTGTTTAATTTAAAAATTATAATTAAAATTGGAACTTTATCTCTTTAACTGCATAAATTAAAAAAAAAACTTACAAATGGATTTACACGTTTGTGGTATTATTTTAGAGAATAATTGTACAGATATAGCAATGCTGAATTTGAGATTAGCATATTCTCTATCAGTTGCTAAATACTTAAAGAGTTAAGTCCACTTAAGTCCGCAGTAACAGATTCTCTCATGATGCTATTTTGCTTTGTGATAAGAGGTTTTACTAAATTTAACAGCTCATTGAAACTTTCATTTGCCATTCTCAAATACTGGCAATAATCATCACTGTCAAGTTCTCTAATTAATTTCAAGTGACTAAATTCATTCCTATTCTTAAACCATTCTTTTGCCCATATTCTTCTTGCGTCCATACCTATTGTCAAAAGAACACTGCATATCAGGCCTAATGTAGACGCGAGACTCAATTTTATAGCTGATATGGTCAGACCAACCAAATCAGGTCATCCATATGGGGCTTTAGTATTTTCATTCAATAAAGGTATTATACTCATACCATGATTTGTTGTTAGTGACAATTCAAATCGAAGTAACGATACCAATTTATCTGTGCCTGGTATTTTTGGTTGAGTACTTAGTCAAATATTTCTGTCTGCTTTTGTGTACCATGATATCCAATATACCAGATGGCTTCAATTGATGATGATGATACCATTCTATTTATTTTAGCAGTATATCTTACATTTGAATGGGACACCATCTTCATGTCACTGTATTGTGTTGCATAACATATTCGTTTTGCAAAGAGTGAGATTAAAATTGTTCTCTATGAATATAAAATTAATAATTTTATTATTTACCTTGTTTAAGTGAGTTATTCAAATAATAGTGTGAGCCACTGTAAATAATTCATACTGAACTTTTATTGTATAAGGTTATTATAGATTTAAATTATTAAAAAAAACTAGTTTTGAACAGCCACAGTAACTTAAATATGGAGAGTTGCTCAATCTGTATCATTTCATTTTATTGGTGTTAGAATTAAAAATTATGCATGGACGGGAAGAGATGACCATGACCACAAGCTGGCACTCTATTTCAGATAGATGGGTGTGGGAAGATTTCCTTTCATAAGTTATGTATTGGAATAATAAGAGAATTGATTAATAATTTACCAAATATGGTGAAACAATTTAAAATTGAAATTTGTTTAAGAGGGTACAGGAAAGGGAAAAATGGACATGTAAGGAAATTGCCACCAGAGCATACTCTACATTGCAATTAAATTAAATTTAAAAGGCTTGGAGTCTTACAGATAGTTCACATAGAGTGGGATATTTCACCTTTAACAAAACATTTTTAAAGGCACCATACATTAATCTTCCCCCCCCCCCCCCCCCCCCCCGATTCTTATGGTAATTGAAAACTTTTTTTTGATCATATGGGTGCATAAATGATACTGTGACATCATCAACTGCTCAAGAAACACTTGAAAAATATTCAATCCACCAGTCATCATTTTTATGCATCCTACAAAATCACCTACATAGAAATCACTAACAGAATATGTTTGTTTTTTCAAAGTCTGCATTACCAATTGCATTTTCTGAACATTGTGCTTAACTGTTCTTGCCATATAAGCTTCATTTCTCTGAACAAGCCAATAATGCAGTGATTTTATACCGGTAGCCCATTCGTTTTGTTTACAGGATTGAAAAGTTTGAACATGTTCTGTTTAAAGTACTAATAGTGTGATAGTTTTTAATATATTGCCGACTGTATCAGCGAATGAAGCTATATTTCTAATAGCCAGTGGTGGTTCTATCTGAAGATTTAATTTTAAATAACCCACACACACCACCAGATGCTGTGTAAATCAAATTTGTTGAAATATTTTGATTACTTTTAGAAAACTCATGAAATTGGTAGTTATTTTTTAAGTGGCTTACAACACCATTTGCAGATATTTGATATTTCATTTTTATTAGTTCAAGAGCACAAAAAATGTGTTGTATTTAATGTCATCCGAAACAACACCAAAACTTTTCTATTATAGGCAAGATAAGTAAACAATGAGATTTGTTAATTTTTCCAGTGGTAGCTCTGAATATCACCTGGCAAACTAATACATCAGTTCTCTACAAAATCAAAGAGAAAAACCTGTGCATGATGATACTGATTCGCTTTTATGTTGTTATATAATATTATTAAAATTTTATAGATTTTACTTACTGTATTCATATCCATAGACAAATTGATGTCTGTACCTACGGTAAACATGACAACTGCTTCTTTTAGCTATTTACGTTTAAGGGACTATATTGTATTTATTAACTTTGATAATTTTATACTCCAGAAAATATGGAAAATACTTTTAATAACATATTCTAGTTACTATGATAAATAGTGGCTGTTCAAAAGCAGTATTTGTACTGTTGTGCCATTTGGTATCCGTTTCATAAAGGGTTGATGGGGTATAAGGGTTTGGGAGAGGCTATATTAGCCTTTTCCAACCAAATGTCAACCTCTCCTTCATGTGGTACACCCTGTTTGCACGGACAAGGCCCTGGTGACTGAAAGATTCCTGGTATAAAGAGTCACCCACTGCTTGCCAACGACCTCCGAAAGGAGAGTGTAAGAGTGGGGAATGGTCCAGGGCACCCTCTTGCCCTTGGGGTTGGAAATGGCCCCTAATTGCGGATGAATTAGAAATGATCAACGGCATAGGGATGCAAAGAGCAATGGGAAACCACCGCATTAAAGACCCAAAGGGTATCCCGAGCACATGTAATCCTCTCAAATTACATATATCTTGGTGGCTTCTTCCTGGGTAAAATATTTCGGAAGTAAAATAGTCTCCCAATCGGATCTCCAGGTGGGGACTACTCAGGGAGGAGTCATCAGAATGGATAGAAACATTCTATGAGTCGAACCATGGAATGTTGGAAGTCTGAATAGGGCAGATAGGTCATGGTCAAACAGAGATTCAGTAATCAAGTTCTAGACTGTATAGCGTACCCAGGAGCAGGCATAGACTCTGACTATAATTTGATAGTAATGAAGTGCAGGCTAAAATTCAAGTGAATAAGGAAGAAATGTAAGCAGAACAGACTGGAAGTGAATAAACTGAAACAATTTAGGATGAGAGAAAAATTTCCAGAAATGTTAGACTTAGGTCTAAGAAGTAATTCTGAAAGGAGCTCAACCAAGGATGAATGGAATACATTAAAGACCGAAATAATGAAAACTGGTAAAGAAACATAAGGCTTTAGGGAACAAGCCACCCAAAAACCCTGGATCACAGAGGAAATTTTGGAGCTGATGAATCAGAGGATAAAGCATAAAAATGCTCAGAATGAAGCAGGAAGAGAGGAATACAGGCAATTTAGAAATCAGATAAACAGGAAATGCAAAAAAGCAAAAGAAAAATGGCTACAAGAAAAGTGTAAAGAAATAGAAAAGGAAATGGTCATAGCTAAAGTAGATGTTGCATACCGGAAGATCAAACAGAATTTTGGAGAAATCTAGAGAAGAGGTGTAAACGTTTGACAGTATAGAGAAAGTACAGAGAAGAGCCACCACAGTCCTTATGAAAGCATCACAGAACTGATTAGCAGACTGGGCTTGGAGTCTCTGGTAGATAGGCGACACTTGTTTCGTTTAAACTTATTGGTAAACATGTGTTCTCCCACTTTTAAATTCTTTGTCCACCAACCTATTTGAGTCCGAATGATAGGAAAGATAAGATTAGAGAAATAAGGTGCCGCACTGATTCTTCTATGAATTCTTTTTTTCTCATACCATTCGAGATTGGAATGCACAGCAAAGAGATTAGTTTTGGTGCTGAGCACCCTCTGCCACCCACAAATTGCAGAGTATATATGTAGATGGATTTTCTTTTAGAAAATAATTTAAATCTATAATTACTTTGTGCAGTAAAACTCTTACATTCAAAATATTTTCCATTTTTTTTTAAATTGTTGTAGCTATACAAAGCAAAAACCTGCCAATCTGGGTCCATGACTCAACAACATGTTATTAGGGTATTATTTGGCCACATTTTTAGATTAAAAAAAAAATGGCTTTGAGTTATGGCTTCTCATAAATATGAAATTTTGGCATTTTGGAATATTTTAACGAGCTGCTATGTGAACCAAATTTATTATGGACTAGAAATGAATGTATCAGTAGTCCTAGTCTATGAGAGATATAAATTGCCATAGTTAACACAATGAGCCATTTACTTTTTTATGAGAAACAAATTTATAGAATTTCCAAAAAATTACAATTTTCCGTTAAATATGTATTTTTTTGTTTTTTTAGTTAATTTGTGCTTAATTCTTGAATATTATATTAAAGTCCATTTCTGAACCTTCATAAAAAGCAATTTAAACTATCTTTTATAGTTTTTTTATTTATATGCTATTAAACACACTAAGTATTGCACGATTTTTAAAATGTATGGATTTTGAATGAAAGTAGTTCCCCCACTGGTCACAAACTATACAGCCTAGAATACAATAAAAACTAATATTATGTGGCGTAACATATTTTGTTAAGATTTATTTTTATTTTCCTTTGTTTTCACTGATGACATATTTTAGCTGCATGTAACTGCATCAGCCTTTCAAATGTTGTAATATTGATCTGAATGATGGATAACAAACAAACAAAAAAAAATGACGATCTAAGAACCCACTGAAGATTTTTGATCAAATTAATATTGCGATGCATTATTGCCACTAACATGCTATACAGTAGGGCGTACATGTATTAATATGCGTGTGATTAAAGTATTTTTTTTTTTCTGGCAGCAAGTTTAGGGTAGTTTGTGATTAGGTTGAAATACAACCTGGATCAGGAATGACAACTGAAACTTTTTGCTGCAGCACAAGAAACAAGGAACTACAGTGATGTTTATTTTATAATACTTGTATTTAGTTAAGCAACTGCAAAGAAATGAATTGCCAGAACAATCTGTTCAACCCGTCATTTTTGATGGGATTTAAGGCTAGTGTTTAGTAAATTGCATACTTTAATATTTTTCCTGTGATAAATGTAAATGCTTATCAATAAATAAATAACGACTTAAGAGGTTTATTACGTGATAGGTATTAGTCGTGACAAATACTTGTCACTAGTTCATTCTCTACTTACATACTAAATAAGCAATATCATCAGTGCATCTGCTAATATTGTTTCTACAATACAAATTTTAGCTTATTATAACAACTCTTTCTTGGGTATGTACGTTTTTGAACTCTACCGTCTAAAGTCTAACATTCAAATTCAACGCCGAGAAAGACTTCATTCTGGTATAACATTTCTTAATTGTATTACAGTAAGTGAATTTTTATCATGGAATTACATTTTCAGTTTTTGAGTACATATACTATGAGGAAATACATATTAAGAACAACATGCAAAACTACTAATACAGAAAGGAAAAACATTACACACACACTATTCCTGGCTAACTGTTTTGCCCATTGTTCCGGGTGGCCCAGGTATGCACCTGACCTTATTGTTGCGCCACTGTGGCGACACAATTTGAGTCTCTTCGAAAGTCTATGAGCTTGAAAAACCATTAAAATTAGCCAATAACTATTCTTATTAAAGACTGTAATGAGCTGAGTATTGTTACGGTAGTGGCTAAGTAATTTGAATCAAACTAGTGGGAATTATTCTCTTGGTCTAAACATTTGTACCCAGGTTCTTTATTTAAGAAGTTGTATATGCTTTAGCCACCAAACATATACTAATCAAGTAAAGTCATTCGAAATATGAACATAAAATGGAAGCATTAAGAGAGGTTCATGGAAGGGTAAAGTTGAACATAACTACAAGGTAGTGCTCGATTTCATTCATAAGGGTGTGGGAGAGCTGTTGGGTTTATAAGGAAGTGCGGCACCTGAGCTGTCTTAGTATCTGTCAGTCAGCCGACCAGTGAAAATGTTTTCGCATCTGAGGAAGATAACGGATCTATTCGTGGAAATATAGTATTTTCACAACACAATCCGGCAGTGCAACCGTGAAGACTTCGTTGCAATTATACGCTGGGAAAGTCTCCGTTCTTACACTAAATACAGGGCGAGGCATAATATCGAGCGATTTTAAAAAGCGCGCGAATCAAGCTGCGTCGGAGTGGTGGAGGGGATAGCATCAATTAAGTTGGGCACGAAATAGCATTCAGTCATAATGGAGCACTGGACCCCACAGCATCATGCGTACGCTGTCAAAGCATTTTATCAAAACGGTAGTTCGTACCAGCTAGCCCGTCGTGCATTCCGCAACCATTCAACATTAATTGGAATCGGCCGGTGTCATCTCCCTGTGCGATTAAAAAGTGGGTTGAGAACACCTGAAAAACATCGAACGTGTAAAGGCTCGTTACCACGGCACGTAGTAGGCAGAACGCGCCTTTCATCTTCTACCGCCCGGCGGTGGGTCGAGGTGCGCTGTCCCTCGTAACATATGCGGCAAAGATGACAGGCTTTCCCTAAAAGGTAGAAAGCAAAAAGTTAAATTAGTAAATGCGGTATCAAAAGAAGTAGGAGTTAAGATGGGAGTCCCACAGGGTAATCTATTGGGGCCATTGTTATTCGTTATTCTAATGAATGATTGTGTTAATGGTTACTGTAAGAATGTTATATAAAGTGACATAATGTTACATAAAAGGATTAAAACAATAAAAGACTGTAAACAGCTGCATGAGGATCTAGATAGGATAACTAGCTGGGTGAGAAATCATGGGAAGAAGATAAATGCAAAGAAGAGCCAGCTTATTAGGTACACAGATAAAAAGCTAAAGGTTGATTATGATTATAAAGTGGGAAAGGAGCTACTTACTGAAGACTCGAAATGTAAGCACCTTGACATAACAGTTGATAGCAAAGTTAACTGGGCAGGACACTTTGGACAGGTGGTAGGAAAAGGATTCTAAATCCTTCACCGGTTGGGAAGAGTGATGAGGGACTGCAATAAAGAAGTAAGGGAATTGGGGTACAAAACTTTGGTCAGACCACTGCTTGAATATGGTGGTGTAGTTTGGAATCCACATTTTGGGTATCAAATACAGGAGTTGGTGGGGGTGCAGAGGAGGGTTGCCAGATTTGTCTTTGGAAATTACCACAGAACACAATCGGTAACTAATATGAAAAGGAGCTGGAGTGGGATTCATTGGAGGATGGAAGGAGGGTGAAGAGAGTCATGAGAGTGTACAAAGCCTATACTGGTGATAAAGCATGGAAAGATTTTGATGGGAAAATTAAGAGAAGTGCTTGAAAGGGTAAGATTGACCATGGCCACAAGCTGACAATTGATTTCACGCATAAGCGTATGGGAAAATTTTCTCTCGTAGGAAAGGGTGTGAGGGACTGGAATAAATTGGCAAGAGAAGTAATGAATGATTTACCGGAAACGATGAATGAATGAATTTAAGTAAAAATTAGTAGTAGGTTGGAAGAGGGAAGGAGAAAGGAGGGTGTGTATGGCGATTGCCACCGGAGCGGGCGGTCCATCGCAATTTTATCAATTATAAGAAATATTGGATGTTCGAATGTTAATATCCACATGAAAAAAGGTAAACATAAAAAGATCTGCTTTTTGAATTTATTGTTGAGTGAGGAGATGAGAGCGTCTTTCCGAATCTGCGCATTTCAATACAGGTTATGCTTACGATTGCAATGTATATGTATATGACAAGTTGCGAGCGATCGTTCAATAAGCTAGAACTAACAATTTCGTATTTGAGAGTTACATTGTGTCAAGAAAGGCTTTGCTCAGTGTAGGGTGAGAAGAAATCGAAGAAATAGACTTGTTATTAATCTATTTGCGTCGCAGAAGGCAAGGAAGTTGCAATTCTAAGTTTAAAACAGTGAAATAATTCTGTTTTAAAAAGAAAAGAAAAGTATTTATTAATATTTATGATTGTTTTCTTTTATATTTAAACTATTTACGAAAGGGTGTAACTTCTATGCTTGTGCTAGGCGCCATTTCCGGTGGTACACCGCTGTATTCAGGGTCATTTACTCGATGAAACGTTAGTTTATATTCATATCTATTTTCAGTTAATAAATTCTTAAACTGATTAGTAAGTGGAATTTTAGTCTTTTCCTTTATATCTATTCATATGTTCTTCATTACTTCTCATGCTTCAGCAACTCCTTCTATATACTCTCATAACGTGTAGGCCTATTATTAACTGCCAGTACTGTTTTGTATATTAATATAAGCAATTATACGAGGAATTAAGTTTTTCCCGGCGTATTGATGAAATGAAAATTTCTCGGGTTTTCTGCCGGATAATATTTTTATTTAACTAAGTTTATTATGAATTAAATAAAAATATCCGGCAGAAAACACGAGAAATTTTCATTTCATAAGCAATTATTGAGTGGAGCTTTCTTGTAGGTTGCACCCAAGTATATTTATGAATATTTTTATGTGGATAGAAGCCATTGAAGAAGTAACAGATTAATGTGGTATTTATTTTAAAAAAATTAAAGTCTCCGCTACGGTCATACCATATTTTAAGAAAGGAATTTTTTGGAATTCAATCCTTAAAGTGCGAAACTATCATTATTTATAAAACTCGCTTTTGTTGCGTCGAGCTATTTATCTCTCTTGACACTTAACAGAAATCTATAAATGAGCTAACATTTTAATTATTAAGATCTCCGCTTTGGTGAGATCCTCTTTCCAATTCGACCCTTAAAAGGCAAATGTATCATTATTTCTCAATGGTGTTTTTTGTGTCGTGATCGCTTTATCTCCCTTAATACCTAACCAAAATCGATAAATGAGATATCATTTCAAGGTCTCCGCTTTGAGCAAATCATATTTTAACAAAGGAATTTATCGAAATTCAACCCTAAAAGGGTAATGTATCGTTGTTTCTAAAATGTGTGTTTTTTTTTTTTCCTCACGAGCCATTTAGTATCACCCTTCCTACTTAGCCAAAATAGATGAATGAGGTATCATTTTAATGATTAATGTCCTTGCATGGTAATATCGTAAATAGAGACTGATTTTTTTCGGAATTTTATCCTTATATGGCAAAAAATATTATATTATATATCAAGGTCATGTGTACGATACGCTGCCGTCACTAAGGATTGATCTGTTAGCGGCAGATAGTAATACCACATATTATAGAGATATAAATAAACGATTGATCGCGTTGCGACTAGATAGCAGCAGCACATATCCTTACAACTGAACTTCCAGGCATGGCTCATACGATCAAAACAATTCTTAAATTTTTCTGCTTCCAGCGGGATTTGAACAATAGACCACATGCGTAACTTTGGAAATCAAGCACCTTATCCAAGCAGCCCGCTCTATTGGTAAGCATTATTACACATGCTATGTGTCTGTCTTTCACAGTTCAGTTAGTTTTTCATAATTCCTTGACAATATGTATTATCTGTACCAAAAAAATAGTATCCTGTGTCCTTCCTAAAGGTAAATAGCATCTCTTTGTCAAATTTCAGCACGACGGATTAGCCATTTAGCCTGGACATACAGGGAGCCAGAGTTACTTTCGCATCTACAATATTATATAGTATAGGTAGCAGTTACCCGCAACCTCGTCCTCTTGGAAGAGTTTTATAGTATAAGAGTGCTCTTTAATAATAATAACAGTAATAGTTATAAATATTTCAATGTAATAATAAAAATTTATTAACGTTCTATAGCAAAAAAATTCAATAATATTTAACATCTCTAACAGATGTTTTTCTTTTTGCTGTCAGGATATTGGTTGTATTTTGATGATATAATGATACAATCAATTGTTTCTGCTTTAAAATTGAAATTCACGTTGGTTATTATTAGTCTTACGTGGGATCACACGTTAAGAATTATTTTTAACTGGAAGACCCGTGCAAAAATTTCGTGAATACTTTCGGTGTTTGTAATAGGATGAAAGAAGAACCTCTTCGTTGGTTTCAATTGCTTATTTGTTTAGTGTAATAGGTTCATAGCAAAAGTCGACGCCAGTGAAGCAGTTTATTAATATCTCTGTGATATGTGCTACTGCTATCTAGCGGCTATTCGCATGACTTTCACAGTTATTACTTTTGCCTTTTAAGGCTCTTATTCAGAAAAATTTCGTTCTTAAGAAATGATGTGACTAACACAGAGACCTTAATCTTTAATGTGATAGCTCATTTATCTATTTCGGTTAGATATCAAGGGAGATAAATGGCTGATAATAAAAATACGTTACGAAAATATTGATAATTTTGCCCTTTAACGGTCGAATTCCGAAAAATTCCTTTCTTAAAATATGATTTGATCAAATAGGAGACCTTAACCTCTAAAATAATACCTCATTTCTCGATTTCAGTTGAATATCGATGAAGGTAGGTAGCTCATGACAAAAAATAAAAAAATACTTTATGGAGATAATTATGCTGATGCCCTTTAAGGGTCGAATTCTAAAAAATTCCTTTCGTAACATGTGATGAGACTTTACTCTTTAAAATTATACTTCCTTTTTCGATGTAAAAGGAGATAAATGGCTCGTGACACAAAAATGCGTTGTAGAAATATTGATACTTTTGCCCTTTAAGGATCGAATTCCGAAAAATTCTTTTCTTAAAGTATAATTTGACCAAAATGAAAACCCTAATCTCTAAAATAATACCTAATTTCTCGATTTTGGTTAGATATCAAGGGAGATAAAAAGATATTGAGAAAAAAAAATAAGTTATAGAAATAATGATAATTTTTTCCTTTAAGGGTCGAATTCCGAAAAATTCCTATATTAGGATATGATGTGACCACGGCGGAGACCTTAATCTTTAAAATGACACCACATTTATGTATACCCGGTCAGATACCAAGTAAGATAAATGGCTAGTGACACAAAAACGCATTGCAGTAATATTGATACTTTTGACCTTTAAGGGTCGAAATCCGAAAAATTCTTTTCTTATTATATGATGTCACCAAAGCGGAGATCTTAATGTTTAAAATGATACTTCATTTATCGATTTAGGTTAGGAATGCAGGGAAATAAACAATTCATCGATAAAAAAATAGAAATATTGATATTTTTGCTCTTTAAGGGTTGAATTCCGAAAAATTCCGTTCTTAAAATATTATGTGATCAAAGTGGATACCTTACCACATATAAGTAAATCCAAAATGTCAGAATTTGATCACGATACAGTGTATATATTAATATGCATATGACTGAAGCTATGATTTTCGGACGGCAATATTATAGGAGGTTGTGGTTCGGTTAAAATACAGCTTGGACCATGATGACAGCTGATATGCTTTTTTGAAACATAAGGGACGATGGATTTAGCTTTAAAATTTATGCGATTTAACATCAGGATGGGAATTATTTTAAATTGTGTTTGCTTTCAATAAAATCGTATTATTTATGTCATTATTTCAGTCGCATATACATTAATGATTTGTGCGATGTAATAAGGGGGGAAAAAACTGCCGATGATGCTAATGTTTATCGTGAAATAGAAACCCAGGACGATTGCGCTTTGTTATAGGCCGTTCTGAAAGTAATCGCTTTGTGCAAAAACTGGCAGCTAGTGCCAAGTCATGCGTGTAAGTAAAAAGGTGACACCATAAGATAAGATACGAGAAATTAGGGCTAGAACCCCATTTCTACAATTTTTTTCCACGAGTGATTAGGGAGTGGAACAGGAAGGAGTTATCGAGCGAGAGAACTTTGTTCTGATAGGAGTATGTATCTATAAATCCCTCCGCCATCCTAATCTGGGTTATTCCAGACCGCTCCCTGCAATATCCCGTATATTCCTTCCAATGTACAAACGGTTACCCATTGGGATTGGTGTAATGCACCCTCCGCCACCCACTTTTAGTGAAATGCGGAGTAATGTTATATATATATAAGAGACGTGTGTTTTCATATACGTATTTCACTTTTCAGCCACCACTAACTAGCACAGATCACTGGTGTTTGTGTGTGGAAGTAGCATGGAGTTTCCTGTAGTGCACAACGTTGGCAGAATGCCGATAACTGTGGGGATGTGGGAGATATGATGATTAAAGTTGGTCAATGCGTTTTAATATTTCGACGAAAAATTTGTGTCTCCTTATACTCTTTTCTGCCACAAATGCATAGGATAGACCATTGATGTTTGTGTGTGATAGTAGCAGTGAATCTCCCATCGTGCACTCTAGTGGTTAAATGTCGGTAGCTGTGGGGGTATGGGAGATATGGTGGTTGAATGTGGTCAACCTGCGCCACTTTCATATTTCTGCCAAAGACGTATGTGTCTTTGTGTATTACTTTTCAGCGAAAACTGTATATTACAGATCACTGGCATTTGTGTGTGGTAGTAACACAGAGTCACCTTTCAATCACAACGCTGATTCAATTTCAGTAAATGTGGGAGAGTGGGAGATATGGTGGTTGAAATTGGTCGATCAAGGATATTTTCGTATTTCTACCAAAGACATGTGTGTCCGTAAATTTTACTTTGCTGCCTGAACTACATAGCGCACATGACTGGCATTTGTGTGTGGTAATAGCATCGGGTCTCCCATCGTGCACTATGATTGTTAGAAGTCGGTAGCTGTCAATTCAAATTCTTTACAAACACGAACGAAGTCGTGGGTACCAGCTAGTATTAACAATAAATAAGTAACTCAGCAGGCCAAGTTTCGCTAGCGAAACTGAATGTATTAATGCGCATGTGACCAGAGGCGGATCCAGGATTTTGGTTTGGGAGGGGCTTGAGCGGACTTTGGTTTGGTTTGGGGGGGGGGAGGGCTTGGCTGGAGTGGATTTTGGTTGGTGGGGGGGGAGGGCTTGAGTCGGGCAAAAGGTAGTATTTATAGTCTCCTCGGGCCTCAAATCCGTAGAGCTAAATAAAGTCTCAAAAATTACAATGTCGGAGATGGATCTACTAAATACTTTTGGTGGGGGCTTGAGCCCCCTAGCCCCCCCCCCCTTTCTGGATCCGCTCCTACATGTGACAGAAGCTATGATTTTCGAACTGAATCATTAGCCAAGTTAGGTTGGGTTGAAATTCAGCCTGGACCAGAATGACAATTAACACGCTTTGTAGAACATAAGGCATAAAGGATTTAGTGTTATAATTTACGCGGTGTAACATAAGGTTTTAGGATGCCTTGTAAATTTGTAATTTTGTTGGTTGCGTTTTGCTGTCGTCATTAACCCAATAGCAGGTATGGCGATAAACATTACGAAATCAGTGTTTGATATTTATTTAATAGAAAGAATTTATTTTACTGGCCGTGGTTTTAACAGCAGCCAGAATTTGTACACTCATTCCTTGGACGATATTGTTCAACTTTTGAACTTTAGAGCCACCAAATATATGTTAATCGAGTAAATTCCATCGAAATATGGGCAATTCTGTAGAAGTTATTATATAAAAACTACATATTGTCAAATGTTGATATTTATGATAGCTGTTTCTCATACATTTTTCTTCGAGAAAAAAGAAACTGAATTTCGTATCCATAATGATATGTAAGGAAGAAGTATTCACGTATTAACATCTTTTATTGTACATGGTTAGCGATCACGGAAGATTTATTACGCCAGAGACAAACTGTTTAACTATATACCAGAGACAATATATCTCTACCACGATATGAAATCTTCACGGGTTCAGACCTTATGGTGTTGAAGAAGAATAACAACGAGTTTTCGGCGGCTAGCTCTGCCCCCATCCTCCGCTTTGGTGTAATGCAGGGAGCACCAGAGCTGCACTGGCGATGGACAGGACAGGACTGTCAGATGTATGGGCATAGCCCATTCTGCCGTTCGTAAGCCAGGATTTACCTATGTCTCATATCTATTGTTAATTAATTTGAACTGGGATACTGTAAATTGTCTTGGCACGTTTTGGCATATAAAATTTTATTTTCTAAAACTAGTCGTGGGAAAATTATGTTGAAAGTACTTACAAGGGACCTATTTACAATACTGTGGGAATCTAAATCTATATTAATTTTTATAGGATCTACTTACTGGCAAAGTCGAAAAGAAAACTCTTCCCCGATCTCCCGACGGCTACTCTGGGTCCTTTTAGGTTACCCCGACTAAGGCCTGGCCTTTCGCCTCCACTTCCTTTGTTCCGCGGCTCCCGTATTACGTCCGTCGTTGATTGGCTGGCCGGAAACTACAGTTCATTTCCCAGCGGCTCTTCGCTACCTCTCTGATTGTAATGTGGATGTTTCAGAAGGTACAGAGGCAGGACTGGTCTTGCTTGTCGTTGTGAAGGGAGCGTATCAGTATAGAGCCATAGATCGCGATGACAACTGTTCTGTCTTTTTGTGACCCAGAAATGGGGAAAGGAAATCTGTTGCGGCAAAGACGAAGGGGAAAGCGGATACCATTGCTCGCAAACTTGCAGCTTTTGAAGCTCTCGAACGGCGAAATATGAGGAAACCAGAAACACTGAAGTCGCCGGACTACAAGACCAATTCCGTAGAGGACTTTTGCCGCTTAGATTACAACAACTTCTCTACAGTAATTTTGCAGCTAGAGGCTCAGAAGAACATACTACCTGTGGAGTGCAAACCACCTCCTTCATCGACCTCGCCAGAATCTACTACGTTGGTTCCAGACGATTAGCAAATAAATGTCGGTCGACATAGACACCTCCTCGGCCACGCCAGAAGCCCCTTCAACACCAGCAACTCTGATGCAGGAAGCAGAGCTGGTGTCGGTCGACACAGTTGCTGCCTTCAGCGAAGAAGACTATTCTGACGAAGACATGGAAGAAGATGCAGTACAACCCATCGAGCTACCCAGTGCTGCCCGTCACCGCCCACTATGAGGGCAACTACATGCAACTCTTATTTGACTTCTGCAAGCAAACATCCTCGCACATTGTGGGCTTCCCTGTACAGGCAGGGCTCCGTTTCTTGCCGCAGCATCCGCATCAGCAGCTGATCCTTCAGAGGTGACCTGCCGAAATGGTCATTTGCTGGCTGCCGAAGGAAACTGCGGAGGAAGAGGTTGCTGCAGTGCTGAAGAGCGGTGGAATCATCGCCACCGGCGTGCACCAAATGAGGAGACCGTCTCCCGCTGTGCACCTGACCGGCCAGTCAAGAGAGAAGACAGGCCCCAGCTGATCCTTGGGCACAAGGTCAGGATCGAGAAAAAGAAGAGGCCTCCGCTAGCTCTCACATAGTGCCTCAGATGTCAGCGGTTCGGCGCGCATCTGGCCCGCGACTGCACTGAGGAAGAGCGCTGCCTCAGGTGTGGAAGTAACCATGGTATCGCTATCTGCACCGTTCCTCGCGATGCCCAGCCCACATGCTGTAACTGCAGCGAAAATCCTATTCCTTCGTATAGTGGGTGCGTCGCGAGGAAGAACCTTCGAGCAAATATGCTGACTAAACAACAGAAGCCGGCTGCAGCCAACGTCGGGTCCCAATAGGGGGCCTCAGCAGCAGCGTCAACCGAGACAACAGCTACAGTAAGTCGGCCAGATGCCGGTAAGAAGAGAGGGCGGGGCAACAAGCGCCCTCTCACCAACATATTATGCAGACTGCTTACATCAATCGGCCGGCAACAACAGAGGAGAGAGAACGCGTCACCCCGTCAGCGTCTCCCGCAGCAGACACGTAGCGCTAGCACACGGCGCAATGTGTAGCCACCACCATCAAGATACTACCAGAACTAGTAGTAAGTGCTACTGCACAGGCAATCGCGCTTGTCACCAACGGAAACGAATAGTCCATCCAGCAAAAGCTGCTAGAAACGCAAATAACCTAAGGAAAAAGACGTCAACCAACACTAGAAATCATTTTGGGGCAGATGAGGGTGACAGGTACCCCACCGTCAGCCCAGACCCGCCGTTCCTGTCAACCGTGTTATTATCCAGCAGTATTTCTAGGGCTTCTTTGATAACTGGCTCCCAGTAGAAAGAGCACTTGACCAGCACCTTCACATTACCGACGTCCATTTTAAGACCGTTTTCAATCACACACTAGGCGACTGCAGATTTCTCCATCTGGAACAAGCGGATGTTGCGCTCGTCCTCTGCCACACGAGCCTTGATGGTCCGGATCGTCTGACTGAAGCGTGTTGGCAAAAATCTCCGATGACCACCACCAGACATCGCCAGTGCAGCTCTGGTGTCCCTGCATAACGTCAGACCTGAAGATGGCAGCAGAGGTTGCCACCGAAAGCTCGTTGTTGTTCTTCAACACGGCGGAGAACCCGCGAAGACTTCATATCATCGATACGCCGTGAAAGCCTTTGTTCTCACATATGTCTACCACATTAGTAATCTAACGCATTTCGCATCGAAACTAACCTGTTACGATGCAAGTAAATGCTGATTACATTTGATTCACGTATTCTGTTTATTTTAAAGTATTGCGGTCCAGAAAACTGAGTAACAAAAGTAAAAAAATAAAACCGTATCCTAAATTTTGTCAAATTTTTGCGAAAGGAGTGAGCGTCTGAAGTGCGTAATAATTCGCGACCCACAATTTTCTATATATAAAGGATTTTTAACTAAGCAGTCAATCTGTCATAGCAACCAACACACAAAATTCCAAGCAGTTTATATGAGTATGCTTGGTCAACATGGCATATCTAACAAACATGTGATCACCATAACCTGTTGATGTTTATTGTAGCTCTTTTTCAGGCATCTTTCTTCGAAAAAAAAATTGAACCCTGCATGCAGATGACATGTAGTGGAGAAGTATCACACATAATCGTTTTTTAATGTCGATTGTATAGCATTCAGCGAGGATTGCAGACGTGTTGTACAGAGACAAATTGTGTAACTGGCAATGATGTGAATTATCTATCGCAATCTGTATAATAGGCGACCTGTTACGATCACAAGCAAATGTTAGCGTTTGATTCATGTATTCTGTTTATTTTAAAGTACTGAACTCAAGAAAACTGAATAACCAAAGTAAAAAAAAAAAAAAAAGAAACATAATCCTAAATCTTTTGAAAGTTTTTCGTGAAAGGAGTGATCATCTCAAATGCAGATTGGTTCGTGGCCAAATTTGTTCCATGTAGAAATTATTTTAATTACTTATTATGACCCTCAGTATATATAGTCATTAGCAACTTCCGAAAATTTTAATCCGAACAATTAGCTGCAAAAATTTGAAAACACCATTCGAATTGCTGCGGAAGTTTTTGGACGATGCCGTTTCAAACCATCAGACACACGCAGTTTGCTTACAGGTTTAAAATAGTATAGATAGTACACTTAAATTAAGCAATTCTGTTATTTGCTAGTCAAATTTATACTCTTATGATTACTGAGTGATTGGTTGAATGGCTCGTCGCCTTCGTTAGTTTTTCGTGAATGCTCGTCACTGGGACCTGTTCTCTTCTGATTGTCTCTTTCTGTTTTACACGGGTGCCACGGGAAGTCCAGTACTTCTTATCTCTAAGCACGTCAAAAATTTGACTTGAGTCTTGTCAGGTGTGTTTTCATAGATCCGCGCAACGTTGAATATAGCACGAATTCCGATTTGCCAAATGACGTTCCCCATATTTCACGCTTCTGGTACCATTATTACAATCTTCATTTTTACATACATATGAATAGCATTTAAAACATCTAAATAATCTGACACTTCTACCAAGTTAATTTTAATCCTTCCTGAGGCATTACCCTACTATATGTTTGTGCATCCGATTCTAATATAACCGTACAAACATTTTATACCTTTTTGTTGATCTTAGTTCTTTATTATTAAAAAAACTCTTTCTTTTGATTTCTTATGCTTCTTATCAGCTCTTCTTACTGAATCATCTCTTCAAATAATAAATTCTAAAAATTGGATCTCTAGCCTCTGCTATCTTTAAATATAGTCACTTCCTAATTTATTCTTAGATCTATAACCTTAATTTCTTATTTGGTACAACAGCTTATCTTTCCAAAATTTTCAATTCCCAACATCGTATCAATTGCATTAACGTGCTTTTACAGATGTTTCTTGTGTTCTCACTGTCTTGATGTGGTTTGGTTATATGATAATTACTTTTGTTGTCTGCTTCAATCTGCTAGCATATGTTCCATTTTTTTGTTGTTTCACTTGTCCCATTCTTCGTTATTACCTCACAGTTTTATCCGTAATTAGTTTATCCCTTTCAATTTTCCACTGTATATATTATTTCATTTATTATCTTCTTCGCAATATTGTCAGTCAGCTGGACATATTGCTAGCTACAAATTACACCTACTCTTTTTAACAATGACATTTTTGTATTTTATATCACTACGCATTTTTAGGATGGAACCAACATTGAAACACTCCCTCGCAACTAACACAGCCCTAAACATCGCAGATAATACAGATTTTACAGCAGTGGCTGCTCGTGGTTTTTATACTGGGGAAGGATGCGAACCTTTTACCCTGCGGTCCCGATGGCGAGAGTCGTGCAGATTTTTTTGCCCCTACAATTCTGTCTTTAAATAAGTATTTTTGGCAGTTCAATCTAACGGACATGGGATTGTATCAAATATTTTCCCCTGGAATTAAGTTTTTTCACCTTTGCATGAAAATTCTTTCTGTAATACCATTCTCTGTCCAAGCGTTGTCATTACAATTCGCAACAAGACATGAGAAACATAAAAAATCATTTTTCACTTCACAGCCACACAACCACTCGCTGCATCACACATTTCTCTGCTGAAATTGCGAACATACCCTTGCCTGCAATGTTTTTGTTCTTGAGTAATGTTAAAATCGGGACTAGGCGCACAAAGATTCTTCACGTTAACTGTAAACTCATGTACTAATTTTTCCCCAGTAAATTGCAGACCGAATTCATACTGTGCCAGAAAGCTGCAGCTATTATCAAAAACGAAAATATAATTCACAAGAGTTCAGGCTCAACCGCACAACACACAACAAGAAACTTCCAAATAACCCACTTTCTCGTGTAAACTCCTTTAGAAAATTAGATAATGATATGTTTCGCGAGCTTATTTCATCTAATCGTTCGACAAATCCTCGCTAGATGGTGAAACTTATATCATTGTATTCTAGTGCACTCTAGCGGAATGTTTACAAACTTAGTGTGCCGGTACAATGACAAACCCCCAAAACATTTTACAATGTCAAAATATAAATATTTGACGTCGATTAATGACGCATGAAAGCATAAATATTAGATACAGTGACAGGGATTCGATATTGGAAGTTCAACCAATTTGTTGACTTACCTACTTTGTAACTAGCGTTACAAGAAAATCATGATGTGGTTGGTACGACTCTCTTAGGCTCTGCTCTGCAGTCTGAGCCTACAGCAAACCGATTAAGAGCAATGCTCCGTCAAAGCCACGCCCCCAATACTCTGCTACATGCAATGTAATGGCTCTACAACTTTATGTTACTTTAGAAATGAAAACAAATCTAATTTGTTTTTTAAATTATAAAAGATATACATACATAAAACAAATTAAACTTACTGGTTTTACACATGCTTGACAATATACAATTTTCCTACCTGTAGGAGAGTTCTTATCCATTTCAATCCAACCTCGCAGGAGACTACTTCTTGAAGATTACTGTTTAGGCATGATCTCTTTTAATGAAGGAAGTAAAAATATGTACACGATGTTTTAATTTCCGTGTTACCACTGAACGATGACGGTATACAGCTGTTAAATTCTCAGAAAGTGTTTGCGTTCCTGAGCTTGTTAACGTTAAATTAAATTAAATTAAATTGCAATGGAGCACATGCTCCGGTGGCAATTTCCCTAAACACCCATCTTCCCCCTTTTCTGCATCCACCTACATTTACCCTTTACAAATTTTAACTTTAAATTCTTTCAACGTTTTTGGCAAATTATTCATCATTTCTATTAGTAACTTATTCCAATGCCTGACATCCTTACCTAAAAAAGAGAATCTTCCCACACCCTTGTGACTGAAATCGAGTGTCAGCTTGTGGTCATGGCGATATTTTCCCTTCCATGCATTACTTTCAATTCTTACACCAATATCTTTCCATGCCTCATCACCAATATATGCCTTGTATACTCCATGACCCTCTTCACCCTCCTTCTGTCTTTCAATTAACCCATTCCAGCTCTTTTATCACATCTGTTACTGACTGTGTTCTGCTATAATTTCCAGAAACAAATCTAGCACCCCTTCTTTGTACCTTCTCCAACTCCTGTATATGATATTCAAAATGTGGATCCCATACATACTATGTTTAAAACTTGCTTTTCGATTTGCTACTACGTTGTAATAATGTGAAGTTGTCGCACCGCATTGTTTCAACTTTTCTCAATGTTACCGACAACAATGATGTTAAAACACATCTTTCAATATTGTGGTGAATAGTTATTCCAATTTTAAAGTAAACCCACTTGTTTTACACGTAAACGTAGTTCCTTTACCCTCCTAGTTTGGCTTCACCCTCGGACTCTGCGAGGGATCATTACTACACCGCTTTCATTTGCAATGTCTTGGAGATTAGGATTCACGTAGTTATAGATACAGCAAGGTATGGTGACTGGGCGGATCGCCCAGGTGACATTAACTTGGATCGATATAGAAGAAGGAAAGGAAATTTTTGAGACGGAAGGGGGGAAAGGAGGAAAGGAATCATCCGTAACCTGTCAATAAGGTACTGTTCCGACTAGACTTGCGCATTATAGTTTGCGAAGAAGAGCGCTCAGTTTAGTTCGAAGCTCCCTCGCGAACTAGTTCGCTCTTTTAGTTCGTTAGTTCACGTCTCGAATTCAGAGAAATAGATCGTCGCTCGCCTTGCTACCGCTACTGCACGCGCGTTTTTGTTTGTTATGTCAGTTTTATTACGACATAATAATTTTTTTTGTCGTTTCTAAATGGAATTTAATATGACCTTCTTAACAAAAGTTATTGGTTAATAATAGCCCTTTCAAATGACATTAGCATGATCAGTTGCCGCCGATAAACCAAAGTGCTCATTGTCCTTTGCACAAATGGGTAAACTGAATAACTTTGCTGTTTTTACTATTTACTTTACATGCATTCATAGAATATTAATTTTTTTAATGGATTTATTTATTAGTTCATGGAAGAAACATTACTTATAAAAGGCGCTAATGACCCCGCCGTCGACGCGCCCTTAAACCCCAACAACAACACAATATTACTTATAAAATATTATAAATGCGTTTATTTTGATGAATTAAAATACCCGTTTATAAGTAATCGGCTTTTTTTTATTTAAATATAGTTTTGGAAATCATGAACAAAATATAATTCTACTATTGGCTACAAGTTAAGTACTATATGACAGAAATAATATTACCTATATTATTAAGAAAAGTAACAGTAATACTTCCAATGTGATACCTAACAATTAGACATAAAAATGACAGTGACCCTTGAATGAGAAAGTGGTAACAATAACAAAAGTGCGTAAATTTCCAGTAAATTGGAAGTCATTGAGCTATTTTTTTATTAGTGTAGGGGAGGATAATCCAACACACATTCAAAATATTTTGGCGACGAATGAAACCGATGAAGACACAAAAGTTAAAATCTTTTTTGAATTTCGCTAGTCATTTCTTTACATAGCTTTCACAAATCTGTTAACCAACAGACTGAGATATGTATTACATTATGTCAGCTTTAAAATCAGCGCTAGAAAAATGTTAAAGATACTGTTTCTTTCATCAAGAAAACAAGAAAAAGCCTTTAAAAGCCAAATTCTCCACAGAAAGTGATAATATCAAAATAATGCTCTAGTATTCGTTGATTAAAGACTGGAGTAACTCAGTAAATAGTTAGATTTTAATGAAAGCAATTGGCTATAGAAAACCCAAAAATTAAATTTAAAACACGAAGTTTTATTTGATGGCTGTGAGACAATATTAGAGGTTCTAAATTTATGAGAAAAAATGATTATCAAAGTGAACGAACTTTACTCTGAAATAACAATATTACACGAAATCTAAGTAAAAGTAAGAGCAGTATTTCATTAGTAAAAATGAGCTTTTGATCGACATTAATTTAAAAACTGAAAGTGATAAAGCATATTACAATTTTACTGTAGACAGAAAATTGTTAAAAATACAAGAAGTGCAAAAAAATATAGCTTAAAAAATAAAATAGTAAAAAAACATATCCTTAGTCTTTTCTACTCTTTCGTCAAATATTATATTTTTGAAGTGTACTATATTTTTATAGGTTATTCTAAAAAACATTCTACCATTAACCGAAAAAATATTGGTAATCCTAGCGGCGAATGGTGATAGTTCGCGACCGGGAATGCTCAGTTTAGTTCGCGAGTGGTACCGCTCAGTTTAGTTCACGAACGGTAGCGCTCAATTTAGTTCGTGAACGGTACCGCTCAGTTTAGTTCGCGAGCGGTAGCGCTGTGTTTAGTTCGCGAACTAGGTCGCTCCGCTCTGGAATTCCAGAAAGACAGCTCGTTCGCTCGCTTTGCTAGCGCTACTTCACGCGCTCTCTTCTTTGTTATAATAGTTGTGGTTACTGATAGTTGTCTTTTAAGTGTTAATGGGATCAAAGTGTGTTTTGTTTTCACATTCCATGTTAAATTTCAGTTTTTGACTTCTGCAATAATTATTAATGTTTAACAGTTACATTTTTTAAATTTATTTTTTATATCTGTCTCTTCAGTGAAATGTGTCCACAGCGAACTGTGTTACCTTTTAGATAATAAACTAAAACAAAAGTTGGTCTTCGGGAAAGGATCGAACGAACTAACGAACTAAGGAGCGAGAGATCAGGGAACTAGTTCGCGTAGTTCGCTCGTGGGAGCGCTCTTCCGAACTAGTTCGTTCGCGAACTACACAAGACTAGTTCCGACATTTGCCTGGAGGGGAAAAGGAAAACCACGGTATACCATTTCAGAACAGCCGATGGTAGGGTTCGTATCCAGGGCGTCTCCCGAGTCCAGATTACTCGCCACGGACCGTACCACTGAGCTAATCCGGTCGGTCATTTGTTTTATTTGTGACAAAATTACAGTCGGATGGATGAGTACATCGAAATATGTCCTTTTAGGTTCTGAAAACCGAATTAGGACATTTTAGGTTATAACATAAAAATTAGGTTCTTTTAGGTCTTATTAAATTTACGAATAATTTTAGTTTATACAAAAGACGAAAAAAAAACTTAAAATTTCGACAGTATTAGGTTGGGAAACTTCGGACATGTAAAATTAAAAATAAAGAGAAAAATACTATCAAGAATTTGTTTGTGGAAACCCTACTCCTCTCCCCCTGTCTATCCCCTTAATTTTTGTCGATGTTCTTTATACAAAGCTACAGTCGACACCATCTGACATATCACCATGAAAGTTGACACATATTTGTATTTTTTCATGAAGAAGGTTTCTGACCAAAAAAAATCTAAAAAACCACTCCATCTCCCCATTACACCCCTTAATTTTTATAAGAATACACAGTTTTTATCTCGTTTTGATGGAAATTTGCACACTTTTAATTTTAAAATAGAGAAAAACACTGTCAACTTTTTGTTTGCGAAAACTGAACCCCTCTCCCCTTTTCCACACCTTTAATTTTTGTTAAGGTTCTTTTTAAAAATGGTACAGTCGACACCATTTAACCGATCTCCATGGCTGTTGGCACATATATGTATTTTTCAGGGAGAAGATTTCTGACAAAAAATAAAAAACGACCCTCTCTTCCCCTTTCCACCCCTTAATTTTTATACAGACTCACAGTTTCTATCTGATTAGGACGGAATCTTGCACACGTATACTTTAAAATAGAGATTAAAAAAAATACTGTCAACATATGTTTGAAAAAACCCAACCCCTCTTCCCATTTCCATCCTATTAATTTTTGTCACTGTTGTTTATAAGAAGCTACAGTCTACACCATTTGATCAATCACTATAAAAGATGGTACATATACGTATTTTTTTATGGAGAGGATTGCTAACAAAAAAAAATTAAAAACCAACATCACTCCCCCTTTATACCATTATTTTGTACAAAAATCACATTTTAATCCGATTTCGATGGAAATTTGCATGCATATATTTAAAACAAGGAGAAAAAGAAAAATACTGTCCGCATTACTTTTACTAAAACCTAATCCCTTTCAACCCATTTTATTACTGTCAATGTTCGTAATACACAGCTACAGTTTCTATATGATTTTGAAGAAAGTATGCACATGTATTCTTTAAAATAAACAGAAAAATACTGTCTACATTTCGTTCAGTGAAACCAAACCTCTTTCCTGCTTTCCAGCCCATTAATTTTTGTTAATGTTCTGTATACAAAGCTACAGTTCCTATCTGATTCTGAAGGAACTTTGCACACGTATACTTTAAAAAATACATAACAATTCTGTTTAAATTTGATTTGCAGAAGCCAAATCCCTCTCCCCTTCTATCCCCGTCCCCATTAATTTCCAATGTTCTTTATAGAAATCCACAGTTTTGGATGGAACACTGCACATGTATACATAAAAAGAATGAAAAATGTATTGTCTACATTCTGTTTTAAAAATTCAACACCTCACTCCCTAAACCCATTTAATTTGCAAATATTCTTCATATAAAGCTACAGCTTATATCAGATTTCGATGGATCTTTCCACATGTATACTTTAAAACGAAGAGAAAAATACTTTCCACATTATTTTTACAAAAAACAAAACTACTCTTCCCCTCTACACCCCCTTACTTGTTTTTTATACATACCTGATGTTTTTATCCGACATCAATGGAAATGTCTCAACATGTATGTCAGATTCTAACTTGGAATCCAAGTCTTCACGTTGTGAAAACCCATTAAAAATCTATATTTTTTGCGGGGTGCTGAAACAAACAGATATATACAGCCATCCTGATCTGGGTTTTCCATGGTTTTTCCAGATCACTCCACGCGAATGCGGGGATGGTTCCTCACAATAGCCCATGGGCGCCTCCTGCCATATCCCTTACAAACCCTTCCAAACCATAACCCTTCTCGATAGGTGCTATGCACCCTCCGCCACACACTTATAGTGAATCGCGGAGTAATAATAATAATAAATAATAATAATATATTCTCGGTACAGATTTATGTATGTAGTATGTATTAATGCCTGGTTGGTACGTGTTTTGATTATCAAGCAGCAACTTTAACACATGTTGTGCTTAAGTTGAAAAACAGCCTGGGCCAAAATGTAAACTCACATTCCTTAATACAGCATCCAATTCACCCCTCCTCTGGGAATATATGGGATATATTGCGCCAGAATTTTCTGAAAGCAATCTCATTAACCACTGAGCTACCAGGAAGTTCGCATATTTTAAATACAAAACAAACTGTAATACCACTAAAAATTTAATAATAAAATAATTGTTTCAAAAAAATAAAAACCACCTTGAAAAACACACTAAAATTTTTAAAATAACTTTATACCTTGCTTAGAAGAAGATAAATGTAAGTGGACAATATTTTAAATTTCTATTATTGAAATTTTAATATTAATTGGTTATTTTTGGAGTCGGTACTTGACGAAACAAGAAAACAAAAAATAAAAACAATAGGGAATGACAATAATAAATAAAAAAATCATGTTACTACTTACCTATGATTAATGAAAACATGCAGATGGTAAAATACTGTCTGCACTACATTTACTAAAACCCAATCCCTTTCTCCCTTTCAACCCACTTCATTACTGTCAATGTTCATAATACATAGCTACAGTTTCTATCCGTTTTTGAAGAAAGTATGCACATGTATAGTTTAAAATAAACAGAAAAATACTCTCTACATTTCATTCAGTGAAACCAAACCTCTCTCCTGCTTTCCATCCCATGAATTTTTGTTAATGTTCTTTATACAAAGCTGCAGTTTCTATCCAGTTCTGAAGGAAATTTGCACACGTATACTTTAAAACAAACTGAACAATTCTGTTTAGATTTGGTTACAGAAGCCCAACCCCTCTTTCTTTCTATCCCCACCCCTCTTAATTTCCAGTGTTGTCTATAGTTACCCACAGTTTGTATCAGATTTCGATGGAACACTGCACATGAATACTTAAAAACAAAGAGAAACGTAGTGTCCACATTCTGTTTACGAAATCAAACCGCTTATTCCTTTACCCCATTTAATTTTTGCAAATGTTCTTTACTCAAAGCTACAGCTTTTATCTGGTTTCGATTGAATTTTACACATGTATACTTTAAAACAAAGAGAAAAATACTGCCCACACTAATATTACAAAAACCAAACAGCTCTTCGCCTCTACACCCCTTCTTTTTTTTATTTTATTATTTTTATATATATATATATATATACATACCCAAAGTTTTTACCTGATATCAAAGGAAATTTACACATGTATAATTTAAATGTAAACAGAAAAGTCAATTGATATACAAAAGCCCAATCCCTCTTAGAGCTCCTTTACCCTCTTCCCTTTTAATTTCCAATGTCCTTTATAGAAACCTACATTTTTAGAGTCGGTGACAGCTGTCACATCGCGAGGAAAGAATACTGAACTTTATTTATTTGCAGCTTGAGGAGACACGGGGAATTCCGAATATTTTACAGCATGTGGTGAGGCAGATGATTTTATAGCCGGAACAGTTTAGGGGAACATATTATACAGTATTTTAATCTGTGGTTTATCTCTGGCGCAACATTGTCAGTTGGTAGGCTGCATCATGTGGTGAATGTTTTACAGTTAGTATTATATCGGCGTATCATCTGTATGTTTCAGTTTTGTTGAAACATGTTTCAATAATTAATCATATTACTGTCGTTCGTTATTGTTTTTCTTGCTTTGGCTGGCACCGACTCCAAAAATAACTGATTAATATAAAAATTTCAATAATAGTAATATAAAATATTGTCAATTTAAATTTATTTTCTTCTAAGCAAGGCATAAAATTATTTTTAAATTTTAGTGTATTTTTTTAACAATTATTTTATGTTGGCACTGTTTAGCGCAGCGAAGTCCTCCTTTTCGCGGTTATGTCCGCTTGGGTATTTGTTCCAGTAACTTATTGATTGAACGTTTTATGTATTTAATAGCACAGTGCCAGGCGTTGCCCGGTCTAGTTGGCGTAGATTTAAGGTCGGGCCACACTAGACCGCACCGTCACCGCACCGACACCTTCGCGTTTGGTCGTAGCTCGTCCGTGTGACGGACGGGTTCCTAATCAGTCTTCTTTAACGTATACTCTTGGTTGTTTCAATTAGTATTTCCTACTGCCTTGATATCTCTTAACAGTATTCTGTTCTCTTCTCACGAGCCTCATTAAACTCTTCACTTCCATGTTTTAGCGTGTAGGTGCTTTACGTATCCGAATTTTGTGTTTTGGAATAAATATTTCTTCACCTTTTTAAATTGTTATTATCTCCTTTTACTCTTCCCATATTAACTCCATTGTACTGACTGAACCTGCTCCTTAAATATCTCTTCAATCCTGAAATTTTACCTTTTTATAATCGTAGGTATTTTTTCCTGCAACTGTGGCCATTGGTTTACTGAATCCTCTAATATCCATCAAAACTGCGTCATGAGTACTTATGCTTTCATTTACTTGACACCCCACGTTATTTTCCCCAGTAAGAAGCTATCCACTGCGTTTGTTCCTCTTGTGTTCCAGTCTCCCACTTGTGTGAAACCTGCTTCCCTTGCTAAGCTGTTTAAAAATCTCCGTTTCCTTGTGTTATTAATCTTATTTCCTACCCATCTGACAGTCCGTAAATTTAAATCCCCACCAATAGTGACATTTCTACCCTCACCTATGAACTCTGAATGCGAATTAAGTTTCTCCCAAAGAGTCTCATATTTATTATTCATTCTTGCACTACAGTAAGCAGCCATGATTCTGTTTTCTTCTTTTTTCGTCACCCTAGTAACTCATGATCATGAACTACAAACACCAGTGTCTGTGATAGTCTTTGCCGACCAATATAAAAACCGATCCACCAATTGCTCCTCTATCTCTGCGTTAACCTCTGTAACCATCGCGGAAAACTTCATTACCTTATACTCCTTCTTCTAAACAAGATCCTACCCTTACAATTGCTTGTGGTTCGTGAGTTTGTGTTAAGTTTGCAAATTCTCTTATTTTGTTTATTATATGAATTTAACAGTTCACCAATTACTCTCTTATTATTTACTGGCTTTGTTATATTTGAAGCCTTCACAGTTGTGCTCCCTTAGGGCGCTAATGACCCCGACGTCGACGCGCCCTAAAACACTAAAAACAACAACAAAAACAACAACAACAGTTGTGCTCCCGTCTGTTATTGTTCCAACAGCTTCATCTTTTTCTTTAGCAATTTTACCCATCGCGCATCAGCGATCAGTATCCATTTGATCAATAATATTTTTCCCCTCACCAGCAGCCCCTAACCTAAATCACATACAGTCCTGACCCCATCATAACCCTTAAAACTTAAGCTTACATCTCAGAAAGTATCCTCTTCTATTTAGGTGTTGGTCATCTTTAGTGAAACCTCACCTACCAATGGTGTCCACAGGCACAATCCCAATGTCAGCATCACATCGGTCTCCGTGTTTACCTTCCTCAAATCATGGTTCAGCTATGGCCGATAATGGCGACTCAAGATCATTGTATGTTGTGCCTCCTTCATCATCTTCCTCAGATCACTGTCTATACTGCAACTTGTGTTTCTATGATTACTATTAACCAGGCCTCACATTATCACTATGCTCCATTACCTGCTCTAATAGTGAATTAGGTACGAAAAATGTTGTTACCTAGTATCCTGTGCCTAACTGATCCTGCAGAAAAGGGCCTGTACCTCTCCCACGGCTATTACCTAGCATGCCTCTATTCCTGCGCCTTATCTACTCATACATCTATATGAGGCTCTTGCCCATCCGACTTTGGTAACGGGTCAAATCTATTTATACCCACAATTTCTAAAGTTAGCATCTGCAAGCCAACAATTCAGTGCAATCGAACCCATTCACCACAAATCTGCGACAGGCGTGATATATGATTTTCCCCCCCCCAAAACTACTAATACCTTTTATGAGAAATTTGAAAATTAAAATCGATATTATAATATCTTAAATTTAACCATTAGTCTAATAAAACTAAAAAACACAATTTAGTATTATTAAATATCTTATACCATAATACCCCGTAAGTCGCTATCATTCCATACGTTCAGAATCTGGGATACCATTTAATTTTTTACAACGCTCAATTTACTTTTTTAAAATATTTGATTGACGGTTTACTCCTCAACCACATTACTGTAAGTAATAATAAGAAGGTTAAAAACCAATAAATATAATTTACGCTTATGTACCTCAAAATTAAAACTTAGATGAAATTTAACAGTTTGATACTATTTAGTGCTAGTATGAATAATAACTAATCTTACGATTTTTTCTAAAGGAACTACTATTTTAATTTTTTAGAAACAATTAAACAACATTTATTATTCCGGCGAAATAGGTCAATAAATTTAACTTACAATTATGAATTCCAGAAACATCGATACTATGCAAACCCTGATGTAAATTACATCATCAATTATTTCAAATAATTATTATTTTTTTATTACTAATCAGACATTGTTTTAATGTTTCAGAACTAATTAAATAAAAACCTATTATATTTTTTGTTGAACAATATCTGATAATACAGTAACCACAACAATTGGAAGTTCAAACCACTTATATAATTAAATACCATATTTAACAATTTAGTATTATTAAATATCTCATACCATAGTACCCAGTAAGTAGCTATCATTCCATACGTTCAGAATCAGTGTTTCATGCGTGGTACCCTGTTGTGTCTCCATAACCTGGTCGGTTATCATTTATGACTGATTCGCATTTAGGGGGTGTTTCCAACTCCAAGGGCAAGATGGTGATCATAGTGTACACCTCTGAATACATTTCAGTCATATGCTCATTTTGATAGGCTCATGGTCTAGGCATCCTGATGTCGCGTAATATGGCTGGTATTTCATTTTCCCATTTCGTGGGGGGACCACGCCTTTCGGAAACATAAATTTTTCGTCTTGACCAGCTAATTTGTAACCATATTATTAGCTTGTGAGCCAAATTTGTTGTGGATAATTCCGCCAATGTCGATAATTTTAAAATTAACTGGCGTTTTGTGTGAAATGATCATAAATACATTTTTCTCTGCTTGAATCAGTTTAAAAGCTGAAAGATTCCTGAGCAGATTCTGATGTTTCGTATATTTGTATTAACACAAACTGGCTTCAGTTTGATACCACATTGAACACCATTCACAAAAAAATTCAGATTGATTGTTATCGATATGGATTTATCCCATGTATTTGTCTTAATTATTCAGAAGTCCTATTTTATAATCCTTCCTATATTTAAAATGTAATTGCATTTTTTTTGTTTAAACATATTGATGTTTAAAAGACAACACTTGTTCGCCATAATTTAAATCAAAGGTTACTCATCGTTGTAACTTCCAGTTCTTAGTAATTCAGGGTAGTACTACATGTACAGCCGCAGACAGAATTCGCGAGAATCTCCGCCTTTCGGTTATGTTTAACTGTACACACAAGGACCCTGAGACAGCATAACTGGTAGGAAGTAAATTCAAGGTATAATAGACATCAAAACTTAAAAAAATAACTGTGCCGGTGTGCAAGAAATCACTGATTTCAAAGTTCTACTGTTAAAACAATTACGAACAACCTTTTTTATTCGTAAGAATTAATGAAAGTGATTCTTAACGTATTTAATCTTCACGCAATCCGACCAATGTCTAGGCATCTCATTTTTATGATTTGATAAATACCACAGTATACATACTCCCATTTGGTTCGGAAGTGATTTCAGGCAATACAAATACTAATCTTCCATTTGTTGATGCCCCACACACATCTTCCCTGCCTGCCTAGTATTAATTAATTCTGGTCTGTTTAGTTCGCAATCTTCACCATTTCTTTCCATTCTATTTTTAAGCAACTTCTCTACTCTATTTACTACTTTCCCCATAAATTTAATTTCCGTTTCTGCCCTATGTCCGAATTTCTCCCGTTACCACTTCGAATCATTACAAGTCCTTTCCTGTTCACTGAGAAGCACGTTAATTGTTTGGTCCAGGTATTCCCTAACATTAACCATGGAGGAAGGAAATATATGGAGGAGAAGTGACGTTAAATTGGCGAAGCAGGCTCGCGCATGCGCAGTGGCGGCAGCGGCGATATTGCGCTTCCAAACAATTGCGATGTTCCCAGTATATCCCGAAAACTAAGCAAGATATCGAAAAATTTTATTCTTTATTTTCGATTTGTCTCGTCGTGTTACATAAGAATCAATCATTAAATTTCACTTTTGCGAAATTTTTCTTCTCTATTTCAACTCAAGACACCTCACTTTTGATACAGTATATCTCTAGAACTAGGTGAGATATCGAAAATTTTTATTCTTTATTTTTCATTTGTCTCGTCTTTTTAAATAAGAATCCATCATCAAATTTGACTTTGACCAATTTTTTCTTCTGAATTTCAACCAAAACCATTTCACATTTGGGACAGAATATCTCGAAAAACTAAGCAGGATATCAAAAAAATTTATTCTTCATTTTTTATTTGTCATATCGAGTTACATAATAATCCATCACCAGATTGCGGCGTCACCTTTATCCTAGAGTCCCCTTGAGGTTTTTGTACATATTCCCCGTGTCTTGTATGGAAGCGGCCATGCCCCCTCCACTCCGGCCATGCCCCTCCCCCCCACTCCTCCTCCGCCCTGCTTCACTTCAATGCGTGGTGAAGGTCTCTTGCGTCGTCTCCATATATTTCCTTCCTCCATGACATTAGCGCGTGATTCAATAGTTGCATCTTTGACTTCAACCACGCCCTGCAGAATATGTAGACTCTACTAATTTCACATGATATACTAATCTTTACAGCTTGTACTTCTGATTCAATGCTTATCTTCATCTCTTTCCGTAAATTCTTATTCTATTTGATGATCCCGTCCATTTTATTTACCAAAATACGGAATAACCGCTCAGTATTTAATTTACGACATTCCGTCAGCTTAGCAACGCCTACCGTTTGTTTGAGAGATTCTAATATCTGATCTTCCCATAAACTATACCATTCTGTTACCTCCATACTAGTATTTTCCATAATTCTATTCAATATATTACCCTTCACAACATAAAAAACAATATATTTATTTACACGATTACATGTGTATTTCTACGCCATATGATCAAACAGCGACTTTCTTTAAACAACGTGTGAGTAATTTCTGTGCCAAAGCTCAAAACTGACAATATAACAATTCTTCACAGCAACGATCTTGTTAAATCCTTACATCATCATCATCGTAGTAGGACGTTTCCACTTTTGCGGGTCATCCCGCACATCCTCTTCCAAGCTTAGCGGTCATTCCAAGACTTTTTCTCCATCACTTTTCTCCACATGACTCCCTTAGCCTCTGCATCTTTTTTCACTTGCTCCATCCATCTTGCCCGAGGTCTTCCAACTGGTCTCCTTCCCTTCCTGTTGTTCCGCAGTGTTACTTTCCGCATCCTCCCCTTCTCCATCCTCATAGAATGTCCCAACCATTGCATCCTTTCCCTTGTTAGTGTCTCTGCTAATGCTTCCACTTGTAGTCTCTTCCTGATGTTTTCATTTCTAATTTTGTCTTTCTTCGTGACATTCTCAGAAACCTCATCTCCTCCGAAAAAATTCTTACTTATCGATGTTTAATTCCTTCTCTTTAATAATCAACACAATTTTCTGCAACGCATCTTAACTTAATGAGGCTCTCAATTTCTTAATAATAATTCAATATAAACATGGAATCTGAGATGGTTGACATTAATATCTCTGTTCTTCAGTATTCCAGACAACACAAATCAATTACCAATTTCTTTTCTGTAAATCAACAAAATATTGGAAATTTTCACTTCCACAACAATTAAAACAATAATTATTTTGAAAATTCTTTTTCTGTCAATGTTTAATTGTTAGTATACAGGTTCGTTTAGAGTGATTTTTAATCGTTAATCACGTTCTGTCGGTAGGCAACATTTCTGTCTCTTTTTGTTAGTTTTTATAAAAATATATAACAACGGGATCCTATTTTCACTCAATATTCTGTATCACCGTTACTTATTTTTAAATTAGTCGACACCGCTCATATTACATTTAACTGATCATGCCTTACTACTTATTGTTATGGGCTACATTACATTTACATATACTAATATCCATCTCGTTCCTCATTACACACAACGTTTATTCAATCTTTTCTTAACATAAATTAACATCACTTTTACATTTGTTGTTACCTATCCATGTTTTGAGTTATTTTACATGATCAGAACATATTTTGTGGTTTTAAGGTACACATTAGTTTTGTTTGATACTTTAATCTCGCTTGAATTTTCGACCGTAATATTCTGGTTGTACCAGAAGAAAATTTCCATTGGCGCCGCAATTTTAGGATGCACTTTTATGTAATTCGATGAGACGTTTCGAGAATTCGCTTAGTACTGGAGCTATCGTATCACATAGATTGTGTGGTTAAGTCAAAATGCGGCCTGTACTAGGAAAAAAAAAAAAAAATCGCGTCGTCACAATTTTCCGATATTTTCTTATGTAACAAGGCGAGTCGTTTCGAGATTTCGCTTAGTTCTAGATATATAGTGTGTCAAAGGTTTTGTCGATTTGTTAAAATGCGTCCAGGAGCAGAAGAAAAATTTCCTTTGTCCCTTTAATTTGATCATGAATTATTATGCAAGTTTACGAGACATTTAGTTTGAGAGAGACGTTAGGTCAAACGCGATGTGAGTAGGATCAAGTGCGTCCTGGACCAGAAGTAATATTTCCTTCGGTACCATGAATTTAGGAATCTTTTGACTTCGATATTTAGAAAGCTATGGTTGATACTGAATTATTTTGTTCTTTACTTCGATATTATCTTCGGCGTGAATAATGTCATTTGTGATTGTTGTTCTGTGCAGCATCATAAACTTTCTATCGCATCACATCTAGGGTACGTTTCTTTTTGCTTTTATATATACTTTGAAGTATATACTCAAAAACTGAATCAGAAAGTTATTTGCTGGATAGAAGAATTTTTATAAGGTAGAAAACAGAAGGTTAGGACAGGAAATGCGATATCAAAAGAAGTGGAAGTAAAAATGGGAGTGCCACATGGTTGCGCATTGGGACCACTGCTATTTATTATTCAAATGGATAATTGTGTTGATTGTTTACTATCAGAAATTATATTGTTTGCAGATGACGTAATGCTATATAAAAGGATCAAAACGGTAGAGGACTGTAAACAGCTGCAGGATCATCTGGACAGGATATGTAGTTGGGTTGGTAAACATGGGATGAAGACAGATGGAAGGAAGAGTCAGCTTATTAGATACACAAATAAAAAACTAAAAGTTGGTTATAAGGTGGGGAAAGAATTGCTTGTTGAAGACTTGGCATTACATTTGATAACAAGCTTAACAGGGCAGGACACATTGGACTGGTAGAAGTAAAAGGTTTCAAAATTCTGCACTTGTTGGAGAGAGAGATGTACGGGAAAAGTAAAGGAATTGGCTTACAAAACTTTGGTCAGACCATTGCTTCAATACGGTAGTGTAGTATGGGACCTACAGTTTAAGTAACAAATACAGGACTTGGAGAAGGTGCATAAAAGGGCTGCTATATTTATTTCTGGAAATTATCTCAGAACGCAATCAGTAATAGATATGATAAACGAGCTGGAATGGGATTCATTGCAAGACAGGAGGACGGTGAAGAGTGTTATAGGAGTGTACAAGGCGTATATTGCTAATGAGTCTTGGAAAGATATTGGTGTAAGAATTAAAAGTAATGCATAGAAGAGAAAAGATGACCATGACCTCAAGCTGGTACCAGATTTCAGGCACAAGGCTGTAGGAAGATTTTGTTTTTTAGGTAAGGGTGTCAGGGATTGGAATGAGTTACCAAGGGAAAAGATGGATAACTTACCGATAACGTTAAAAGAATTTGAAGCTAAAATTTGTAGAGGGGAAATGTAGGTGGGTGCAGGAAAGGCGGAAGATGTGTGTGTAGGGAAATTGCCACCGGAGCGTGCGCTCCATTGCAATTTTAATTAAATATTATTAATGTCCGTTTAACCGACACGCCGAGCTAGTACTTTAGCCATTTCGCTGTGGAATGACATAAATCTATAAGAGAAAATATCCAAAACACAGAGACTTATTTAATATTTAGCTCGAAGCTGTTACCACACACAGACACCGGTAAACTGCGCATGGTATTTACAGCTGCAAAGTGATATACGGGGACACACATGTCTTTGGTCGAAATATGAAACTGGCCTTCGTTAACTACCTCCAACCATCATATCTCTCACAAGCCTATAGATACCAACATGCAACCATCATGGTGGACGTTTGGAGACTCAACGCTACTACCTCACACAAACACCTGTGGACTAAACTAGGTAGTTTTAACTGCAGATTGAAATACATAGGGACATACATGTCTATTTTTATATTAGTTCGGCTACTTTCAAGCACCATATATACCGCACGCTGACACCTACCGAAATGCAATCACCATAGTGCACGATAAAAAATTCCATGCTACTACCATATACAAACACCAGTGGTCTGCGCTAGCTGGTTGTGGCTGCAAAGTGAAAAATAGGAACACACACGTCTTTTCTAGAAATAGGAAACGCCCAAGGTCGACTACTTTCAACTACCATACCTCCCACATCCCCATAGCTACCGGCAGTTAACGACCATAGTGCACGAGACTCGAGGACACTATCATACACAAACACGGATACACACGTCTTTTGTTGAAATGTGAAAGTCCCGTAGCTCGACCACTTTCATCTGCCATATCTCCCACATACAACCACCATAGTGCACGATGGGACACTCGAGGCCACTACAGCACACAAACACCAGTGGTCTGCGCTAGGTAGTGGTGGCTGCAGGGTGAAATGTAGGGACACAGGCGTCTAAAAATGACTAACCAATTCCTGAAGTCGTCCCATCTGAAGTTAGAAGGGCAGTGCATGAAATGAAAAAGGATCAGCTAGTGGTAATGACAGCCTATCATTTGGCGTACTCCAATTGACTGGAGAAGAAACCTACAGATACCTAGCTGTATTTTCACAATGCCTCGAAGAGAAAAATATCCCATCAAGCTGGAACAAAGCAATGATTGTGTTGTTACACAAAAAAGGCAGTCGTTACAATATTAAGAACTCCCTCCCCATCAGCCTCCGTCCTATCATTTACAAAGTGTTTACGAAGGTCATCAATAACCGCATCAGTTCTACCTTGTACACAGTACAACTAATCGAACAGGCTGGCTTTAGGTTAGAATTCAGCACGGTAGATCACATCCAGGTCATCCACGAAGTAATAAGTCGATCAAATGAATACCAGATGCCACTCTGTTTGGCCTTTATCGATTTTGAAAAAGCGTTTGATTTAGTCCATCATTCATCAATCACGCAAGCCCTTCTAGAACAAGGAGTGAATCCAAGCTATATCAACATACTGTACAACATCTACAGCACTTCCACTACTTTTGTCAACATTGCTGAAGCCACCAAAGAATTCCCAGTAAAAAGAGGGGTTAAGCAAGGAGACTCTATACCGCCCAAACTATTCACATCAGTCCTGTAGTTCGCAATGTCAAGAATCCAATGGCAAAACAGAGGGCTGAGAATAAATGGAAGAAGTCTCAACAACTTAAGATTCGCTGATGATATAGTTTTAGTCTCAAACAATCTGGAAGAGCTAATAGAACTGATAAATTAACTAGAGGCAGCTTGCAGCGAAGTGGATCTTAAAATAAGCGTGTCAAAAAGCAAAATCTTGCCAAATAAATGGGCAGAAAAAGACAATGACAAGGCAGACACGAAAGAAGTTGGTATTGAGTCCTTAGAACAGTACATCCATCTTGGCCAACTGATAAACATGAATGGCGACTCATAGCCTAAGATCTACAGACGCATAAAGCTGGGCTGGAGAGCATACGGAAGAAATTCCATAGTATTTGAATAAAAAATGCCAGTACATCTTAAAAGTACAGATATTTGAACAATTACCAGTCACATGAAGCAAAATCTGAGAAATGCTCAGTGTGGAAAGAGCAATGCTAGGGTTTACCAGAAGAGACAGGAAAAGGACTGTGCACATTCGTTCAGTAATCAAAGTGACAGACATCTTAAATAGAGTCATGACCCAAAAATGGCAATGGGCTGGTCATATTAGTCGAAAAAGAGATGACAGATGGACTGCGGCAGTACTGGATTGGATACCAAGGAACATGAAAACAGCAAGAGGAAGACCCCCGGATACCTGGGATAGAGACATACGTCGAGTTACAAGCGTGAACTGGAAGAGAGTTGCTCAAGATGGATCAGCCTGGAAGGAACTACAGCAAAATTATGTATAATTAAATTATAATATATTGCTCATTTGGCTTAAATAGGCTATATCTTGAAATAAGGATTGATAAAACTGTAATAATATATATATACACATGTGTGTGTGTGTGTGTGTACAGGGCCTGCGTTAGGGGGGGAGGGGTAGGCGGGTGAAATGTACCCGGGCTCGCCGGCTGATGGGGGGGGGGGTGGCAATCACCGGCTGCAGGGACAAGAAAGAATCCACCCCCATTGTCGCCCGGCTAGTTTGTAGAGCTAAAAAAAAAAAAAAAAAAGATTACAAACGTTACATTGTTCATCTGCTTCTTCCGTCGTTATGCCCAACTGAGTAGCGCGAATGAACTTATTTAGCAGATGTGTTTTTCTTCTTTTCCCAAAATCTCTTCATCCCTTCGCTGAACTCTTCCCTACGTTCCTCCGTCCAGATGTTCATTCTTGTAATATATTGTTTGTTGACAAATTGGTGGTTATTGACCATGCTACTAAATTTTTATCTATCCTGTATGATATCATCTGTAATTCCGATTTCCTGGAGATCTTTTACAATTTCAAGTCGCCAATTGTTTTTCATTCTCATTGAAATGGGCAGGATGAAATTTCTCTTGGTTAATCTGTTATTATTCACTCTGTTAATATGGACGAAGAATTTAGTTAATCCTTTCCTGAGTATGAGTGAAATTTTTTCCCAATGCTGATATAATTCGTGTGATTTCCTATTCATCCAGATTCCTCCGGTACAAACTGGGCCAAAGATTTTCCTTAGAATTATCCTTTCTTGCTTTTCAGTACCTTTAATCAATGATTTACCCCCAATAATCAAAGTTTCCGATGCGTAAACGCCTCCGGTTCATGGAGGATCCTCCATGCTCCGGTTTGATTACAGTGTTGTAGTATCTTTATTTTGCATTTTGGGATATTGGCATTCTGTTGTATCTATTACATGTGATTCTAAAGGCTTTTTGTAATTTAGATATTTTCTCATTGCTTGAGTCCTGTAGGTTGAATAAATTCTCCTAGATGTTTGAATTTAGTTCCTTGAGAGATATTGCCAAATTGTGTTTTCATGGATACCGCGAAGATTCTTCCATCTAGTGGGTTTTAGCATACAAGATTTGGAGACCAGCATTTAACTGAAATTTCATAGAGTTTTTGAAGGGAGTAGATTGCCTCTTGCCTGTTGTTGTAGAGAATTGCACGATCATCTGCAAAGGTCAAACACCGGAGGTGAAGTTTATTTTTGAGTAGCTTGCCAATGATTATTCCTTTTACTTCTTACCCCCAGGCTTTGATTACTTTGTTCAGGACAAGATTGAACAAAAGGGGAGATAGTCCATCTCCTTGTCGAACTCCTGTTCTGATTTGAAAAGGTTAAGATACTCACCTAAGATTCTAGATAGTATCCATTAATATCTGTTTGATTATTTTCTTGTCTACTTTCTACAAAGTATACTAGAAGAATACAAAGTATCTGCAAATACAATTATTAGCTTTTTTCAAATCTTTAAAGGTGATCACTGTTATTATATTGTTAATATTATTACCCGGTGTCATTCCTCGATAATTAATCAATTTCATTGTTTCAGTAATTCTAATGACCAAGAAGGGTTATTCGTAATTATTTTAAATGTAGTACCTAACCTCTGTGCATCAACGAGTTTCTTGGCTTAAGGCATATTGTTTTTAGTCTTGGGTAGTGTTGGGAATTAAGAGAATTTAGTTGATCCCTACGAGTTATGCTATCCTATGAGGTAGTTTTGTCTAATACAAGGCATAATCGAAAGCAAGGGGTTCGAAAATTCACTCTCTTGTGTTCAGGTTCTGTTATTTAAAAAAATTTACTTCATTTAATAATTGACACTATAGTTAACAATTAACAACGGATGTTATAACGCATTCCGAGGTATTATTGACTAACAGGGTTTTATACTTCACTGGACTGAACTATACCAGGGACGACGACCATACTATTATTTGGATTCTAGAAACTTCTCGAGAAACAGAAGTGAGGTGAATAAAATTTAATCAATTGATGAATTACGACGTTTCGGCGGTCACAAATTTTATTCATTTTCAACACCGAAAAAACCTCCAGCCTTATACAAAAGTGAGGTTTTAACTCCCTCGGTATGTCGCAGATGACGAGCTAGAGAGAATCACGCCGTGTAAGCACGTTATCGATTGTATTAAAGCCTCAGGTTTAAAACATTCTGTTATGAAACTGAAGTGTCCAGCATGTGAACATCGTATCATTAATAATTTATGGCGAGGTTTTTGATTACTTTGCTGTTGGTGTTTATAATATTACATAATAAACTTCGCTTTGACACGGATTAGCATTTATGTATTTAACAAAGGGTATTATTTTTTGTGATTTTGATGATTTCATCTGTAAATGTTGCTGTCTCTAAGTCTGTTGTAGCTTCATAATTTTTTTACTCAACACCATGAAGATGTAGGTTTATATCATTGTATAACTAGGCAAATTCTTGGCCAAACAATTTTGTATGATGAATTAATATCCAACATACATGAGATACACTGGCATATTGAGTTTGCAACTTAGCAGTAATTTTGTAGAGAGCACTTTTAAGTTTATCCCTCCTGTTTCACGAAGTCTGAGTTAATGTACGTTAAATAGCGAACAATTAATCAGCAGCTAACATAATAATTTGGACTGTAGAATATTGCCAATGCATAAACAAACAAACGATTTTTTTGTATATATGTTGGTAACATGTAGCAGCAACAAGGCAACCAGTAATACGACGGGAGGATGAAATCAGTTTCACCCTCCCCGCATCTTGTTACCGAATCTGCTTACGATTTTTATATGGGTTACGAAATGTTATTTCTGTGACGGTCTCTGTTTAAGATTCAGAAATATACATTTCGCAGAGAGATTTTCTCTCGGTGTTATACATCACTTATTTAGAATTAAAAATAATTCTGATGACTTGGCCATTATGCATGCCATGTTTTCATAAACCTTGCTTTATTAAACTTACAAATACATAGAACCCAAGACTTCCGCTGTACATCTTTCGGTTTTAACAAGTCTTAGAAAAAATCATATATATTATGTTTTGAATTTCATTAAAAATTATGACATGCTTAGTGGCCAAATCACCAGAATTATTTTTAGTTCTAAATAAGTGATCTATAAAACCGAGAGAAACCATTCTGTTTCAGAAAGTGAAGTGAATACGTACACCAAATTATGGGCTTGGTTCAGGACAAGATATAACTTTTTGTCACTCTGTTCTTTTTTGTTTCGGGAACAACGTGAATGGCTACTCTGGCACTACACAAGCATGAGACTTGGACTATTTAAACAAGAATTATTTTTCTGTAATCTCATTTCTTTTTGTGAGCTTATCGCTGATTATAAATCGTTGATCATATGTAATGATTTCATTTGAAATTCAGTCAATAACAAAATTTCAAAATTGAATACATCAATATACATTACCAACAATGCCCCACTCTCTTCAAACAATGGGTGAACACCTTAGCCGAGCAATGCAGGTTGCCGCTGGATTTACTAACTCTACAATTAAATAACGAGAACTTCCAAGCTAGGCATAAGAAAAAAGTAAAATTTAAGATGTTAGTTAAACTTGCTAATCTATATACATTAAAGAAATTCAGGCATACAGCTTCATCCACATCAAAGCAAATAATCAGCAAATATGTACCAGAATTTTTTATGTTTGGGATTGAAATTAAATAAATACTTTTAAAATCAGTAATATTAGACTTCTATTATGATTTAAGAATGAAACCATATATGTGTACCAAATTAGGTGTTCTTAGGAATACTGGAAGTACATCGGAATTTTGATTTAATTTAATTCAATTGCAATGGAGCACACGCTCCGGTGGCAATTACCCTACACACCCAACCTCCCCCTATCCTGCACCCACCTACATTTGTCCTCCACAAATTTTAAGTTTAAATTCTTTTAACGTTATCGGTAAGTTATCCATCATTTCCCTTGGTAACTCATTCCAATCCCTGACACCCTTACCTAAAAAACAAAATCTTCCTACAGCCTTGTGCCTGAAATCTGGTACCAGCTTGAGGTCATGGTCATCTTTTCTCTTCTATGCATTACTTACTACTTACACCAATATCTTTTCAAGACTCATTAGCAATATATGCCTTGTACACTCCCATAACACTCTTCACCGTCCTCCTGTCTTGCAAAGAATCCCATTCCAGCTCTTTTATCATATCTATTACTGATTGCGTTCTGAGATGATTTCCAGAAATAAATATAGCAGCCCTTTTATGCACCTTCTCCAAGTCCTGTATTTGTTACTTAAACTGTAGGTCCCATACTACACTACCGTATTGAAGCAATGGTCTGACCAAAGTTTTGTAAGCCAATTCCTTTACTTCTCTCGTACATCTCTCTCTCCAACAAGTACAGAATTTCAAAACCTTTTACTTCTACCAGTCTAATGTGTCCTGCCCTGTTAGCTTGTTATCAAATGTAATGCCAAGTCTTCAATAAGCAATTCTTTCCCCACCTTATAACCAACTTTTAGTTTTTTATTTGTGTATCTAATAAGCTGACTCTTCCTTCCATCTGTCTTCATCCCATGTTTACCAACCCAACTACATATCCTGTCCAGATGATCCTGCAGCTGTTTACAGTCCTCTACCGTTTTGATCCTTTTATATAGCATTACGTCATCTGCAAACAATATAATTTCTGATAGTAAACAATCAACACAATTATCCATTTGAATAATAAATAGCAGTGGTCCCAATACGCAACCATGTGGCACTCCCATTTTTACTTCCACTTCTTTTGATATCGCATTTCCTGCCCTAACCTTCTGTTTTCTACCTTTTAAAAATTCTTCTATCCAGCAAATAACTTTCTGATTCACTCCAATAGATTTTCCCTTATTTACTACCATTTTATGGCTCACTCTGGCAAAAGCATTTGAAAGATCTAGAGCTACACTATCAATTTGGTCTTCCTTGTCCATTTTAACCGAAATATCTTGCATATATCCCACCAACTGAGATTCGCATGAATATCCTTGCCTGAACGCATGTTGCCTACTTAAAAATCACTTACGTTCCTCACATACATTTCTGATGGGATTGAAAATTAATCTTTCCATGAATTTACCTACCACTGAAGTCAAACTTATTGGCCTGTAATTTTCGACTATATTTTCAACCCTCCTTTATGTACCGGTACTACTATCGCACTTTTCCAGTCCTGTTTTAAGCAGCAAGTATCCAGACTCAATTTAAGTAATATTTCAAGATAAGGTACAATGTCACATCCAGCTATCTTTATGATATCTGTATTAATATTATCTACACCAGCCTCCTTATGTTTTTTCATCTTTCTTATTTGCTTCATGATTTCCTCATGATGAATTTCAAATTTTTTAGTATCTTCATTTCTAATCGTATTGTTAAGCTCATTCTCCGAATTAGTCCTTCCCGTTTCTGATTCATTGTCCCTAATGCTCTCACGAAACCAGTTACTTAAAATCTCTGCCTGTTTTCAAATGCTCAGTAACTACTTCTCCATCCTTATCGATAAGCGTCTCTATACCCTCAGTTTCCAGATATAGTTATAGAAATTTCTAGATGAATCAGTCAGTGGTCCTCCTTCACTGACATAAACCCATCTTTAGCCTCTTTCTTTGCTGTTATTAAGTCCTTGTTTAGTTGTTGATGTCAGAGTGTCGTAATCGATTTTTTAGTTTTAATAACTTCCAAACTAAGGAGAAGAAGGAAGTAAAATTTAACACATTAGTTAAACTTAGTAAGCTCCGTCTGTAATGAAAATGTGAGGTGTATAAAGTTATTTGGGTAGAAAGCGATTTCACGTTAGGATTAGATATATGGAAATTTAAGAGTTTCAGACTTTTCTCATAATATACCGATAAAATTTTAAGTGAGCAGCAAATTTCAGCTATGCACACCTGCTGGAAGTACCTTAGAGTATTTTTGATCACCATTGAGTGACAAAATCGGTGATAATTGCGTATGAAAAACATTCAAACTAAGAATAGAAACGAAACAAAATTTAGTGTCTTTGCTAATGCTGCTGAAATCTATGTGTAATAGAAGTATCAGAAATGTAGCATCACTAAGACCGAAAAAATTGAGGTACAGAAATGGCCCGAATCGTTTTGACAAAAGCGTAAGCAGTACCACAGTTGACTTGATTCTGCGTTAGCATAAATTTTGCACTATTTTAAAAAAATACGACACCATACTACTCCGGCGCATCCAGCCCTCCCAACTGGGAAAAGGGGATAAAACATAGACATAATTATATATATATATTTTTAAATAGAATCTGATTCTTAAGGATACCATGTGCGCATATTTTAAGGTAAAATCGACAAAGTACAAATCAAGTTTGGGTGCACTGCCGTGCACCCACCAAGTTGAGTCAACGGCGGCACTGCCTACCCTTTTCTGGAAGCGATTGGGGCCATTTTTGAACCTCAGTTTTTTCGGTAGTATTTATGCTACATGTCTCAAGTTTCTGTTATGCGTAGATATAACCAATTTTGGCAATCGTACTAAATTTTGTTTAGTTACTGTTCTTAGGTCGTATGTTATTAGGATGCAAACTACAGCGATTTTGACACTCACTCACTGACTGATGATAGTCAAAATTCTAACACTTTCCATATCCGTAGAAAGCTGAAATTTGGTACACAGTTAACATTTTACCCACATATTATAATAAAAGTCTGAAAATCGTAAATTTCCATATACCTACCCCCAACGTGATATCGCTTTCTAACCTAATTACTTATATAAACCTCAGATTTTCACTGTAGAGTCAACTTACTATGCTTAACTAATGTGTTTAATTTTACTTCTTTCCTTTTCTTACTTTGGAAGTTATTGACATTCAAAATTTTATTTCGGCACAACTCCCCGACATCAAAATTCCACAGTACTTCCAGCAATCCTAGAAAAAAGTAATTTGGTACGCATATATGGTTTCATCCCTAAATCATAAGAAAAATCTGATATTGGAGTTTTCCCCGTATTTATTTAATTACAATCCCAAACATGAAAAATTCTGGCCCATATTTGCGGCTTAATTACTTTGGTCCGGATGAAGCTATAAACCTGAGATTTCTATACTATATAGAGGCAAGCAAGTTTAACCAAAGCCTTACATTTTACTTTGTTCCTATAGTTAGTTTGGAAGTTACTTGTTATTTATTTGAGGTGGTAGTTAAACAAGCGGAAATGCTCATTGCTCGGCTACGACGCAAATTAGTTTGCAGAGAGTGGGGCATTGTTGGTAATGATATTGCTGATTTTTCCTGTATCTATTCAATGGCAACCTAAACGTTCCCGTGCATATTTGCAGGTTAATTTATTTGTTTTGGATGAAGCTATATGCTCAAACCATCGAACTTGGCTCATGAAGTGAGTCAATTTCCAACATATTTAAAAACAGAAAAACAAAAGAAGGTGCGGGGATGTGTGTGTGTTTTTGAACGTTGCATCGATTGTAACACATTGTTCGTCTGAGAAATACGATTACCAATTTAACCTAACAAAACAATTTAGGTAACTGGCTTTATTTTCGTAGCAATCGAAACTGTATATTCACTATTGCCATGAATGCATAATTTTACAGCTTGGTTCAGGCCTCACTTCCACGTAAATGCTAACTCGCTTTCTTTTGGTACTACTCGAAAATACATATGCGCCATTGCCAGGGATGTATAATTTTACACCTTGGTCCAGGACTCATTTCCATGTAAATGCCAATTCGCTTTCTTTTGGTACGAATAATAATAATAATAATAAACATACGCGCCATTGCTTTGGATGTATAATTTTACAGCGTGGTCCAGGATGTATTTTCACGTGAACACCGAATGTAGTTGGTGAGCAGAAACATGGCCCCATAACAATCAACTTCGCCACATAGTATATTTCCTTTTTGGAACCCTGGCTTTGCGTCCGAGCCTAGAACAGCAAGTTTAACTAATATCTTAAATTTTAATTTGTTCCTGTGCTTATTTTGGAATTTACTAGTAATTTTGTTTATGGTGGTAGTGAAACCAATGGCAATTGCTCGGCTACGGCGCATACCCACTGTTTTCAGAGAGTGGGGCATTGTTGGTAAGGTATATTGATGTCTTAAATTCTGAAATGTTCTTATCCAGTGATTTTCAAATTGAATAATTACATTTGAGAGGCGATTCAGAATAAGCGATAAACTTACAAAAAGAAATGAGATCCCACAAAAACAAATCTTGTAAAAATAGGCCAAATCTCGTGATCATGTAGTGACAAAAAGTTATGAGATCTTCTTCTGAGCCAAGTCTACTCTTTACAGTGTGTATTCAATTTACTTTGTGAAACAGAATGGTTTATCTCGGTGTTATAGATTTTATTTAGAATTTTTTAAAAATATGCATGTCATAATTTTTACTGAAATGGAAGGCATAATATATACTTGTCAAATTCGAAAAAGAACAAGGGAAATCTTGGCTTTTGTGTATTTGTAAGTTTGATTCCACAAAAACAAATCTTGTAAAAATAGGCCAAGTCTCGTGTTCATGTAGTGACAAAAAGTTATGAGATCTTCTTCTGAGCCAAGTCTACACTTAACAGTGTGTATTCACTTCACTTTGTTAAACAGAATGGTTTTTCTCGGTGTTCTCGTTTATTTACGATAAAAAAATCTGATGACTAGGCCATTATGCACGTCATTATTTTTACTGAAATTGAGGGAATAATATATACATGTCAAATTTGCAAAAGAGCTAGGGAATGCTTGGCTTTTAAGTATTTATAAGTTTGATAAAGCAACACATGTAAGGTATATATATAGGTTAATTAAAACATAGGCTGCATAATCCGGACCTTAATGAGTGAAAAAATCGCTGAAATTTGCATATTAATAACATCCAAACTAAGAACAGTAACGAAGTAAAATTTAGTATGTTTGCTAAGGTTACTGATTTCTATACATATCAGAAATTTGAGACATGTAGCCTCAAAACGACGTAAGAAAGTGAGGTGCAGAAATGGCCCGTATCGCTTCGAGAATAGTGTAGGCAGTGCCGCCGTCGACTCTATTTGGCGAGTGCACTGCCGTGCAACCAGATTCAGTTTCGGTAACATATACAAACAATTCCCATGTCCGAAGCCATATTCAGATCGGTAATCCCTGAACCACCTCTACACGGCTATACAAGTCACTTATAGAGGCTCAGACTTCATGTAGTATATTTTCAGGGAAGTGTAGGAGGTAGACAGGAGTCAGTAGGAAAATGGAAAACTGTATGAAAATCGGCATTCGATCGGAATAATTTCGGGATACGGTGGTAGAATTACTCTGGAAGACCGGATGGGTTTTAAAAGGCAAGTACTCCAAAATGTAGAAATAAAGATTATTTTTTATCACTACACACATCGTATCGTTGTGCGTGTGGTGTTTTGTTAATGAATCATCTTATCGATTTGTACATTTTCACTTATTTTTGATTGATACTCTGATTTGTCATAGCAACTGAAATGCCTTCCCCGCCCACAGGTAGTAAACATGTCATTACTTTGTGAAATGAGAGACCAGCCAAGGATGTTGTTGTGTGGCCTGCGTCCGCAGTGACGAGGGCAGGTTTTGCGTGTGCTGTTGCAGCTGCCTCCGAGCGCTCTTCAAGAGAGCTCGCTCCGACTGCTGCGGTGCTGGCCAGCAGGCCTCAGGCCCCCCCGCTCCCCCCACCGCGCTTTCCGAACAGTGCTGTCTGACAATGGGAAACTCTTAACGTCGGTAACTTCTCGGTGTCGCTGACGACGCTGGAAGGCCGACTGTACGGACTGGTGTCGGAGCACGGCAAGGCGTGCTTCGTGTACCTGCGGCACAGCCTGCGGCGCTGAGGACGCTCCACGACGCCTCGCACCGCACCGCGACGCCCGCCAACCCACCGAGCGCCGCGGCGCCGCGCCGCGCCGGCTGCTGCCCGAGGCAGGGTAATGACGCTCGAGACAATGCTCAAAGTAGTCTTAAGACCTTTGCTTCTGTGAACAGACTGGTGGAGCGAGATAAACGTCGAGATAAAGGAGGCAGTCGGCGTGTTCTCTTGTGCCTCCTCATGTGATGATGCAAAATCTTAATCTTCCTTTTTCCTTTTCTACTTCTTTTGTGTTATTAGAAATGACTTGTTGAAAATTTATTACTGACCCTTTCGAGAGACTGAACGTACGCGGTGGGCTGGCGGGCCGCCCAATAGCAGGCGTCAGCCGACCGACGTCTCTGTCAACCCATCCTTCCTCAACTTTTCACTCTCTTTAGGGCGACATTACAATCGCCGGTACATTAGAATTTATCACGCAATCAGTGCAAGGCGAACGGTTCATAATTATAACAATAATATTAAGTATAAAAATTGTTTTTTATCACTACACACATCGTATCGTTGTGCGTGTAGTGTTTTGTGACAAATTCTAATTACGTACACTGCCAGGACTTTAAATGTTAAGAAACGATTAAATATTGAAAAGACTAGAAAATATCGACTCCTCTGTAAATAAAACGTCATTATGGAAGATTTTTTTTTGTGTCAAGTAAGGACGGGTTGGTGTTATTATTATTATTATTTTTTAAAAAATCTTGTGTACTTGTAAAACTGACGTCACCAACGTTCAGGTGCTCAATTTTCAATAGTTGTCACCAGAGTTTAAAAATCAGGACATGTTTAGTCATAGAATACCTAGGCACAACCAGTTAAAGTAGTGTAAATCAAACAAATACATATATATATATGAATATATATTATTATATAAAATATAAACATACTGCATAACAGTTTCCTGCCCTTCATCGCCCCCTCCGCTCCGCCGCGTCCTCGTCCTGTCTATAGCCACTAACCCTCGTCACTACTACTTTGTTGTGTTGGTTGGCCCGCTACCAGCAAGGCTGCTACAGCACGCGTGTGTTGTGTGAGGGCTCGCTGGCGGTTCCCGCGCGAGGCAGGGGCCAGCGGGTGACGACCGCGACCGGCTCTCCACCTCTGCCATCCCGGCTAGCGGCAGGCTCAGGAGATTCAGCGCACCACGCCTCGAGGTTCCCAGGCATCGAAAAGTGTGCACGGCTGTTGTTTGGTTTCTATTTATTTTTTTAAAAGACTATGTGCTTGTGGACTGCAGAACACAAAAACAGTAGCGCACACAAACAAAATACAAACAAGTGTTATGGCTAATTACTGTTAAAATGAAAAAAAATTATGTACAGAGACCATGTGTAATTCGTTATTACCGCCATTTAGCGATAACGAACAAGTGAAGACAGAGACCGCCTTAAGAGTGACAAGTGTGCATGGTAGGAAATGGGACCAGTAACTCACCTGCCAGGGGGAAAAAGGAAATCAGAATCGTGCGGCTGGTATACTGATTCGGGGGGATTCGGATCGCTGGTACAGGTAAACAATTTCCCTGCTCCCAAAAACCTTTTGTTTACATAAAGTAACACCCTTTATGCTAAAATCTGCGTGCTGGTAGCAAGGAAAGGTTTGCCTGTAACCCGCAGTGACGCCTTGGTCGATTACGAAAGGGGGTGGAACATATACGTGTGTTTGAGTGTGTGTGTGTGTGTGTGTGTATGTGTGTGTTTGTTTGTATTGATTCGTTTCGAGAGCAAATTAACCACAATCTCGAAACATTGATAGAGTCACCGTCGTTCGAATTTCGGACTTGCACGTCAGGTGCCGCAGGGAAAAGGCCTAGTTTGTTGATTGTTCGTGGAGGGCTTCCTGATCAAATTTGAAATCGATAATAAGGGGGAGGGGGGGGAAGTGAAAAAACAATTGTGGGAAACAGTGCCCAAAAAAACAACTAATTTTTCCATTTCGAATCAGGCAATGCAATCTTTTAGTTTTCTATATCTGATTTCCTTTTTTTTTCGTGTAAGCTAAATCCAAATTCCAACATGGGAATAATTTTCAGAAATGCATCGTATAGTAAAAATTTCAACACTTTATCCGTGCTTGCAGTCATTTTTCTAATTCTTTCCTAAAGAAACTACAGAAATTATGTCTAAAATTACAGTATTGGTTCTATAATAATGATAATGCTGGAAGAATATGTAATAGGTTCATTTTTGAAATTCTTAATAATAGTTATACTTTTTTGGCAAGCAAAACTGTAAATTCACTGTAATTAGAAATTTAATATTAGTGCTAATGTAGAAACTCTGAAAAAATGTAAAACTAACGGTTCTAGCGATTTGTCATGATGGAAGAATGACGTCTAACATAACGGGCACGTTCCGACCTCTCCATAAGCAATTCGTCCCGATCCCGCACCCCGCCTCGGGTCTCATTGCAGGAGACGAGTGTTATTCTAAATGTAAATATTGTTACATATTTAAGAATCGTATTCCTGGTGAATGAATTCCAAATTCTTATGTTCTTATGTTTTTATCATTTCTGTGTATGTATGCAAAACAAAAAAGTACAGTAGCACAGTACATATAATTCCTAGATTTTAGCCATCAGTTGGATCTGTTAGATAACTTGGGGAGTACGGATGACGTTCCTCAGTATTTGCTGATAAAAATAAGACACATTATGATTATTATTACGATTATTATAATTCTAATATAGAATAACTTGTGTGGACTGAGTGCAGCACAAGGATCCACTACTGATGTTGATAGCTCACGTCTTTATTTCTTCAATGCTAATTCTTTTAACCCGTTTTGGGTGCAAGGGAATCGGTATTGCAACATGTGTGTGGTATGATGTATCTAAAACTGCAAGTACTTTATAAACACAAATCATAGATATTTGGTCATATTAACCACAAAATTTGAAACAAATGTCATGACATGTAATTTTACAGAAAACATGAGGAATTACCTTTGTATTTTATGTGTCGGTCTGGTATTGTCGGCCAATAAGTTAATTGTGTTGTATGTATCATTCTAGCAAAAATTTGAAACAGATAATTAAGTTGTATAAAATACTCTCTTATTTTTCATTACAATTGTTAATGCAGAGTATATCTATTTAGTAACATACTGCAACCACACAAACTTTGTACTGCCGTTAGAGAAGGAATAACACGGGAGTGATGGAATTCTATCAACATATGAAGATCGTGTTGTGTCAATTTAGCAGCAGATTTCAGCTGCTGCCATGCTGCTATGGGAAGATACACTGTGTAAAGTTCCAAAGATGCAATAAAATTCTATCTCTATAAGAATGATTTTCAAAAAAAAATTAAAATTAATTTTATTTCTACCTTTAACGACATCCTTTACTGATCTCAAAATCTGTATATCACCAAATGGTAAATGCTGTATTTTGTCAACCTTTACAGTAAATACAGCATTCAAGTTCCTTCAAGGTATCTACACACATAGTATTTCCCAAGATGATGTGAAATAGCAATTGATTTCAAGCAAAAGTGTGTGGAATTATTATTATTATTATTATTATTATTATTTAATTTTTTTTTTTTTTTTTTTTTTTTTTTTTTTTTTTTTTTTTTTTTTTTTTGTAAGCTCGTATGTATACAGAACAAGCTGCATGTTTTAATTTGAAAATCCTAAAATGAAAACATCGTTTAATGGTTAAAAATGTTTTTACAAATAAATTTGATTAGTATTCGTTTTATAAAAGTATCAAAGCTTTAAAAAACATTTTCATCTTTCCTGGTTATTAGTAATCTGCCAAAAATTGATTTAACTTGAATTTCATTGTTACTACTGGTATAGCTTTCTCTGTCAGATTCATTAAAATGTTTAATAAGACTAAATTCATAAATACTGATAAAAAGACCTTTATACATTGTTTTTAATGCTATTTTACTTCGTATTATCGATTATCTGATTCATTTCTCTCATATAAGGAAATAATAGCAAATTTTACTTAAAATTTGATACGTAATACTTCGATAGTTAGACTATAATAATTGTTTCTGGATCCATCGATAAACTATTTTGGCTTTCTGTTCCCTTAATATTCACCACGACTAAAGTTACTGACAACACAATTCTTCTGGGTAAACGTGAAAGTTTTCTTTCAGCCATCGCAAATCAGCAACGAAGAGAGAAAAGCACCAGCCCAGATCTTCAGCAACTATTTTTATCAGTAAAAGGTAAAGTTCATGTGATTGCTACGATTCTTGCCGCTGTCTACAGGATTCGCTGACTTAGAGCTCTGCATTCCCATCACAGTCTCAAGCACTAGCAAAAGGATGGGATCAGCGTTACGCTCTGGCCATTCAATTTTGATTAATATCATTTCCTATTATCAAACGAGTGAAATGAAATAACCAAGGACAGAATTTTGAATCTGAGAGAAAGCAGCGATTGTGAATGGTAATACAAAATTAAAGCATTTAAATAAAAATTATTGTTATTAACTTATAAATTTCAATGAGGCTTTTACATCTTGGTGTTAATTTTTTACGCAATTTTCCGTACAAAATTCATAGTAAAAATTATTTCACTGTTTGAGATAAGCATTTAACTGCGCCATTTATAATTTATTTAGGCTCCTTACTTTCTTATTATGCCTAACATATTATATCTACATGTTGTAGAACCATTTCTATGAAACTTCCAATGTTTAAAAATTTAATCTAATATCATTACGTCCTGCTCTGGTTATGTTCAAAGCAGATAAAAAAATATAGTGGCTAACTGGCAATTTGTTTTGTAACTACGATAACATGTTTCTTACCCTTATAAAATCGGTATTTTTTTTAACGTATTGTAAAATCATTAAGCTATAGTTACAAAGTACACAAAGTAATTATTTGAAACTGTTTTGAACAATTAATACAGTATCGATGGTTGATATTGCTGCTGCGTACCTTTTTAAGCTCTCGATGATGTTTTAAACTCTTGCTATGTAACTCGGTATTCTGTAGGCGTGGTAAAAGTACAGTTAAAATAATCAGTATCCTATTTAATCCTCGAGCTAAAAATGTATTAAACTTTCAACAACGAGCAGGTAACCTATAATTGCATTCCATAACGCATCATATCATCGTTGAAATGTAGTTTTTCTAGATAACTTTCACAATACCGAGACTGTGTATTCCACTGCACAGTGGTCTACTGGTAGATTTCCGAGATGTAAAATAAAAGACGTTAAAGTAACTGATTTCTTTTCTTGAGTTCCAGAATATTGCAAGTAATGGAAACCGTCTAGTCTCTCACTAATCAACCCATGGTAAGTATATCTCTTAAAATGTCATAATTCCACTATTTGCACAACAGTCTTCCTTGAAGAACAGTAAATTAGAATTCGTCCTCTGCATCTTACATCGGACGTTAAATATAAACATTTTACTTACTAACTTCCCTTTCACGTATAGGCCAAAAGCCTATTATGTCCTCACTTTTCTAACCATCTCTTCATGGACCACCAATATCCCTTCATCATGTAGGATGGTACTGCACGGCAAGCTTCGGAAATCTGTCAGTATCCATCCGTAGAACGTAGTCCTTCCCATTTTCCCCTTTTTTTTGGTGGGGGTGGGATGCTATCATTCAGAGAAAAAAATTCAGTTGTTGCCTTATCTCTTCATTTCTTCTATTAAATTTCAGGGAACATAATTTTAGTGATCTTAGAATCTTAATAACGGATGACTAAATTTTATTTTTGTATTATACTTTATTTAGCCTCGTTTCAATGCCATACATCAGAGTAGGTGCACAACCGAGGTAGGAGGATGATACTTGTTCCTTTGTTTGATTGTCAATAACTATTTCGACTATTTCCAATGCTATGACATAACTTTTGTTACTATACGAGATAACTGCAATTTGTAAATGTTTACTAATAATGTTTCATATATGTATTGCATTTTGAAATTAATTTTCCTGTAGGATAAAATGAATGTCTGTACAAAGCATAGTGGTTCTATACTTGCTGTTACTTATTTTTAATCCAGGATGGACATTTTCCTCCCATTTCCTAACCAATATATATATATTGGAGAGAAACTACAATCGTGTGGCGTTCTTTAATTAATCGTTGTCTTTTCTGTTGATTTATATCCTAGACCTACTACAAGTTGTATCCTTTTACACATATCCAGGATAATTTGTATTAAATTTTTTGGATATCCATTATTTTGTATTATTTTCCATAGTTTCTCCTTATTTATTTCTTCGAACGCTTTTTCACAATCAGCAAAAGCAATGTAAGTATTTAAGTTAAATTCTCTTCTCTTTTGTTGTCCATAAAGAATCTTCCCTTCCGGAATCCACATTGTTCTTCTAATTGAAGAGCATATATTATTACCTTGAACCTGCTGTTTTATAGTTTTTCATATATTTTATATTCACTACTTAACAAATTAATTCTTCGATAGTTATGGCATCAACTTAAAGAGCGAAATAACTTCGGGGTGTTGCTTTTCTAACACATATTAATTAAATGTAGGTGAGTTCCTGAGTTTTAGAGTCATTCTCTCATATTTAATCCATTCGAACTTAATTTTATCTAGTGCAGGAGCTTTTCTATTTCTGAATAATCTTAATGCAGCATCGACTTCCTCTACGTCTATAACATCAATTTATGTAACATCAACACCTTATGCTTTCTTTCCATGATTACTACTACACCATAATTTATCCACGATTCTTCTTCAATTACAATTATGTTAGTGGTTTCACTTTCTTCTTTGTTAAAATGTTTCATAAGCATAAAAGCCATTTCATGTACCTGTGCATCATCTTCTATTGAACTTATTAAGCTGCCCCATGATACTTGTTTTAGAATCTTTGTTATTATCTTAACAATATTTCTTCTTCTTTTATACACATTCTTATTCTATGAGGTTCAATCCTGTATCATTTTTACATAAGTATCTTTATTTTGTTCAACTGCTTCTACAACATCTTCTGGATTGATGAAATTATTATTTTCTATTACTTTTTAAAATAATTAATTTTTGGATTTTTCAGTAATCATTGTTGTAATCGTCTCTGACATAAGTGTCTTATTTCTTCATCTGGAAACAGGTAAACTTTATAAACTTCTTTTTTTTTTTTGTACATTTTTATTCAGTCTTTTCCTCCATTTAGCAAGTATTCTTACCTGTATGTATATCACCATCACTATATAGTCTGGCTTCTACTAAATCTGAACCTAATTTCTTACTGACCATTACATAGTTAATCATATATGTCCTATTGCTGTCTATGTAAACTTATTGATATCCTTCGTTCCAAAGACTATAATAGTAATCTTTAATTAATAGAATAACACAAATTCTCTCAGTAATTTAGCATTTTAAATTAAAGTGTATCCACTTTTATTTCAAGTTACATCTGTAATTCCGGACATAAGCATTTTCAACTATTAAATGATAACAGAGGAATAGATAACAAGTAGTAATCTTCAGTGATGGACCCAGGGGGGGGGGTTAAGAGGCTCAAGCCTCCCCCCAAAGTATTTAGGTCCACCCAGAACATCGTAATTTTTTAGATTTGGAGACCTTTTTTTAGTTTTACTTATCTTTTAATGGTTGCATGACCCAACTCAAGCCCTTTGCCCCAAACGAAACCGCTCAAGCCTTCCCCAAACCAAAATCCGCTCATGCCTCCCCAAATCCTGGATCCGCCACTGGTAAGGTTCTTTGTTTTCTATAACTAGTCCAGCCTGGACTGTTGGACGGAATCACTTTTATTGACTGAGGCACACCGACGCCCCGGCCTGCCAATGCGTCACTTCGCGAGTGCGTCTCAAGATGCAAGCATCTACGTATTCTATCGTGCCACTGAGCTAGTTTGGGCTTGCTTAATGGATTTTTGCATTTTTATCTCGACGTTTAAACTTCTCAGCGCTTCTGCTTCCAATTTTACGAAACAAATAATGTGAATCAAGTATTCGAAGATGTATAATTGTTTTTCCTGAATTCGCAAAAAAGGAGTTATTCAAATTTGTAGACAGATAGTCCTCACACAAAATCGCAATTTTGATCACTTATTTTAATGAAACACCGTAGTAAGTGTTACAAGTCGAAAATGTATGAAAGGCTCTACTATTTAGTAGAGTGGGTGGGAAATAAACACCACTCCAAAACATACAATTTCAATTTTATAAATGGAATTAAATAATTCATATTCAACTTTTTTAAAATTTAAATAAGTCATGCATGACTGATGGTATGAAGTTATTTTACGTTTTCTATAAAAAGCCAAGTCTAAATGAAACAGAAATGTGTAAGTTACAGTTAATGTAGATGAAACATTGTTAAGAAAGTACTAATTATACATAAATCCATCGGAAAGAATTGTGACATTTTTAAAATAATAAATGCTTTATCTATAACTAGTGTACGCCCTTGACAGGTTTTTTTTTGCGTATCGTCACGGGTTCTAGAATAGTTCCAGTTTTAGGATGAAAGATTATGACAGGTTGACCTGATTTGACCAAATATAAACTTGACCTGTGTTTCAGGGTGAATAAAATTACTTGAGTTTGAAGAAATCAGAAGCATTAATGGAGGTAGGTATTAAACACGAACAGGGACGATAGCGCAATCGTATAATTGCTTAAATGCAAACGTGACTTCTATTTGACCCTTAAAGATTACTCTGCAAAGTATAAAAAATTCTTGTTTGATTCGAAAGCATCACTTTTTTTTATTGAGACTGGGCAAACACTCATAATGTAATCATTGGTCATTGTATCTGTAACGGCCAGAGAACTTAATACACATTCGATATTATTAAACAGTTGAGCAACTCTGGAGAAATGAATTGCCAGAATACTCGATTCGGTAACATATTTGGTGATGTCCGCTTAAAATTACGCAAGTACAGTGAACATGAACAAAGGCCATTAACGAAAGTGGTCAGTAAAATATCAAAAAAGCAAAAAAACTGTAATGCATAAACTTTGGTCAAAGTTTTAATTAAATTGAAATTTACCCTAAGCCGGAATGACAACTGGCATTCGTGGTTACAGCAGAGACCATGAGTAATTTAATTTTTATAAAAGTTTGTTTAAGTTGCTTTCATTGGCAACATGTTACTGAAAAGGAGATCCTCGTTTTTTTCAGCCGCAAAATTTATCAGTATGTTTTTAAATATGAAATGCTAAGAAAAGCAAACTTAATTAATGTATTGTGGCAATTAATTTGTTAGCAGTTGCTCAGCTCTTGGACATAACCACAAATTTCTTCTAATGGTGTCTCTGGTCGCTGTTTTGCGAGCGAAGGATGTCACGTGACACCGTTCTCCAGTCAATAGCTATCGAGGTGAGTGGATGAATGAGTTTACGAAATTATATTGTAGATTTAAGTCTCTGGCACATGGTAGATGTCACAACTGCCGGCTTGTCGAAAAAAGGAAGAACTGATTTAAAAAATAATAATAATATTCATTTTTGACACAAACTGAACGTTATCAAAATGTGTCAGAACCTCTTTGTTCACGGAGAGCTATCGCCCGTATTAGAAGCTACAGATCTGCTGTTTTTACTGGTCAAAAATTAATATCCTGTTCTCTGCAGTGGCGGCTCTAGACGTAGTGCCGCTGTGACATGTCACTACCTCTAATCATGAATAAATAAATTAAAAAATAAATGCAATGAAAGAAAAATAAATATTTATAAATGCGGCATTATCTACTCTACAGCTAGGGAAAGTATTGAACTCCATCTGTTGGCCACATCAGTGAACTGTTTCGTTGTCGTGGAGACAATTCTTGGATGGCACAGATCGCGCATGCGCTCTAGCGTTTTCGCGGAAATATTCAAGGTCGGGGGTTCGCTTTGTTAATGGGGAATGGAAACAACTTCGTTATGTCACACGCAGCAGCTCGATAAAGTTAGTAATACTGCTGGCAGAGTGCAGCAGCTGCCATTTTTGTAGCATTCAACTAAATATCCACTGGAACAGTGCTCCAGCCTATTCACTGATTACTGGTGGTCCGCGAACATAGTTCAGGAGTTCCACAGGCAGAATATCATAAACTCTGATACCATATTCGTACTGTATAAGGCTGTATTCCCAACATTTAAAAGCCTTGAATATTTCAATGACCCGGCAAAAATATGGCATTTCCAGAATGATATAGAACAGCACTGTTTTTACAACAGTCTATTCACTTCCATGTGGCGTCTAGAGATTAAGTAAATGACGGTTTACTAAGGGTTTTAGGTGGGTATGAGGAACCGCGGTAGTTGATAAGATTGGTAACGCGAGTGGTGAAGTAAATAAAAATAAAAGGCATATGGTATAGCGTCTTTTATTTTGGTTTATGTATGTAGGCCAGTGGTATCGTGTAGCGCACATCCTGTAGTAACATTATTATTTATCTGGCTATTAACATTATTATTTATCTGGTTTGGTCTGATTAACATGTAACTAGCTTTTAATAGTTCACATCCAGTTTTATATCTGCGTTTTCATAGGATTCAAAACGTGGTTTTAGATTTATTATGTTATAATGGTACATTTTAATAACAACAAAAGACAGAGGAAAAATTGCGGAGGTAACTGGCGACGGAGGAAGGAAACTCAGAAGAGGAAAATGAAGTTGCGTAATCGTCCTCCATAGTCGGCTGAAACGAAAAGGAGGAGAAAAAAAATTAGGCCTGTGTGAGTTAGTGGCATACAGCATAATTTTTTGAAAATTTACTGGTCCTCGGGTTGAAAAATGTTTGGATACGCTGCCCTAGAAGCTTTGTCAATGCGAGCAGGAAATATAGTTTTTTTTTCTTAGATTCTCTGAAGGAGAATTACATAAGTTTATGAATGCACGTGCGTAACAGGAAACGATTCTCAAGAGAAATGTGTTCGTGGTCATCGAAGGCAGTGCCGGATAAGAGCCCTAGGCACTTTCAAAAATTTTGATTCCCTCTGTTTTCGAAATTAATTATATGTATTTTATAAGTTCAAAGAAAAGGTTTTGTAGATGACTAATAGAATTTATCATATTTTTATTCAATTTACAAACGAATTTTACAATTTATCATGTTTTGAAAATTACTTTCATTTATCGTACACTACTATGAAACAAAAAAATTAATTTAAATGCTTTTCATATTATTTTGATTGTTTTATTCTGGATGATTTTATTTTTTATTATTTTTATTTAGTGAAAAAAGTGAACTTTCAGGGAGCCTTCAAAAATCAGGGGCTCCAGGCTACTGCCTAGTCGTGCCTAGTCCTACCTTTTGGTTAATCCAACACTGCTTGTAAATTAACTTGTCGTTTTTTGGCTAATCACTAAATGTTTACCGTTTGGTCAATTTTAAAACATTTATCATTGATTAATTTCAAAATCATTTAATTAATCCGGCAGTAAATGCAGGTAATGAGACTTTCACACGTTACAAATCTTTACATGGCGAGATTCTTACTCTGAGCTGTTTTTCACCTTTCACTTCAATGATGATCAGTAAGCCGCCGAAACATTCAGTGGCGGATCTAGCCAGGGAAGGAGAGGGCTAGGGGGCTTAGGTGCACTCCATCCCCAAAAAAGCACCAAGATCACCCCCGACGACATGGATTTTGGAAACTTTTTTTTTTTTTTTTTTTTGCTGTTCTTATAAGGGCGGCATTCTGGAGTAATGAGCCCCCCAAACCAAATCCTAGCCCCTCCCCCCAATCAAACCAAAATACTGGATCCGCCACTAGAATCATTTTGTTGTTGTCACTACCTGAGCAAATCACTTCGGCCGCCACTGGTTCTCTGTACCAAGTAAAGTTGCTCTTTGCTTATTGTAAGACAGATATCGTTTTATGATGACTTACAATCTCTGATTAATTTCATGTATAGAAGAAACAAAGTAAAAATTGAAAGTCAAACTCATAGTTGAGTGGGACAAACATCCCGATTTCAGATAGCCAAAACACATTAAATTTAATAATTGATGGAATTGTTGGATATGATTTATCGCGTGGTCTGCTCAAGATGTTTTTAATTTTCTGTATCTATCAGGCTAATTTTTTATTAGTATTGGTTGAAATATTCTGGCATTTTGAGTTTAGTCTTCTTCTGCTGCACTTCACACGTAGGGCTCCTCCCTGTTCTATCTTCACATTTCAGTCCATCTTTTTCTTCGTCCTTCAACCTTTCACTGGTTTGTAAGTTGCTACTTGTTTTGTAAGTCTTTCACTGTCCATTATTTCTAGATAACCTCTCCTCCTTTGGATTTTATCATTTATGGAATACTCTTTTTTGTCTTGCCTTATTTCTTGATTTCTAATTTTGTATAATTTGGTATCCTTTACATTTGTTCAGCTGCCTGTATTCTTGATATCTGCGATATGTACTTCAATTTTAGAAGCAATACAACAATGCAGGCGTTGCCATGATCTTGTACAATTTTACCATCGTATCTTTCCTAGTTTTAGTCTACTATCTATGTCGCCACACATGTATTAATTTTTTTTATATATATAAGTCTTAATTTCGGTGACTGCTTACGCGCAACACAGATAGTTAAAGCATGTACAATTGATCGTCAGTAACTATTTTTGTTCCAACTGTTCGCACTCTTTTAAATGCCGTAACTTATGTTGCTTTGCATTAATATGTTATAATTTTTACAAACCTGCTCTAATTGGGAAAATGCTCTATCTGTGTTATCTTCGTTTTCATAAATAAAGATTTGATCATCAGCAAAAAGTAAACTATTTGCATATGCTTTATGCTTCAGTCTAATACTTTGTTTTATTTTATTGTGCCAGTCTCTTAGATGGTCACTCATGTACATATTAAATGATATTTGAGGAAGGCTACAACTTTCTTATATGCCTTGGTTAATTTTTACTGTTTGAGAGTTATTCACCTGCAGTTTTATGCAAATATTTGTATTTTGATACAGATTTTTAATGACTCTTACCTGATTCAGTTGGTTCATTATCGTCCATAGCTATTCCCTATTTATCAGCTCAAAACATTTTTCAAAAGAGATAAAAGCAATGTTGGTTTCTAGATTGAATTATCTCCGTTTTATATATTAAGTTTTAATACTAAGGTCGTCTTTTCTGAAAGCATTTTGATCATCAAATAAAACAGATCACCTATTACCTTAAGCCTATTGTTCATAATTTTAGAACCGATCTTAGAAACTGGGGTTAACAATTTTATACATAAATTTCTTACATTTAGCTGACTCTCTTTTAAAGGGCTTCGTTCCCAAAAGCTGCTGTCTATCCGTCCTTGAGTCACGGGCTTCTTACCCGTAAGCAAAATAAACTTCAGACGAATATAGAATTTGACATTTTTTAAAATTAAGCTCTAGTGAGGTTACTTAGAAAAAACGTGATCGAAAAATGTTTTCTATACCTTAGCGAATTTTAGAGCTAATCAAGAATAGTTTTAATATATATATTTTAATTTTACCTACCAAAAAGTAAAGACATAAGTGCCCGTCAAAATTGTCCATTTTTACCATTTGTTAATAGTTCTGTGTACGGAGAACTTAAAAATTTTCCTCAATATCGACTGTATCATACACTTAAACAACAAATTCTGAAAGCAGTTTATTTTGTAAGCTGTGAGCAAAGAACAAACATTATTATTTTTTGGTTATTTGCCGTATGCTAAGATAATTTTATTTGTCAAGCCCATAATTGAGAGTGCATTGTACGAGCGGTACCATCAGCAGGGCGCGCACAATGCGGCGCGGGTTGTAGAGGCATACAACGGAAACCTCTCCTAACCTTAAACGTGACAGGCGTGACAAGTGCCCGCCGTCTTACCTGCCACATGCGAAGTATGTGTTTGGGAAACCTAAATGAGCGATCCTCGACAATGACACGACTTCAGCGGTCGTTATTATTCCTGCCGCCAACATTCATCGTATGGATGTAGTAATCATGTATGAAGACACATATATTAATTTTTTTTTGTTTAGTTCCTTGCCGATATTATCAAGCTAAGTAGCTTTCTCACATTTCATTACCTGTATTACTTCTCTCAGTTCATGTCCATTCGACACATGGAATTGTTTATTGGTTTATCATCTATCTTCCGAATAAGTTCTTCAGGTATGAATCATAAATACATTTGATGTGTTAGCTATTTCTTTTCGTCTATTACTTTAAGATGCACTACTAATTTTTGTGCTATTGTGCTTATGTAAGCTAGTTCTTGTCTTACATGTATGCCATTTACTAATTTGCTAATGAATTTGTCCCACAATACTGTGGTGAGGCGTTTAGCTACATTCCGACAACGTTTATATTCGTCTCTACTCCGTTGTTTCTGCTTTTGAGGTATTATAGCTTCTTGAAACGCTTCATTTCATACTATTACCCTCTTTCTGTTTATGAAGTCATTCATTGTTTCATAATCCGAATCACTACTTGGATATAATTTACTCGTAATTTTGAAGTTATTAAACCAGTATTAAAGAACTTGCTGGTTTCCACGACTTCATTCGTGATTGTTAAGAATTTTGATTGAAAACTACCGACATAAAACCATCATAGTGCACGATGGGAGACACGAGGATAATGCACAGTTGTGGCATTAAAGTGAAATATACGGGCACACATAACTCTCGTCGAAATGTAAAAAATTTCTAGATCGACCAGTTTCAAGCACAATATCTTCTACACCCCCACAGCAACCGACATGACACCAACATGGTGCACGCTGGTCTGCGCTATATAGTTGTGGCAAACAAAGTGAATTATACGGACACCCGTCTTTCGTTGAGATACGAAAATATCCTTGATCGACCATCATATCTCCGACACCACCACAGCTACCGAAATTCGGCACGATCGGTTACTCTATGCTACTACCACAAACAAACACCAGTGATCTGCGCTAGCTAGTTTTGGTAGTTTTGGCTGAAAAGTGATACATAGGGACACATACGTCATTGGTGGAAATATGAAAATGCTCCAGGTATCCACTTTCAACCACCATATCTCCCACATCCCCGTAGCTACTGAGATCTAACCACCATTGTGCACGATGGGAGACTTGATGCTACTACTACACACAAAGACCATTGGCATGCGCTATATGGTTGTGTCAAACAAAGTGAAATATACGCACACCCGTCTTTGGTCGAAATACGAAAGTATCCTTGATCGACCATATCTCCGTCACCCCAACAGCTACCGAAACTCGGCCAACGTTGTGCATGATCGGTGACTCTATGCTACTACTACACACAAACACCAGTGATCTGCGCTAGCTAGTTTTGGCTAAAATGTGATGCATATAGACACTTACGTCTTTGGTGGAAATATTAAAATTCCCCAGGTCGACTAATTTCAGCCACAATATCTCGCACACCCCTATAGCTACCGACATCTAACCACCATAGTGCGCGATGGGAGACTCGATGCTACTACCATACGCAATCACCTACAGTCTGTGCTATGTAGTTATGGCAGTAATGCGAAGTATAAGGACACACAAGGCTTTGGTCGAAATATAAAAATGCCCTGCATCGATCACTTTTGACCACTACATCTCCCACACTCCCACAGCTATCGGCATTTCGCCAACGTTGTGTACGATATGAAACACCATTCTACTATCACACACAAAAACCAGTGATCATCTGTGGTAGATAGTGGATGCTGAAAAGTGAAATATAGGGAAACAGCCGTCTATTTATATATTATATATATATATAAAGATTAATTTATAAACAATTAAACTGAAGCTCGATAATTTTATCGTGAAATATAGTATAGTGAATATCACTCCCAATAAAGCGATTTTCTTTAACCTTCGAAATAAGCTGATCAGAGTAAAAGGATGATCTGGTTTTAGGTTCTTCGTGGATTTATTTATAAAGATATGTGGTACAATCTATTTTAAATTTATTGTCAGAGCCTCTTCTGTATTACGCAGACACACTGCCTAGAAAAAAGTGAAGCACTCAGAAGAGGAGGAGGAAACGAAACAAAACTTCACGGATTGATGGTATGCAATATTATTTTAGTGATTACAAAATCTAGTCAAATTAATAAAGAACTTGGCAGTATAAGCCCACTATTTGAATGACGTGTAGTACCCGTTGGTTCCCCACAAAGAGTAACACCGATGTGCCTCTCTTTGGAGAATGGGACCTCGTCCCAGGTCACCGCCATAGTTGACAAAGATGGTCATCCGAGATAGTACAAAAGTGTGACTCGTTGCTGATCGCATTGCGACGCCATTCATAAGCAATCCATATTCCTCGGTTTCAGCACCACTCCGACCGTAGCCGTTTGTGTTTTGGTTTTAACGGCAACCTATGCATGAGACGGTAATACCTAGTCCAACTGCTGCTAGTATCCGAAGTTGCGGGTGGCATAGAATGTTGCAGGGAGTCAATAACTTGTTCTCGGATAACAGGCGCAGGTTTGAAGGGGTTACGATGTGCTTGGTGCACAATACGGCGATGGTTCCTGGTATGGTCAGCCCTGGTCGTCCGAAACCTTGACGACGAATATGCCCATGAAGTCCAACTTCGGGGCAAAGTCAGATTCGAATGTCCCACAGATCTGCGTGTTACATGATTTGACCAGCCGGCCAAATGGAGACTCACAGTGAGGCCCCTTTCAACATCTTTCAGGTGCTAACCTTGTATACCCTGCCAGACAAGAACACTAAACACGAATGACTTCATTGCCTCTGATCCAAAGCTTAGTACGCCTCCTTCAAGAGGATTCAATCAACCTTCGGGTTGTGTACTAAGTTAGCATTTTACTTTAAAACAAAGAGAAAATAACTGCCTATTTGGTTTGTAAAAATCCAATCCCCTTTATCACCTTCCCCTTCATTTTATTTGCGTAAATCCATAGCTTTTATCCCGTATCGACGGAATATTTCACAAGTATACTTTAATCTGCATTTGCTTTTAAAACGCAGTCCCTCTTGTCTTTTACTTCCACCACTTAATTTTTGTCAACGATCGTTATGCAAATATGCAGTTTTTTTCTAATTTTGATGGTACATAGCAGACAGGCTTAATGAAACAGAGGATCTGCTAGCACAGTGGTAAGGCACTTAGTTTAGAAAGTGTCAGGATACGTTCCCAGGTTGAAAGCATGAACTTTGATCACGTGAGCTTTTCTAGATCCACGGTTCGGATTTCCCGTTGGACTATTGGTCCCAGAGGAAAGGAACTGGTCGTCCTGCCTCTGACACTAGGCTTAGTACACTTCCTTCGGCAGGGCTCAACCAAGCTTAGGGCTGTGGAATAAGGTTTTTGTTTTTTGCTTTAAAACAAACAGAAAAATGGTGTCTACGTTTGGTTTGCAAAATCCTATCCCTCTACTCTCTTTCAGCACCCTCTTCATTTATGGTAATATTATTGAAACAAGCACTCTGTTTTTATTTGATTTTGGAGTCTGAGTATGTATCCATTAAAAGAAGTAGAAAAATCCTGTCTATGTTTGGTCTACCAAATCCTAATCCCTCTCCTCCTTTACCTCCCTTTTAATTTTTTCCAACGTTTTTTTTTTTGCTAATCCACAGTTTTTATCCGATTTTGATAGCACGTAGCACGCTATGCTTAAAACAGGGTGGTCTGATAACTCAGTGGTTAAGGCTCTTGCTTTCAGCAGTTTCTGGGTCCGATCTGAATTTAAAATTCTGGTGAAAGAAGGAATTTTTAAGAGTTGTATATGATCAGTGGCTTAGTATGATTTCTTCGGCAGTAGTCAACTGACTTTTGTGGTTACTTTAAAGCAAAGCGAAAACACTTAGTAACTGATTAATGCTTTTAGTTACATGAACATATTATTTTAAATACCGCCGATGATGACAAAATAAATCGAAAGGCATATGCCAAAACTAAGTTTTTTTTCCCCTCTATTTTTTGTAGCTGCAATAGACGGATGAAAACCCATTATTAATTTACTTTCCCTTTTTAAGCCTGTTAATAGTGCAATTTTCCGAGCTTCTTATCGAAGCCAAGTTTTCAAAATACTTTTATGAGATCTGCAGCTCCGTTGATATATGCCCTTACAGAGTTGGGTGAGAATGTTCTTAACAACTGATTGCTTTAATAACAAAACCCACCAAGCGAGCTGTGCGTTCTAATACTCTTTTTTAAGAGTCGTTAGCCATTAAATAACGGCAATGCTATCCGAAATTTTATTCCGAAGTTGTCACCGTTAAAGTTTTCCATTCGCGTACAAAATTTCTCTTAATTTTGTTACTTGTCAGTGAGAACTGGTTTACGTGTGCGTGTGTATGTAACACCATTTATTCTTAAATCAGTACACATAGTCTCTTGGGCAAGATGAATGGACCAAGTGTAGAAAGACGAAGAGGCTAAAGGAGTCGTTTGGAGAAAAGTGTTGGAGGAAAAATCTTGGAATGACCGCAAGATTTGGAAGCGGTTGTGCAGGACGTCACGCAAAGGCGGAAACATCTAATGATGTTATCTTGGAACCGTGGAAGTCTGCGCACCCATCTAATGATGATGGTGATGGTGATCTCTAACAATTATCATATCCACATACGTTTTATTCTGCATTTCTGAAGTTCAAACCAATGACTGTTGTTTGTTTTCCAATTAGTATATCCTAGAGCTTTAATCTATCAATCACATGCATGATGCAAGCATGACATCCTTTTAGCTATTACACTTCATGAAACTAATTTTTGAAGATAAAAAAATTACTGAAGTGACTAAAGTTTTTGACTCGGTGGAAAAAAAGAATAATATTAAAAGAGTACAACAACACCAGTAAATAAAAGGGAAGACAGAAGACTCAACAATGTTATTAACATTGAAGCCAAAATTACACAAAAAAGTATCTTAGTAGTAAATTCTTAGAAACTGATGAAAATTTTATGCAATTATGAAGTCATTTGGAAAAAGTTAACGAAGGTAGTGCAATACGAGACGCAAATAAAAATATTCTCAATGACCATGCCGACATTGCAAACAGTTTGAAAGGATATTAAGAAATTCTGCATTTTTTGCTTCCGCTTTATGGATCGTTGTGGTGTATTGCGCAAGATTAAATTCAAGGAACGGGAAGGAAATAAGCCATGATGTTTTTGAGGAACTGTTCCTGCATTCTCCTGGAGTTATTTCGTAATATCATGAAAAACCAAAATTAGAATGGCTAGAAGGGGATTCGAAACCAAGTCGTTCCGAATGCCAGGCCAGAGCTTAACTTCTTACCTATCAGTTTTGGATTCTACACGAAAATAAAAATTTAGAAGAAAATGGACGTAAGGAGACATGAAACGAAATCTAAGACAAAAACCTTGGTTCTTCTGAGAGAGGAATTTGGGATAGCACTGGGGGATGCTCCAAACATTGATGACCTGTTGGCAGAAGTAACAAAATAATATGGTTATTTTTGAGAGAACTTTTCCCTCCGACTTCGAGATATATATAGGTAGTGGTACCCATGCCAAAGAAACCACAACAACACATAAAAAACGAGAACAGTACCATACCATATATCTAAAAAACATACTTCGAAAATTTACACTGATATAGAATTATGAAGAATTGCATTTGAAGAAAAACCGAGGAACAAAGGTAAGTTTTTTTATCATTAATGCTAATAACAGACAAAAAATTAGAGAATTAAAAACCTTTATGGCTTTTGTAGACATAAAAAGGGTACGATAGTGCCAAATCGATAAAAGAATGTAGAAATTTTCAGAAAAATAGGAATCCAACTCATAAAAAGATGAAACAAGAAAAAGCAGTAAGAAGGAAAGTAGTGAGACAGCGGAAGTGCTCTGATTCCTATAAAATTTGTAGCCTAGATTCTGTTCTCTGGAGAAATGTATGGCATACCAGAGTGTGGGAATAAAGGTACAACAGGAAAACAAATTCTGAACAAGATATAGAAAATTATAGTAAATGAATATAATATAAAAATTCTAAAATAAAATTAATAATGAATAAATAAAAATTACAAAATTTAACTGAAAATGATGACGAAAGAGAAGAAATATTGAGAAATACCCCTGCCTTGGTACGTTAACAAAAGGTGGAAGGTGTCAGTTGTAATAAATATCAGAAAAATGAAGAGGAAAGTAGGAGACGGACTGACTGAAGTGCTGCTGGATTATACAACCAAGAAGATAAAATAATTAATTATTTTTCGTCTTATTATTTAAAACTTCGATCATATGATTCCATCAGACTATCGAAATGAACAAAAGAAGTAAAGGAATTGGGTTACAAAACTTTGGTCAGACCATTGCTCGAATATGGTAGTTTAGTATGGGACCCACATTTTGAATATCAAATACAGGATGTCGGAGAACTGGAAAAATTGTACGACAATGTCAGATTAAAAATATTGATACGTGACGACAATACAGTGTCACTATTATTTGATTAGCCGTTCTTTTCACACACTAATACTTGTCAGAGCAGGAAACTGTCCTGTCACGGTCGCCATGTCGGAGAACATATTGTATTAGTGTGTCGGGATGATCACAGCAGTTCCTTCCGACTTGCTAATTAGTCCCCTTTATAATTAGTTTTGACCACCTAATGTAAGGACGATCAGACTTCGTTATAATTAATTATCGGCCGCCACCATCGGCTGGCTAGGGTACAAATCCAGAATAAATATCACTATAAGTTTCTTCAAGTAATCACTTCGAGTATGTAGACCAAAGATTTATTCTGAGTTCTGTGTTGTACAAATGCACCCGGCCACCAATGGAAAAAATAACAATAACACACACAAGCAAATTACTAGTGACAAACGATCCGAAGATGCAGGTTCCTTAGAGTGTCAACAATTCCTTCAATCACTTTCACAAAAAAACCAAGAGGAACGATACACACGACGTTCTCTGCTCCACACCACCCACACTCTCTCTGACCGCTCCTCAACTGTCCGACTCGCAAGTCACCGATGCTCATAGCATTCGGAACTTGGCATAGAATAAACATATTAATTAAAATAAGTTAATTACTGAAGGGGACAAGCCTACTGTAATGTGACAAGGAGTTGAACAGGGTGCAAAAAAGGGCTGCTAGATTTGTTTCTAGAAATTATCACAGAATACAGTCAGTAACAGATATGATAAAAGAGCTGGAATGGGATTCATTGCAAGACAGGAGGAGGGTGAAGAGGGTCATGGGAGTGTACAAGGCATATATTGGTGATGAGGTATGGAAAGATATTGGTGTAAGAATTAAAAGCAGTGCATGGAAGGGAAAAGATGACCATGAACACAAGCTGGCACTCGATTTCAGGCACCAGGGTGTGGGAAGATTCTCTTTTTTAGTTAAGGGTGTAAGGGATTGGAATAAGTTACCGAGGGAAATGATTAATAATTTACCAAAAACATTGAAAGAATGTAAAGTTAAAATTTGTAAAGAATAAAAGTAGGTGGGTACAGGATAGGGGGAAGTTGGGTGTGTAGGGAAATTGCCACCGGAACATGCACTCTATTGCAATTTAATTAAATATTATTACTATAAATAAAGTGGCCAATGCTTTGAAAACATTTATACGTAGGAGAATGATTATGGTGTGATGCGCTAAATAATTTACCTCAAACATAATTTAAGGTATAATGCCATAGTTTGTAAGTATCACATAAATGAGAGGAAACTGACCAAATAAAACGAAAAATGGGAATGATATGATCAAATATATTTAAAAATGTAGTGGTAGATTTGTCCACAGTAAAAGCAATGACAGCAACTGATTTAATAATAAATTAGTACTTACACTATGCTTCTTTGTAGATATCTTTGGCACATTTAAACATTTAAAAAAAAAATTAAACAGATTCCAAATATACTGTTACACATTATTTGTCTTATCAAAAATGACTTCTGATTTGTTGTTTTAATGTGCTAATTCAACAATAAACAAGTTAAAAATCATTGAATGCTCTTAAAGGAATATCAGTTCACTCTCAGAACTAGAATTAATAAATTTTTTACCAACATTCCATACCCTTTTGTATATATGCCAATTTTTTCAACACCTGCGAGGTATATCTTACATATATAAAAATCTCGTGTCACGATGTTTGTCCGGGATGAACTCCGAAACTACTTAACCGATTTTGATTAAATTTGGCTTAATGTGTGTAATTTGATCCAACTTAAAAGATAGGATAGTTTTGATCTCAATTATTAACCTCAATATTTAATATTGCGAATTACAAAGGGAGGAGGGGGGCGGGACAAGGAACAGAAAAGAATATAAGTTAATTCTCGCAGTCGCATATTGACAGCAGCAGATTTTCTGTACTTATTTATATATAAATCTCGCGTCACGATGTTTGTCCGAGATGAACTACAAAACTCCTTAACCAATTTTGCTGCAATTTGACTTACTGCGTGTAATTTGGTCCAACATAAAAGACAGGATGGTTATTATCCACATTATTGACATCAATATTTTTTATTGCGAATTAAATGTTTATTAAATGTTTGTCATGGGACAATGGTTTGTAATTACTTGTAACTTCCGTGGGTTGAAGTGGCCTGGTTGCTCAGTTGTTAAGGCGTCGGACTGAAGATCGTAAGGTTCCAGGTTCGAATCCCTGTCTTCGCGGGTATCTTTATGCGCACTTAACCCTGCCTTCACCTCCGGCACAGCTTGCTGTGTAATGTGAAGTACGCCAGAACACTTCTGTGGTTCGGATTCCACGTTAAACTGTAGGTCCCCTGTACCCGGCAGGATTAGCGGCTACGACAGGGGCGGAATGCGCAACCAATAGAAACCCTGTCATTACGACCACATGAAATTATTATTATAGTTTCTACTGTTAGAAACGTATGGAAGTACTTTTTTATATTATATCCCTCAGGGGATATTTTCCATTAAGTAAAATGTAATAAAATGTAAATTAAAAAAATTATGTTCGTTTGTCCTTAATTTCAACTCTCCGAAAGTCTTTACCAATTACTTTTGAATCATTAAATCGACGAAAATGTTTTTGTCTTTATTAGTGAATATTAATTTGACAACATTAGAGAGTTTAGAATAACATTGATCCAACGTACTATAACTACTGAGTCACAGCAAAATCAGTCATGTGATAAACATCAGCTTGAGCACACCTCCCGAGCCACTTGACTCTAAAACATGAATAAGGTGTAAAACCGAAGTGTTGTATATGTTTTTGTTCGTCTTGTATGTTTTTCACTCGTCATGGCCTTCAACTTTGGTGAGTGATGAGTCATTTTCCCTATCCTTTGTGATGTATAGTGCCTAAAAGCCGTTTCATTTTTCCTAGTATCATCTCAATTTATGTTAGATTTCTTTATATAGAGAGACAGTAAAAATTGCAAAATTCTTACCTTAGTTTTCCCCGAGCGTAATTTTTTTAAGTCGAAATACTGCCTAAGTTTTTAATGCTGGCCACCTATCAATTAGCATATCCTCAGAAGAACTCGAGAAGTGGCATAGCGAGAAAGTAAACTATTATTAAATATCTTAAAGGTAATAATATCTCTTCTTATTGACTTTGCGCACTTGCAGAACCTACCTAAGGCTACGTTCGACAAGCCATTAGCTGGGTTCCAGTAAATGGATGGATGGAAGGAAATGTAACGACGAACTGATCTAATTTCAAGTCAAATGTTCGTAGCACAACTTCAGACTTCACGGAATCGATTATTACAGGTTATCACTCAAGAAATTATGGTTTCTAGCGCTCACAGAAGTAACAACAGATCACTGTCGTGATCTGTGAGCGAACAAAATATTAGTGACTGAATAAGTCATGAAGCTCATTAAAACAAGACTACAAGGTTATTACTATTGAATTTCATACAATTTTCTTTAGAATTTGGAGCTGATAATGGTTTCAGATTGGAATAATGAGTTTGACGGAAACATTCCAACATTTCCCTGGAATGATTTCGGGAAACTTACGAAAAACTGAAATCTGGATGGCCGAACGGGGTTAGAGCACTCGTTATACCGAAGGCCAGTCCTTTACCCGTCCTGATCACTACTACCACCTCATCTACTTAGTGGGCTTATACTGTAACGGCTATACTTTCACATGAGGGATAGTTGTTAGTCTGCTGGCGCTGAAGTACTGAATTTGTTTACAGGAGAGGAGGACGAAGCAAACTACGTGGTAAGCATATCTGGCTGGACTGATGAGTGCTATTAATAATTTACATGCTGTTTCATTATATATGACGTGGAAACAACTATGGCTCACTGCTCCAGCAGCTCCTATCTAATTCATGCTCAAATTCATCCACTCTGGGCCCTTTAACTCCTTTATTCTCTTTGAAGCGTCCTCAAATTCCTTCCATGTATATCTTCTTGGTAATTGTCATTTTCTTCCTCTTTGCATTCTTCTTCCACGTTGGGTGTTGTTGGAGTCAATAGCTCATTAAAATTTCTCATTATCTTATTGTTTCCTTTTACTAAGTTGCCATTCTTATCCTATATGCTTCAGTTCTAATTTCGCTCTTATTTTTTTATCATGGTATACAGTACCTTCTTACTTCCTTCATTATCGTGTTATTCGATTAGAAAACTAATCCACAATCGACTTCCGGATGAGTCTGCACTATACCATTTTATCCTATGGCTTTCTCTCTTCTTAAACCAGGAATTACTAACAATCATACTATTGCTTTGCAGAAGTCCAACATCTTTCTTCTGCATTTCTACTGGCCTATCCTTCTGTTCCCTGTAATTCTTCATAGCCCTTCTATGACTACCCCATTATCATTTGACTAACTGTGTCTACCTGTTGTTGCAGGTTATCTTCAAAGCTTTCCTTCTCCTACACAGTGCAGCCTACTTGAGGGGCATAACCTTGAATTAACTCCATGAGCTTGTCGATAACATTCCAGTAAGCGCCCTAACATTTAAGGTTCCTAATCCCAATATTTCCTTTCCTATCCAATAGTGCTTTTCTCTTGCTACGTCGTCTACATTGGTATGCTTATCTGAGGCTTAGTCCCTTACATTTGAAAGCAATCAACTATACAGAGTGTTACAGAAAAATGTATACACACTTCAGGAGAAGAAAAAACATATGGAAACGTTTTCATACAAAATGTTTATTAGCCTGAAAGTAAGATTATAAGTCTGTTTGAAGTTTCCAATACACTTTCTGGGGTAAATGTTTATGTTAAGTGTTCAAAGTGATGGCCTTCTGCATCAATGCATATCTGAACTCGGGTTGCGACTGATTCGGTAACTACCGCTAAAGTTTCCAGTGGGATATCTGCGCACACTGTTCTAATCTCATCCCAAAGTTCGTTCAGGTTATCTGGTTTTCTTCTGTACACCTGGTCTTTCACTGATCCCCATAAGTAAAAGTCCAACGGTATTAGATCTGGAGAACGCGCAGGAAACTCGATTGGACCCCTGCGTCCTATCCAATTCTCTGGGAAATGTAGATCAAGGTATGCTCTTACATCCCTATGGTAGTGCGCAGGGGCGCCATCTTGTTGATAATAAATCCTCTCATTACCGTACAGTTCATGAATGGCAGGTAAAATTGAATCGTTAAGCATTCTCAGATAAAGTTCACCGGTTAAAGTACCTTCATAACGGAAAGGACCAATGAGTCCCCTACGAGTCAATCCGCACCACACATTTACACCAGGCAAATTCACAGCCGTTTCCACTGTGATGTGGAGATTATTGTCAGCCCAGTACACACAATTGTGTCTGTTGACAGTTCCATTGAGCTTGAACTGTGCTTCATCTGACCAAACCACATTCCCCACAAATCCCGGAACATTGTTAACCATGTCCCGAAACCATTCACAAAATTGTAACCTACGATCTGAGTCGTCGTCGTTTACCTGTTGCACCAGTCTGGGAATGTACACTTTAAACTTGCCTTTCTTCAGAATGCGTAGCACGCTGACATGACTTACACCACTGTCACGCACATTGCCTTGTAGATTTTTGTGGCGACTGCTGAAAGCGTTCCAGCACCGCAGCCGAGAACTCGTCACTCGTAGCTATGCGAGGTCGCCCTGATCGGCCTTTGTGTACATCACACACTGTTCCATGCAGCTCGAATTTGTCACGTATACGGGTAATTGTTAACCGTGTAGGTGGATCTGTACCAAACTCACGTCTCCACTGTCTCTGGACAGCAGCCACATTCTCAAATTTCCAGTACACTTCAACAATTACTTACGCTCTTCAAAGTTCAACCGTACATCCGCCATGTTGATATCAGTTAAGCACCGCTGCCCGCGTCACGGCCCTAGCTTGCTGCCACCTATTGAGCAAACATCACACTACGTTTGTACCAAATTTCATCCTCTCAAGCGTGAAAACGAACTCTCTATGACCTTTAAAAGTGTGTATACATTTTTTTGTAACACTCGGTATTTGCACTGTTAGCTTGATAAGCCTAACACAGTTTACGATTTTATTTCGCGATTTACTACCTTAGCTTTTAATGATTCATCTTCATCTTCAAAGACGATGGTGTCCTCTTCCAGTTTACTCACCGAGAGGATGGGTGGCCCATTCCGCCATTTTTTTCCATTAAAAAGCTCTCCTTCTCTGCCGTTGAGGACTTCCGGTGTAACCCTGTGCATGGAATCCATTCTAGGATGGCATCCTTGACTGGTCTTAGCCATCCTGTTACTCCGGCCTACTGGAGCTAGGATATCCATCCCGCAGCGAGGATGCGCCAGACAAGATTTACCCAAGTGGAGGATAGGGAACGGGGAAGGCAGACCGTTATCCACATTGAGCCGAGTTAATGATTGTGTATGATGCCATTAGTATTGTTAAGAAATCTGCAGTTTCAAAATAGTTACCGACGTGATTTTGATCATTTTGGCGTCAGTAACTGTTGTGCAATTTGATAGCTATTCTGGGGACTGCACCACTTTCGGAACCCACGCGAAATTGGTACTAACCTGTTGAAATTTGGTCTAATTGCTTCGTCAATTTCGTGTGGGTACTGAAAGTAGTGCAGTCCCCGCTATTCTATTAACAACTGAATTTAACTAAGCCATACAAGTGAGAATGAAGCCAATATTGACGGTGGCGGTTAAGGTATAAAGCGCCTGATTCCTTCTGTATACCCAAGACAGATTAGAGACTTCTTGTGCTTGTCGTCTGAACTAAGATAAGCTGAAATACCATATCAGCGCAATCCGCCGGGTTTTCCATTTAGTCAGCTAGGTACTTGTGTCAATAGCATGAAAAGCCAAAGGAAAAATTAGCAAGACATTTTCTTACGAAATTGAGTTGGTGTTCCAATTCGACTCAGACTGATCGCACGCATTAGTAGAGAGGTTGTAACTGGAAAGAAACCACGCAGATTCACGTACTCCCGAAAGCGAAGCCAGAACATTACCACTCAACCACCAAGCTCAGTATTGATTCTCAATTTACCCTCACTGCATATGAACTGTGGAGAAGTTTAGGATTTAGCCCAGGACTTTGGTTCACTATGTGGACAGTAGGTCTCTTGCACCATTAGCCCACTTACTCTGCCTAAGGAAGAAAATTTCTTCTAGCACTGGGGCTTGAGCCGCTAACTTCCTGTCAACAACGGGACACCATCATGGTGGCGCAACAATCTGAACAAACTGGTTGAATTTAGAATTTAGGTAGGCCAAAGAACAGATGGTTCTTTAAAGTTTCTTTTAATAACAACCATTATACATCATACTATCATAACCACAAACCAGTAAATACTTCCAGTTATCTCTTCCCTTGATCGTCTTGAATTCTGCTTTTTTCTGAATAGTTCTTCCATTACCTCTCTGAACAACTTCACACGTCATTGCACATAACTCTTTGTTGTTAGCAACAGATATTGCTTCATAACATTTTTTCATAACATATGTATATAAGAAAACCTAAAAAAACTACCTTGGTAACTTTTTCAATTTTTATAAATACTACCTTAAATAAAAAAATATGATTTCATATGTTTTCACTTACAACTGGCAACAAGCTGCTCATAAATTTCCAGTTGGGTGATACTGGGACCTGTAAATAACCTTTTGTAAACATATAGCTGGCATAACAGCAAGTGAATAAATGACGCTCTTAAGTGATATCAAAATTAATTAATAAAACAATGCCTCACTGAAAATAACACTCCATGTACATATATCCTCAGGCAAGCAGTCCTGCAAGACTTACCACCATTAAAGAGCTGATGTGAAAAACGAGATTTCAATTAAAAACTGCAAGTTTGTTTAAATTACAAATTTATTAATCTTCAAATGTATCTGCATAAATAATAATTTTCGTTCTGTCTTGCTGGTCGTCAGAATATAAGGTATTGTAAAGATTAGTTCAGTCTTCGTTACCTTTAGGAAATAAACTTTTATTCAAAGCACTTTCGTTTTATAATATTTTGGGAACTTCAACAGTACATGTTACCTTACGAAAATGATATCTGTTTATACTTTACTTTGCTACTCCTATATCAAAGAATATGTTATTCAAGTAGTTTTACAGTATTATAAATGAAAGCGTGCAGGGATACATCATGGAGGAAGGAAATAAATGGAGGAGAAGTGACATTAAATCTGTGAAGTAGGCTCTAAACTCTCGCGCATGTGCAGTGGCGGCAGCGGCGATATTGCGATCCCAAACAAATGCGATGTTCACATTGTATTAGATGCTATGATTATTTCATTTTGTAATGTGTATAAGTATTTTATAATGCCATCTTGTGTTGCATACAGTTGCACAAATAGGCAAGAGAGGAAAGAACCTGGAATATTATTTCACAAGTAAGTTGAATTCTAATTATCGTTGTTGAAGTGGACGGTAGGTTTTGCAAACTTCGGTGGCTGTCTATAAATATTTAGTCATAGCTCACAATGGGATGACTTTGTTCTCAAATTTTTGTTGCTGTAGTGTAGAAAATCAGCATACCTTGCTATTTTGCACATAATAGACTAGCATTACTTTTTAACGAGTGTTGAAATGAGATTTAAAGGGGGGTGTTTTACATCGCGATTCAGCGAATTTAGTATTGCACTTTCTTTCGTCACGTTCCAGTTTATACTGTGTATGATGAAATTAAATGTGTTAAATTATGCTATGCAATCTAGGAATCTTGATGAAGCAAACGATTTTGTTACTGCAAATACAGTTTGCGATTCAAATACGCGTGTGTGGGTATGTCTACATAGTTTGATTATGTAGCGGCAATTTAATGGAGATTGTGGTTAGGTCTAAATGCAGTCTTTACCAGAATGGTTTTGTTGTTCCATAAGGGACAAAGAATTTATCTATTACTGTTAGTAATCTAATGAGAACCAAGTTAGTGACAAAACGTGTATCCATTCTGCATGTCCACCATTGTGGCTTTGGCAGAATTAATTTTTGATCCAGGCCGCATATCAACCCAATCCCAGTATATCCCGAAAACTAAGCAAGATATCGAAAAATTTTATTATTTATTTTCGATTTGTCTCGTCGTGTTACATAAGAATAAATCATTAAATTTGACTTTTGGGAAATTTTTCTTCTGTATTTAAACTCAAGACACCTCACTTTTGATACAGTATATCTCGAGAACTAGGTGAGATATCGAAAATTTTTATTCTTTATTTTTTATTTGTCTCTTCTGTTTAAATAAGAATCCGTCATCGAATTTGACTTTGATCAATTTTTTCTTCTGAATTTCAACCAAAAACATTTCACGTTTGAGACAGAATATCTCGAAAACTAAGCATGATATCAAAAAATTCTATTCTTCATTTTTTATTTGTCTCATCGAGTTACATAGTAATCCATCACCAGATTGCGGCGTTACCTTTATCCTAGAGTCCCCTTGAGGTTTTTGTACATATACCGCGTGTCTGTATGGGTTCGGCCTAGCCCCCCACTCCTCCTCCGCCCGGCTTCACTTCAATGCGTGGTGAAGGTCTCTTGCGTCATCTCCATATATTTCCTTCCTCCATGGGATACATTTGCCACGTGTGAAGACCAACGTTGTATTAAAAGACAGTAAGTATTTAAAATAGTACCCTCAACCATTCACTGTGATTATATTCACAAATATTAATAAAAAATCAAACAATAACTTATATTTCTACACTTAATACTACACAAACCCAATCTACTTGAAAAAATAGCGCTATTGCTAAGGCCAAATACAGAACAACCGACTATATCAAGCAATAGTCCGATATACTGTCTTTCCTTTTGAAAAAAGGAAATAAATCTATTGTAAATAAGAAAGCTTCAAATGTTTTAATCCCTTTTATCTTAATCAAGAAAGGAAAGATTAGAAAAATAAAAAGTTACCAAGTTTTAAAATAGCTTTTAACAATTATTCTGTTTTCCTTCAAACACAATAGATTCTTTTTTCAAAGTATAAATTATCTGTTGTTCAATTTTGTTATATATTGGTTGATTAATTTTTACTGTCTATGTACTGTAATTGACTAAAATTTTCTCTCGGCAGCCCTAATTTCAACAGCATCAATCTTCCTTTTATTTTTTGCTAAGCAATGTATTAAAGAACATTTTATGGTTTAGGTACTTGCCAATCCGACGTTCGTCTTGTATCAGAAAATTGTAGATTTTTGATAACCAAGTTTTCTACTATGTCCTTCCTGTCTTGTTGGTCGTCAAAAACTAAAGTATTGTAAAGATTAGTTTTTTCGTTACTTTTAGAAAATAAACTATTCTTCTTAATAACAACAATTATAGTTTAATGTGGAATCAGAACCCCAGAACGTCCCGGCCTTGTATGAAGATCATTTGAAAAATTACTTTAACTACAGTCCAAGCGCAACACATCATACATATAACTACAGATATACTGCTATTACAGCATGTTGGTGACTCGAATTTCCACCGCACATACATACGCGCAACACGTCATAGCATGTCAGTGACGCGAATTCATAGGTTTTCACTTCAAAAAGAAACAGTATTGGTCATACCTCTACAAGAACACAGGTGTTCCGAAGGAACATGAGCTAACGTAAGTACATTGATAATATAGTATTCCTCTAGACTGTTTTCTGTAGCCTTGCTTACGACGTATATCATTTAATGGTATTAACAAGGCTCTGGTACACAAAGACAGCTGTGATTGCACCAGGTGTAAGATATAAGAATGGAGACATTTCTGTGTAGTCCGAGCAGCGGTTTTAAGAATTATGACGGTTTATTGTTTCACTTTGCTGATGCTTCAGTTAAGATTTTCTACTGAAGGGTGAAGGTATGACGTACTTGTATCCTAACATTCTTCACGTTATAGTAGTGACGGAGGCAGGAGAAGCAGCCTGCTTTTACATGAAGTGAATAAACCAGTCGAAAAATGGTTAAAAATATCATCTATTTGCAAGAAATTCCGACACATTCCAGTGATGACTCAGATAATCTCGACAGGTATGGTGCAATCATAATATTCATTAAGCAAATCATTGCCACAAAAATAATACCATTCTGCGATGGATATATGGTATGTGTAGAGATAGGTATGCAAATGGGGGAATGTGGTCCTCATTTACATGTACTTTCCGCAAAATATATGCTGTCTCACAAATATCGACAGACGTTCCACAATTTCATGAGCTTAGCGGTCAGGTCCTCATTCTGTTCCTGTTTTCTCGCATATTTTGACAAGGTGTTTAGTGGACATTCTCCTGGAGCGATTTAAGCAAACCATGGAAAACCCGAATCTGGATGGTTGGAAGGGGAATCGAAGCTGCATATTCCCGAATGCGAGACCAGATTGTTATTGCTCGTCCACCAGCCTCGGTACCCTATCATCGTAAATCTTCTACAAGGAATTCATCCATGCCTTTTGGAAGGGACCACCTCGCCATTCGCTTGGAGTGATGTAAGGAAACTATGGAAAACTAAAATTTTGTGGCTGGTAGGTTCCGTATATACTTATTGAGCAGAATGGTCATTCAATTGACTATCAACCTCGCTTCTGTTTTGCTACCAAAAATTGCAAATCTACTCGGCCCCCGTTTCGAATCCCTGTCTCGGCGGGGATTTGCATGGATCCTTAGTGCGAAATCCACCTCTCAAACAGCTTACTGCTTAATGTACTGGCGTTGGTTTAAAATTGACCTCTTCATAGCATCAGTTAATGGTTTCCACATTTGGAATAGCTGTATGATGCAAATTGAAATCATCGGTTTAATATCGGAAACTAATGATACCACACAATTTCCAACTCACGTTTCAATAAATGTTAAAATGACTAACAACCAACACTTACACTCCTTAATTGAAGGAGACGATGGTATTTCATGAAAATTGTGAAACGGCCATCTGACCGATTCAGTTGACAGGGACTAGTGATAACCAAAAACCAGCAGGGCCGATGTTGATATGCTCGCTCCACACGCCACACCGAGCCACATACACATTCAGTCTCCAGCTCGACTTAGCAACAGATGTAATACAGCCGCACAGACAAAATTACACCCTCTAACAGGCATACTTCCAGATACGCTGACACACAGCAAAAACAACGATATGCTGTAAAATTTACCACAGAAATACATCATTTATATTCAGACAGAAGGTAGCACGTACAGAGCGTCACTTTCGTATTTTAAGTGGTGAAATTTTCGACTCCCGCGGTATTCAAACATTATACATTCGATAACCCCAAGCCTATACCTTGTGTATATGGAGCGATGGAGTGTACGCTGTAGGCAGCCTGCACAACTTACTAGTGGCGAACACCAGAAGCATCGAACCACGCCAATGAAGTGAATAATACCACATCACTTACGTCTTGCAATGTTTTTGGGTGTGCTACTGTAGTAACTATATTTGTAAAAAAGGAACATGAAACTGACGGTAAGTGACCATGATAATAATTTTTTTTTAAATAATATGTGCCTTGACAAGTCACTCATACCAGTGGTGTCTTCAAGGGCCTGCTGCGGCAGAAAACACCGCATAGAGGAAGTAAGATACCTCAGAGACACGTTTCGATAAATGTAAAAAATAATTAACCACCAACAGTTATATACCGAAGTTGAAGACGATGTAACGCCACTCGTGAAAATTGTCGGCGTATGAGCGATAAGATCTCTCTTGAAGTATAAACGGTTATCGTGCACAAGCCGCAGAGTGCCCATGTTGAACATCGCTGGAATGCAGTATATGTGTCTCATACCTCTCTTCTCGCAGTTCATATACAAAGTTACCACCTCTCCTTCGTGTTGATGGGTGTCTTTTAAGATTCAGAGCTGTATAACTATTGAAAAACAGATATTCGCATGGTTTCAGAGCATTCCCCAGAAAAATCTGTAGAGCCAACACAAACATAACCTTACCATTATGATAGACCAGTTAGAGGTTGTGCACAGGGTGACAACTACACATAGAGCTCAGTGTTATGGACTAAACGTGGTCACAGAACATATAACGACACAGAAACTGACATTAACACAGCGACACGGAAGGCAGTCTGCGTTTAATGAGGATGGGTGACACATACACACACATACACATACATACACCAGATACTTGCAGCCATGGATACGTTTAGAAACATACAAACAATAGCCGGAGAAATAGAATCGTGTATCAAGCATGTACAGGGAGAAAAAGAGATGTGAAAAAATGCACATTTTCAGTAAGAAGCATGAAAATACTATAAATTCCCGAAATTTTACAAAAATTTAAAAGATAATGAAAACAGGTAAGAAATCATCATCCTGAAATTTCTCTCCACGAAAGACGTCATCGGGTACATGGTTTAAGGTGAGCAAAAGATGTCAAGTACATCTGTCATACGATACGATGTGTAATGAATCCCTTCACCAAACTAGAGAAATGCACGGTATGAGACAGATGTATCATCATAAATGAAACACATTCTGTTAACTGTCCTATAAGACATCTGACAACTCGAGTAGCACATCAGATATACGTGCCGAAAGTCACACTAATGTATTGAAGCAGCATGCAGAAGATGACAACATCGCAAGTTTCATTAAACAGTATGCTAACAGCACGGTCCTCCGCAAGACCGCAAGATCGAATCATAATGGACACAAACACTCACTGAGTCATAAATTGTGTTAGATATAAATTAGTATGTGCGACTTTATTTTATTAGAAAAGTGTGAAAATGCACAAAATAGAGGAAAAAATCATTTAAACAGAACAAATATAACACAAACTGGTAAAAATTATTTCCTCCATGAATGAAGTAAACGGTTGATATAACAATTACACGTGCCTGTATCACAATACCAGCCATATAATGTGCATGCATTATCCCAGAGGATCACGGAAATAGGTGCTATATGGGCACAAAAAAAGTGTATGTTTCTGTTGTCATGGCAGTCTCCATATAAACATGCAGAGCCCCCACAATACACATCGCGTTACCATCACGAGGGTGTGAAAAGGATAACAGATATTTGCATCATGGAGCCCAATATTATCTATCAAAGGTTGTTGACAGTATGTTTATTGATGTAGAAGCCGACATTAACATAACGAGGCTAGGAAAAACTAATACCACCATTAAGTACACGAACCATAATAACTCAGGTTAATATAGGATTTTAGAGTAAATTCTGGTTGGGACAGTTCACCTCGCCCTAGCTGTACTGTAGACTGTTACATTGTGTTAGGCCACAATAACAATCCAGAATGCTGTTGCAGTCATGCGCTGCTGCTAGACAAACTGGTGTGCGCTGTACACGTGATGTCGTTGAGCCTAAGGAGCTTACAGTTTTTATCTCTGTGGCAACTATAAATCGTCTATCCTCATACCATTGCCCGGTGTTTTCTGAGATTCATGTGGGACCATGACATGAACAGCAGCAAGACCTCTTCGACTTCCGCAACACCAAAAGGGAAAGGTATCGGGAATTCGTCTCTGCTGACTTTGCTGTCCAGAGAGATGATGTGGTCGCGGCCCTCAGAACATTTGGGAAGACAGTGAAGGAAGCTTTATCGGAAACCACTCTTCTCCGACGCCGAAGATCAGTGTCGACACAACAACTTCCGCCACGTTTCTTGGCAACCATTAAAAACAAGAACAGCGTAGCCAAAGATTAGTGGCTCACCCGAAACCCTGCCACAAGAAGGTTACCAAACAGGCTCTAGAGAGAGCTTAAGGTGGCTCTGGCCGAGCACAGGAATAGGGCGTGGGAGGCCCGAGTTTCAGCACTTAAACCGGATGATGGGATCCCATGGTCTCAGACACGCAAGTTCACCAAATGAAGTCAGCGTATCCCGCCCTTTCATGGTGAGAATGGGCTAGTCTATCACCCAGAGCCCAAAGCCAATACCCTGGCCGATAGTATTCCGCCCATCGGATGCTAACGTAGGTCACGGAGAACTAGGAGCGGCTTGAAGACATCTTCGTGTCTACCTCAAGTAAACGACGGAGAAGAAGCGATCTCCCACCAGGAGGTGGCCGGCTTACTCAAACGGCTCCAACCAAACAAAGCTCCTGTCCACGATGGAATAGGAAAACAGTGCATCAAGGACTTGCCTCCGGCAGCCTCGGAATATCTAGCCAGGGAATTCAACAAAATACTGCAGACCAAGAATTATCCGAGAAGATGGAAACATGCGGAAGTTGTTGCAGTGCATAAAAGGGAAAGACCCCGTCTTCCCACATCGCTACCGGCCGATTAGCATTCTGCCCTCGGTCAGCCAGGTATTCGAACGTATATTGTTGAAAAGAATTAACACTTACATTGAGGCCAACAACATCTTGCCCAATCACCAATTTGGATTCAGACGCGGGCACTCCATGACCCAATAGGTGCTCCGGATAGTGGAAACAGCGATTCGTGCCTTTCTTCATCGCGAGTATTGCGTTGTGGTGTACTTAGACAAAGCACCTGCCTTCGACTCGGTTTGGCGCACCGGCCTGCTGCTGAAACTCTATGAGCAGGGTTTTGCAGGGCTGATGTTCAAATTAATAAGGACCTATTTAATCGGTCGAACCTTCCAAGTCCAAGTAGAGGCAAAGATGTCTACCAAGCAACGAAACCTGGCCGGAGTCCCCCAGGGGTGCTCGGCCCCATACTGTATTCAATGTATACATCTGATGTACCCATCGCGGACCGTGTGCGGACAGCTACTTACGCAGATGTTACTGCTTATATAACCAGCAGTCAAAGCCGAGCTATTGCCACCCGGAGACTTCAAGATATACTACAGCAGACTGAAGCCTGGGTCAGAAGATGGCGTATAGAGAGAGGTTAACGCCACTAAGACCCAAGCCATTATGATCCCAAGAAAGTTATGATCCACGCAATGGTAACCCACAGGCACCATTGTTGAAACTGAACAACGAGGACATACCGTAGAAGACGACACTTAGATATCTTGGAGTCTTATTTGGCGTGCGCATTTATCTGATGTACGCAGAAGGGCCAACGGAAGATTGCATGAATTATACTCGCTACTGAATAAGAACAGCTTGCTCCCACCGCCACTGGCAGTGAAAATATATCTCACCTTGATCAGGCCCCTGATCTAATACGCCTACCCTGTCTGGGTGTATGCGGCACATAAACACATCCAACGCCTGCAGGTCATTCAAATTAGAGCGTTGAAGCGTGCATTGCACTTGCCTCGGCGCTTCCACACAGAAGCCTAACATGAACCCATTGGCGTCCAGCCCTTCGAAGATAGATTTAAGATGTTTGCCACAGCATTCTATAGGAATTCAGAAATAAACACCATTCCAATAGTCAGTGTCCTCAGCCGATATGAAGTCTTTGCAGGTCACTTCAACTTATCATGTAAATGGGACAAACAAATAAGCCACATACTACGACAAACCTCAAGATAAGACATGCTCCACCAAAGCAAGCGGAGTAAACGACGCAAGACAAAAACTCCGGCATAAACTGCCTATGAATAAAGACAGAGAATGGCATCCTCACTTACGGATTCGATCAGAAGTAGAGGAGCGATGACACCATCGCCACGTCAGCTCTTGCCCGCGCCCAGTCTGCGCCGGTCGGGTCGGGGCGGCTTTCCGAACAGAGGGGAGCGTCCAGAGTCTGCGCCTGACGCTGCGGTTCACCACTAGGGTGCCCTGCTGGAGTATTCAGTGTTCCCGGCAGCACTCAGTGCCGGGCTGTATTCACCGCCACACAGTGATGGTAAGTGGATGGGCCCAGCCCGTCCACCAGGTGAAGGCTTGCTGAGATCTCCGCACATATCCTAGGCCAGACACAGCACACCTGCCCGTTCAACGCCATAACCCGACAGCGAGCGGACGCAGTCAAGTTCAGCCTCCACGTCGTGGAAATCAATCCTCGAGTACGACAGCAACATAGCCGAAGACGCGCCGATATATCTTCGCGTTAGGAACAAGGTGACGATGTGCCACTTCCACGCCTACCAGTACGCAGTATAGCAACTCGAAAAGTTATTCCAAACAGAAGAAGGACCATGGATGATAGAACTCCGAGACAGGTTGGACGAGAGTCTACGCCTGCCTCAACCTTCAAGGAATTTCGACATACGCTCTCCAATCTGAACTACTCACATCTCGCCAGCCCTATGGAAGGACTGGTCACGTTTTGTACCCTTCCCAACATTCTTCGCAAACAATTTGAACGATGTCGAGTATTTCGAGGAACTTAAACGCAAAATCTTCGCTACTCATTCCCCAAACTCTCTAAGCAATGAGGAAGGGACACCGAACACCACGGAGGAGGAAGACGATCCTGAACAGTACAAAAACGCCGACCAAACGGTCGACCATCAAGCAGCAGTGGATCAACTGTTACAAAAAACCTTGCCCATGCGCCACATCGCCTCGTTAGAGGTACTCCGGATCAGTTATTTTTGCTATAAAATATAAATTCACATGGATTAAAACTAATCGTGCGCGGTATCACACGTTAAGAATTATTTTTAATTTCCATCGCTTTCAAATCACCGTATGCCATTATTTCAGCCACATATAAATAATTCCAAAATGTCATGATTTGTTCACGGTACAGTATATATATTAATGCACGTTTGACTGAAGCTATGATTTTCGAACGTCAATATTATTTGAGGTTGTGGTTCGGTTGAAGTACAGTCTGGACCATGATGACAGTTGATAAGCTTTGTTGAAGCATAAGAGACAATATGGATTTAGCTTTATAATTAATGCGATGTAGCATCAGGATATGAATTATTTTAATTTATCTTGCTTTCAATAAAGCCGTATTATTGATGTTATTATTTTAGTCGCATATAAGTACCTCTAGCAGGCCAAGATTAGATAGCGAAACAGTGAATGTATTAATGCACATGTGATAGAAGCCATGTTTGTCGTTAGGTTGAAATGCATCCTGGACCAGAATAAGTTAGTAATAAGACTGTTATTGGTAAATTGTAGAAGTATAATGAACAAAGTAATGGAGTTTGCAAACCTAATAAAGATACATGAACCTCAAGTACGTATAGGGGTAGAGTCCTGGTTAAAACAAGGAGTAATAGACATAAGGTATTTCCCAGTGGTTACAGAGTGTACCGCAGAGACAAGGGAGAAACTGGAGGAGGGGTTTTCATATTGGTTAGCAAAGACTACTACCTTTCACTGGCATTCAAAGATCATGTCCATGAGTTACTTGGAAAATAAAAAATAAATATATCATAGTGGAAGAATGAATGAAGTGAGAATAGAATGGTTATTATTGGTGGGGATTTGAACTTACCAGGTGTCAGCAGGATAGGAAATAAGATTAATAATACAAGGGAACAGAGATTTGCAAATACCAAGGGAAGGAGGCTTTACACAGATAGTTGAGCAAAGCACAACGGAACCAAACATATTGGATATTTTCCTAATAAAGCTAGATGATAATCTAATCGGGCGTCAAGTAACTGAAGGAATAAGTAATCAGAATGCAGTTCTGATGGATATAAGGGGATTCAGTAAACCAGTGACCAGAATTGAAGGTGGAAATAGATACAATTATATAAAAGGCACAAATCTTGGAGCTGAAATATATTTCAGAGTTAATTTTATTAAATGGAAGAATGGCACAAGTTCAGTGGAGACAAAGTGGGAAGAGTTCAAGGAAATAATAAAAAAGGGTGAAGAAATGTTTATTCCAAAACAGAGACTAAATAGAACTACAAAACCTTCATACTATGACAGGGTGGTGAGGAGGTGAAAGAGATTGGTGAGACGAGAATATAACAGAGTTAAGAAACACAATAGGAAAGTCATGAAACAACTAACCAAGGGATTAATAATGTCAAAGAAACCGGATAAGGATGAGTTTATGAATAATATTATTGGTGCAGGACGACCTCCGACTGATGCATTCAGAAATTTCTGTAGCTATATCAGGAAACTATGGGGAAGAGAGGTTTTAGACAATTATAGATAAGGATGGAGAAGAAGTAATTGAGGATTTGAAAAAGGCAGAGTTATTGGGTAACTGGTTCAGTGAGACCTTTAGAGACAATAATTCAGGGGTTAAATCTGGAAACGAGCCTATCTGCACAGTTGGAGTTAAGCAGATTAGAACATTTGAAATTAAATATGAAGATATCATCAAGGAACTAAGGAATCTAAAAAAAAGTGTAAAGGGTCCGGTGTTGATAATATTACTACAGATGTCTTAAAGATAGGACATTGTATCTTACCTCGAAACATTATTTAAATTGATTCTGGATACTTGTTGTTTACCAGAGGACTAGAAAAGTGCGATAGTAGTACAGGTCTAGAAAAGAGGGGTCACAAAAACTATAGGCCAATCAGCTTGACATCAGTGGTAGGTAAATTAATGGAGAGATTAATATGCAACCATATTAGAAGTGTCTGTGAGGAAAGTAAGTGGTTTTCAAGTCGGCAACATGGCTTTAGACAAGGATATGTGAATGCAATATATTTCTGATGAAATGGATGGGGGAGGTCAGGTTGATAATGTAGCACTAGATCTTACAAAGTCCTTTGACAGAGTAAGCCACAAGATGGTGCAAAATAAGGTAAAAACAATTGGAGTTTCTAAAAAGGTGACTTGCTGGCTAGAAGAATTCCTAAAAGGTAGAAAGCAAAATGTTAGGGTAGGAAATGTAGTTTCAAAATGAGTACGAGTGAACATGGAAGTCCCACAGTGTAGTGTATTGGGACAATTGTGAATGAATAATTGTGTTAATGGCTTACTCTCAGAACTTAGATTCTTTGTAGATGATATAGTCTATTAATATAATAAGCAAGCTGTCACGTATGACGTCACCTGTCACGGCATGGCGTAAATCTATGACGTCGCGCAATGACGTCACGCTTTGCGTCATTATTATTGGTAATGAACGTTATTCAATAACATTTCCAAGCATCTGCGAATAAATTAACTGACAGGACACTGAAATTAAAGTATATATTGCGTTAAAATTGACATATCAATCATTACATGCTTATACTGTATTTATATAATATTCTTTTGATATATAGAAGTTTTCCTTAAGTTCTTTGTCCATAGATTTGTGGGATAAAAGCTATTTGTTTCGAGCATCAATGTAGCGAATATTTTGGTTAGATTGTTACCTAGCATGGGTCAGAATCGCAACTGGCATTTGATATTATGGCATAATTTGTTTTTCAAAATTATTTAAACTGTGTCCTGTTGTTGAAATTATTAATTCGTTTGAACGGAAATAGTTCCACACTGATCTCGATCCGTGCATCCTACACAACACTTAAATCAAATATTACGTGGCATAATGTAAGTTTATAAGGTTTATTTTAATTTCCTTTGCTGTGTAATATTACTGAACCTATTATTTCAGCAACTGTGTCAGCCATTCAAACGTTTTCATATAGGTTTGAATCACTGATAACAAAAAAGAAATGTGCAAAAATCCTTGAAGATTTTTGATCAAATTTATATCGCGATGCATTATTGCCATTAAAACGAGATACAGTTCATGTATTAATATGCGTGAGATAGAAGAATTGTTCTTCTGGCGATAAGTTTATTGTAGTACGTGGTTAGGTTGAAATGCAACCTGGACCGGGATGGAAACTGAAACCTTTTGCTACAGCGCAAGGCACGAAGAATTGTCAGAACACTGAAAGAAAAGTATGTATTTCGTTTAAATTGGCATATCAATCATTAGATGCTTATATTTATGTAAAAGTATTCGTCAAAATCTTTGGCCACAGATATGAAAGATAAAAGCCTTAATTTTCGCAATATTAGCTGCAGTTTTGGTAGATTGTTAATAGAACTGGCCTTACAGCAGAGGGTATGAGTAATTTAATTTTTTTTTTTTAAATAGTTTGTTTTCTTGAGTGTTCTGTTACCTTTGTTTTAACGAAAGTAGTTCCACACTGATCGCGACTATACACCATAGACTACAATCTAATATTACATGGAGTGACGTAAGTTGTTAAAATCTATTTTTAATTGTGGGGACTGCGCCACTTTCGGAACCTTCGTGAAACTGGTACTAACCTGTTGAAATTTACATCAGTCGCTTCGTCAATATGTCCTCTTCACGTTTTGCATTCGTACTTTGCGTAAAAGTCGCTAGAAATTTAATTAAAAATGCCGAAATATGGAAGGCTCAGCAACTGCGAAATGCTATCAGCACTGTAAAAATAACATAAATTTAATTGGTACAGCGATCATTTCAACCTAAAAAGTTTCTTTTCGTCATAGAAATCGTGGTTAGGTTGAAATACGGCTTGGACCAAGTGAAAAAATTTTACGAAATTATCGCTATACAGCATCCATCACGGAAATCTTGCAGTGGCGAAAGTGATGCAGTCCCCTTAATTCATTTACTTTCATTGACTTTACTGATGCCATATTTCAGCCGCATTTAACTGTGTCAACCATTCAAAGATTGTATTATCTATCTGAATCACGAATATAAAAAAAGAAAGATGGAAGAACCCTTACAGATTTTTGATTTAGTTTATATCGCGAAGCATTATTACCACTAAAATGCGATATAGTACATGTATTAATATGCATGTGATTGAAGTATTGTTTCACTGGCGTCTCGTTTGGCGTAGTATGTGGGGGTTAAGTTTATGTCGCGATACATGACGTCACTATCAATGCGGGTGTGATTGAAGCTTTGATTTTTTAGCGGCAGTATTAGCCGAAATTGTGGTTAGGTTGAAATTCAGCCTGGACCAGAATAAAAAATGAACCTTATCACAGCAAAAGCATGTTGAATTTAGTTATTATCAGTTATTTAAGCAGCTTTCATAAGCACTATGTCACGTTTTGAGGTCATGTATCACGATGTAAACTACTCCCGTATGTGGTTATGTTTAAAATGCAGCCTGGACCAGGATAGCAACTGAACCATTTTGTTACAGTGCAAGGAACTAGAAATTGCATTTATTTTATAACAATTCAATTTATTTAAACAATTGCTATGAAATGATTAGCTACAATAGTGAGAGAAAAGTATGAATTTTGTTTAAATTGCCATATTAATTAACAGTTGCTTTTTCTTTTTACTGAAATCATTACTTGGTTTGAATGAAAGAAGTTCCAAATTGATCGCGATCTATGGGGGCTAAACCACAATTAAAAGTAATATTACGTGGCATAAAATAAGTTGTTAAGATTTATTTTTAACATCCTTCGTTTTACTGGGGTCATTCAAGTTGACAACTGAAACTTTTTGCTACATCACAAGGGACGGTAAATTACAGCACATTGATCTTCATTTTATAACAATTCTTTTAAGGTAAGCAATTAAAAAGAAATTAATTGCAAGAACACTCAGATAAACCCGTTATTTTGACGGGCTTTGTGGCTAGTGTTATATAAAAGGAACAAAACAATAGAAAACTGTAAACAGCTGTAGCGTGATCTAGATAGAATAACAAGTTATGTGAGACAACATGGGATGGAGATAAATGAAAGAAGTGACAGCTTATTAGGATACCAGAAGTTTACGAGGAAGTGCAGTTCCCAGGAATATTTTAGCTTCTCAATCGACTTTATGCTTGTAATGAATGTATAATTTCAGAGAGAAACTTTATTAACATTCAGGATGTACCCTCAACTTCCTTAGCATTTCGCTTAAGTTAGCAAGGCTTTGTATGTGTCACTGTGAAAGATACTGTATTGATAAAAAATGCAAATTTTGCTCAAAGAATATAAAATATAATTTAAAATGTCATGGTAATAGCTCTTGTAAAAATAAATAATTCTGCAACTTACTTAATATTATTGTTAACAATTTTGTTTTAATAATTTTACTGTCGACTTATATCAGATAATGATTAAAGATAAAGAAACGACAATTAAAAAGAATGTTTTATTTTATTAACATCACCTGATTATTAATGAACACCTCGAAGACATAATTACAATTTGTTGTCGTGCCATGGTTGCATCAGAACGTTGTTGACCTTTCTGAATAATCAAAACGCGTTGTGGACTATCATTAGAGCCCCGACATGATTTTATTGTTTTGGCCTTTTTGAGTTAGCCACAATGTGTTTTGGCTATTTTTGTAAGTGCCATAATGCGAATAATGTGTTATGGCCGTTTTTAAAAAATGACACACACGCATTGTGTTCGTTGTTTTCGTTTAACGAGCGTTTTCGTTCTTTTAGTATAGCATTTTTACTAACTTCTTAATAGCGAAATACCTCAAAATGTGCTTTACATAACCTCATATTCCTCCTTTTATCTTCTAACGTACACGATATCTACAAACAGTATATCCTGTATGTTTTAAACATATTTTCATTATCTTACGAACGTCATCTTAAGACACTTACATAAATTCCTAGCATCTATAATGAATATAGACAGGCAATATCACGCTTTTACATTCCTATCATAGACTTTTCATGCAAATCCTCCTTTTTCACACACTTTATATTAGCTTGAATTGTATGTATGAATGTAACGGAGTTACAACTCCATTTTGACCCACTTCCAGATGTCCGAGCTTTTTGAAATTTCGCACACATATTAAGAACCGGTGACAATACAATAATTTCATAGCTATATCCTGCTATTCTCATTACTTTGACAGTAATAACAGAAAAATGGTTGAATGTCGTGGAATTTTGCATTTTAATTTTAAACCAATTCCAGATGTCCGAATTGTTTGAAATTTTGCTCATGTATTGATAACTGATTACAATAACATAATTTCATAGCTATGTCTTGATATTCTCATTTCTTTGATAGCAAAAACAGAAAAATTTTACACACGTTTTAAGAACCATTGACAATACAGTTGTCTCTTAAGCCGGGTTTACACGACCGGACCGGACCTGATAAAACGGGTGCTCCGCCCCTCCGACATGAGAATATGTGACATGAAAACGCAGCACCGGACCAGATGTGGGCGGGGCGACGTGATCGGGTGATCGGGTCAAAAATACTCCCGATATCGGGTCCCCCCACATTTAGTCCAGTAACGGGGTAGTTCTCACTTGCATCACATCACGTAGAAGATTTTTTTTTCTTATCTTGTATATATTGGTGAGAGTATGCAGAAACCAAGTTTTCGACCTCCAACACCTTCGGCACAATTTTCTGTGGCCAAAAACATCAAAATTTGGGTACTTTTTTCAGTTATTCATCTATAACTCCTTCCTGATAAGTCCTATCAAGAAATATTCTATTTTCAATTTGAAAGAGGACAAAATTTCCTACAACTTTCGTATTACAAACTTTTTTCTAAACTCAAAACTAAGCAAGCTACAGTTCTTTGAAAATCCCCCAAATTTCACACTTTTCCTAAAAGTTGGGTTTTTACCTACTTTGCAGCTCAAAATGACCTGAAACCCCTGTATATATAACCGATATATGTGTATTTCTGTATGACATAGTATATATATGTACTATACTTTGATTACTGATGGTCCATTCAATAATCATATAGCATTGTTGGCCGGGAGATCCCCAAGGATTGTTCGGCCGCCAGGTTAGTGTTATGGATAGGCCGCGCAGTGCGCTTCTTGTGGCTATCTAACCTGACCAAATACTAGTACCGCATATAGGAAACCTACAGCTTAAGGTGGAATCCGAACCACAGAATCGTTCTGGCTTACTTCATATTACACAGCAAGCTGTGGCAGAGGTAAAGGTCGGGTTAATGGCCTTCGAAAATCATTGCTGAGACCGGGATTTCGATCTCCAGTCAGACGCCTTGAGCTACCAGATCGCTCTATTACTGAAGATAATAGAGCGAACAACAATGCATAATGTTATGACGCAAAGTTATAAAGTCATAATAATTTCGAAATAAGTTAAAAAAATGGTCATAAATAAATTTCTTTTCCGTTTGGATTGTCCCGGTTTATTAATGAATTGTGTCTCTTTCATCCATTGCATCAGGAACAGCTTCCTCGAGGTCGAAGAAATCTTCCTCTCCTTCATCTACTACATTCCAGGAACGCTTTCACGAGGCAGGCGAGAGCAATTTTTGCAAGCAGCTGAACAATGCAGTCCCGATTAGCGACAGCTGCATGGAGGAGTACAAGGTTTCTGGAAGGAATATGATACAACCTTCGAAGTAAACTCAAGTGCATCGTCTGTTATTATTGTTTTTTTTTTATGACTTTACGCCTCGTCGACGTCGAGTTCATTAGTGGCACGATGGGACTGGGGACAAGGAACGTGAAGGATTTCGGCCATGGCCTTTTGAAGGCAGCATCCCGGCATTCGGCTGGAGTGATTTGAGGAAACCATGGAAAACCCAAATCTGGATGCTTGGACGGGAATTCGAACCGACGTCCTCCTGAATGCATTTATTATTGTAACTGTAATAAGACTGGACGAGCCTTTCCTTCATCCTCACGGCAATGGGTACGTTTCTCGACCCAACAAACCTTTACTTGGTGGTACGTGCATATTGAGTGAAACGTTGCCGCATCTGATTTTGGTGGCAACCGAGCTAGTCTGAATGCATTTTTTGGGCAGATTTCTTAATCATTTCATATCTGTGCCTTCCAATGTTCCATAAGCAATTTTTCCGTACCGTTCCAAGATGATCTGTTCCCCTGCATGTTCTCCAAATGTTCTCTGGAGGCTAGAGTTCTGAGAAGTTCGCATGCATGTTACTTTCAGATATGGTTGGTATTGAATCATGCAGTAGAAGGTTTCTTTCCCATAGCCGAAATATGCTGATATTGTATCACATCCAGCAAATGAATGGATGAAGAGGATGTGTGTGGGTTCAAACTCGTGGTACCAAAGCCCATTAGCAAAATGAGAAAGCCAATATACTCACTTTGAATCATCACACTGTCGAATTTTGCTGCTTGGGAAATTGCTGCGTCAACGATCAATCCAGCAGCATCTTGTTTTGCCTGTTGATCTTGGATGCCTCCTTTTTCAGTTTTTGCATTAGTATCAACATTACACAGTTCTTGTTGCTCTCATTTGCTGCGTCACTGTAGCACTTGTTTCCTCACTGAAAATGATGCCTGCTGAAGTATCTGATTTTTTCAAACTACAAATCATTTCAGATGACTTTATTCCTCTCTGCGCAGCATAACTTCGGTATCCGTCAAATATAACTGTGATGTTGGATCTATAGTTCGTTGTCAAATAGGCTTCATATTTTCCACAGAAGCAGCCAAGGTATTTACTACTATGCCACATAACCTTATGCAGGAGGAATCATCCATGCATAGCAAAAAATTTTGTGTTTGGTGTTGTATCTTGAAGAGATTTAAATGCTTCATATAGCGACAATTTTTTCCATTGTTGTACGGAACAAATTCAAATGGAACACATTGTTTTAATCCATTAAAACGGAAAAGAAATGGATTTATGACTAATTTTTGACTTATTATGACTTAATTTTGACTGCATAAATAAACTTTGTGCCATAAAATTATGTTGTCAGTTTTGCAAATCCATTTTCAAACTGGTACAAATACCATCAGGTAATAGAACGAAATGGTAGCTCAGTGGTTAAGGTATCTGACTGAAGATCGAAATCCCGTTCTCAGCAGTAATTTTCAAAGGCCATTAACCCGAGCTTGCTGTGTAATATGGAGAAAGCCAGAACGATTCTGTGGTTTGGATTCCACCTTAAGCTGTAGGTTCCCTATATGCGGTACTAGTACTTGGTCAGGTTAGATAGCCACAAGAAGCGCACTGCGCGGCCTATCCATAACACTATCACCTGGCGGCCGAACAATCCTTGGGGATCTCCCGGCCAACAATGCTATATGATTATTGAATGGACCATCAGTAATCAAAGTATAGTACATATATATACTATGTCATACAGAAATACACATATATCGGTTATATATACAGGGGTTTCAGGTCATTTTGAGCTGCAAAGTAGGTAAAAACCCAACTTTTAGGAAAAGTGTGAAATTTGGGGGATTTTCAAAGAACTGTAGCTTGCTTAGTTTTGAGTTTAGAAAAAAGTTTGTAATACGAAAGTTGTAGGAAATTTTGTCCTCTTTCAAATTGAAAATAGAATATTTCTTGATAGGACTTATCAGGAAGGAGTTATAGATGAATAACTGAAAAAAGTACCCAAATTTTGATGTTTTTGGCCACAGAAAATTGTGCCGAAGGTGTTGGAGGTCGAAAACTTGGTTTCTGCATACTCTCACCAATATATACAAGATAAGAAAAAAAAATCTTCTACGTGATGTGATGCAAGTGAGACCCCCTTTTTACGACCCCGTTACTGGACTAATTTCCACACTTACAACTGCACGTGACCCGCGCTCCAAGTCACCCCCTCCACCTCATTGTTATTCTTTGTCGCTGGCTTATTTGTTTAATGTGTTGTGGTGTTTGTTCACTTCACTTGATTATTCTATTCAGCAATGGAAAAGGAAATAGATAACCGAGAAAAAGAATGTATTACCAACATGCTTGAGGTTCTCAAATCTTTAAAACATTTATGGCACCCAAGCAACGAACTGTATTTTAATAAAGATCTTAGTAAGCAGCAAGGGCATAACCGGCATTACACTGTAAAAGATCTTTTATAAAACATTTTATCCTATTTCTTTTATCAAAGATATTTTATGATATTTTTTCAGTCCCATTACGCTATATAAAATTTTTCGTCATAGTTCTCTGAAATGAATGAAGTAAACCTGAAAGCTTTTGCAGACGCAATTAGTGCAACTGTCACAATATGTATATTATTGAAAATAAAGAACAGAAGCAAACATATTTAAGTTAGACCGTGGATTACGAGACTCGATATGATAGGAGTTCATCAAAGTTTAGTGAAAGAGCTGCATTGCGAGGACATGGCAAATTATAAAAGTTATGGTCGATGCTGAAGAATAGGTCCAATAAATTCTTACCAAAACATTTCCATAAATTTCTACATCATAATTCTTTCTCCATGTATACTATTGGGTGTTTATTTTTACGGTGTATGTGCCATGGGTTTTACTCGATTGCTGTTGGCGGATCTACACCATTCTGCAATATAGCACACGCCCTGGTCTGCGCATTCCGTTTGTTATTACTGTATTCCAGAAACCTGGCAAATACTAGTTTCTTACAACATTAATTTTCTTTTTTACGTCTCTTACAGTACAGCCTTCTATCATAGCACTAATTAACTTTGCGTAAGTATTCACCTTTTTATTCGTAATCGTATAGTCTACATGTTTCTGACTTTACATTTCCTTCTGTTCATACCCAAGACAGGAGGAGGATGAGGAGGGTCATGGGAGTGTACAGGGCGTATACTGGCGATGAGGCATGGAAAGATATTGGAGTAGGTATGAAGAGTAGTGCATGGAAGGGAAAAGATGACCATGACCACAAGATGGCACTCGATTTCAGGCACAAGGGTGTGGGAAGATTTTCTTTTTTAGGTAAGGTTGTCAGGGATTGGAATGAGTTACCAAGGGGAATGATGAATAACTTACAGAAAACGTTAAAAGAATTTAAAGTTAAAAATTGTAGAGGGCAAATGTAGGTGGGTGCAGGATAGGGGGAAGTTGGGTGTGTAGGGAAATTGCCACCGGAGCGTGTGCTCCATTGCAATTAAATTAAAATTAAAAAAAAATTATAAATAAAGATTTTCGTGGATTTGGCAGTAATAACCAACTTTGGTAACGTCCCTTGCGCCATTTTCTTGTTTTACGTCTGCAGGGTGCTGAAATCTTTTATAAAATGTAATGCCAACGTCTTACAATTTATAAAAGAAATTTTATGAAAGAAATTTTATAAAAGAAATCATTTATAAAATGTGCCCCATTACACTGTAAAATATTTTATAAAATATATTTATCAAAGATCTTTTACAGTTTAATGCCGGCCTATGAAGCTCTTCTATAAATGTACAGAAACATTAGGCCGTCTGCGACCTTAAAAGATCTTAAAAAAAAATTAGAAAACATGAGGAATTAAACATGAGAATCTGAAAATCTGGGCGTGACAATATTCACACCAACAATCTGTGAGAGCTGACATAGACAGTTTCGGAAGAAAAAACGGACCGGAGACCTCGGACCGGATAACTGGTCGTGTAACGATCGACCAAGGGAAAATCTGGTAGAGTGGTGGGGGAACCCTTTATCCGGTGCCCGTTTTATCGGGCCCGTTTTTTCAGATCCGGTCCGGTCGTCTAAACCCCGCTTTAGCAACGTCCTGCTATTCTCGTTACTTTGACGGTAACAATATAAAAATTGTTGCATGTAATGGAATCTTTCATTTCAGTGTTTACCCGCTTCCTGAAGTTCGAATCGTTTGAAATTTTGCACACTTATTAAGAACCGATAAAAATTCAATAATTTCACTCTCACCACGTTGTCAGAAACAACTTAAAAGTGGTGGAATGTAATGGAAAATTTCAGTTCAACTTTCACCCACTTCAGAAAGTCCGAATTGTCTGAAATTTTGTATATGTATTAAGAACCGATGACAATCCAATAATTTCATATCTATGTCTTCGTAATCTCATTACTTTAACAGTCCGTCTTATGAATGATGTGGCTCATTTTCACCCACTTTCCGAATCGCCTTTGTTGCCCAGTTGGTTAAGGCGCGTGTCTGGCGAACAGACATTCCCTGCTAGAATCCCAATTTCGGTTCGAATTTTTGCGGATATTATAAATGGAAAAGATTAGGATAACCCATGGTTAGGATTTCGAGTTAAACTACACGTATCCTATACTTGATGGGATTACTGAGTTAGGCAAATGCAGCCGCGACGGTAATGCACAGGTGCGATTCGAAAAATCTTTGTATTTTGGCGGCTATACCCTTCGGAGATTTTCCGCCCAATATAGCCATCATCATCATCCAGAAAGGTTCTCTGTTTGCAGTCGCTTAACGTGATGTGACTATTCGAAACATTACTTCGTACTATTATACAAAAGTAGTGTTCCACATTTACCCTGCAATTGGATCTCTGTTTGAGTTGACCATTTAATTGTATTTTACTTGTAGGAATAATAATTAAAAATGAAACTACAACACAAAGAAAAAGAGAGATTGGCGAAGAAAAGCCAACAGTAAGAAACATACTTTTGAAACTGTCAGAACTAAAAGGTTAAAAATAAAATTGTAGTTTAAAAAACTAAAACACGCTTTCGTAGTAATGTGAACTAAAAGGTTAAAAATAATATTTAAATATAAACATTTTGTTAAACAGTGATAAGACGTCCCACAATTTAGGATAATTTTTTTTTTTTTTTAATAAGCTTGAAGTATAAAATCACTGATTACAAAATTAACTTTAATTTAAAAAAAGCGTGGGGTGGTCTCTACTTTTGACAATGACTCTATCTTTACCAACAGCCAAAGACAAAAAAATAAGGCAACTGATATCAAACCTTCAGTCCATAATGATCTGTACTCCAAACACGCGTCATCATCATTGTTGTCAGTTTCCAGCCTTAGGTCGGGTGTTCCACAAACACAGTCCTTTAGCGTCTCTTGTTCTTCCATCGTTCCTCCTCTTCCATTATATTCTAGTTTAGCCTTTTGTCTTGTACACTCTTTTCCACTCTCTTAATCCTTCTATAACTTGATCATTCTCGAAGCCTCTTTCCTTCCAATTTCAGATTATAAATTCTCTTTTGCATCCTTTCATGACTCATTCTCTTAAGGTTTCAACACAACCAGAGATTTGTTTTTCAGTTCTGTCCTGCACAAGTTATTCTTTAACTTCATTCCTCACATTCTCATTCCGAATCTTGTCTAGTCTCATTGCAGCAATCCTACTCCTCTGAAACTTCATCTCGGTAACCTGAATTCTATTAATATCACGTTCTTTCACCAGACTTTCTTCTTTTCGTATTGACATAAGTAAGTCCTATAAATAGCCCTTAATTTAATTTAAAAGCGATGGAGCACACGTTTCGGTGGTAACTTTATTATATACACATTTCTTCTCTTTCCTATACGCACATACTTTTTCCACTGACAATTTCAATTTTGAATTCTTTCAGTTTTTTTAAATGTATTATTCATCATTTCTTTTGGTAATTAATTCCAACTCCTCACTCCCTCACGCACAAAAGAGAATCTTCCCACACCATTGTGCTTGAAATTGAGTGTTTGCTTGTGTTCATGGTCAACTTTACCCTTCCAATGACCTCTCTTAATTCTTCCACCAATATCTTTCCAATCCTCAATAACTTACCAAGAGGAATCCTACTATATAAAAAGCTAACGTGTGGTCTGCGTGCGTCGTCTATAGCTGCTTCTCCTATTGGCTAACGAACGGCCAATCATCAACCACCATATTGCATTCCTTCATTTTGGATTTTGTTTATTTACTACAGTTAGATGCAGAAAGTCGTGTAAGACGAATGGTGTTCGATGTTTATGTTATATTATTTGTATCAGTTATACGCCAAAATTCATGTAAGGAGAAGGGATTCAATATTTACGCTATTTTATCTGTGTCAGTTATAAGCCCTAGGTTAAACCATAACCTAAGATTTTTTCGGCAGACGGTAAGAAACTGTGAAGTGTATTTAAAACTCGGAGAAACATAATGATGTATTGGTCAAATAAATAACAGTTATCCGTTTTCGAAATTATAGTCTACATTTATTTATGCAAAATCCTAACCAAATACTCTGATAATCTAACCAGAGTAACGTTTTCATATAAAAAACGATATCATTAAAAATGACTAATTGATTTCTCCTTATAAGCTTTTCCAGAATAAATTCTTACTACCATTATATATGATACCATTAGTTTTTGATACATTTGTCAACTATTAAATGAGATTTAATACAAACTTTTGATTAGATTTAAACCATGATTTAAACAGTCAAGGATATGACTATTGTCTCTGACTTACAGTATAAGCGATATGACACTCGAAATGCAACAACGATATTATTATTATTATTATTATTGCCGCAAAATAGCAGTGAGCAGAGATATTAGAAATACGGAGAGCAGGGAAAAAAATTAATGCCAGGCAATTATGTGTCACAAAGTTACAATTAGTACGTTCGTTTAAATTTACATATTGCTTTTTATTTATCTACGACAACCAGAAGCAAAAATTAATGTAATGTATGTATGTGTACGTTATATTACCTGTATCAATAATGAGTACTAGGTTAAAACACAGCCTACAATTTTTTTTTTGTCCGGAGATAAGAAACGATGAAGTTTATTAAAAACTCAGAGGAAGTTTACTTCCCGTCATTTAAAGTAAAATAATGTAAATAAATCGGTATTACCGGAGATCGCGATTCTGCCAGGAATTGGTGTGGTAAACTGCAAGAATCCACTAGAAATATTTTCCGTAGTACATTTAACTGTATTATGCCCGTCCAGAATGTATTACAACCTAATTTCTGCTTGAAAATAATGGTAGTCTACAGGCTGTATTACAACGGAATCACTGCTTAAAAACAATATATCTTGCGATTGACTACAGCATTTGAGAGTAGTAGAAGTTATGATTTTCGAAAGCAATATTAATGGAGGGTTGTGGTTGAGTTGACCAGAAAGCCCACCGACACATTTGATTACAGCGTAATTCACTCTGAAATGAGTTTTACAAACCAATTAAACTGCTTTCATATGCGCCAAGTTACTGAAGGTATTAATAAATGCGGGTGAACGTAGTTCGTACCTATCGTGCTGAAGTGTGCCTGGACTAGGAATAAAACTGATATTAAATGGATAGCAAAAGTTTCTGGATTCCTAATTTATTTTTCATTTTATTGGTTTTATACATCCACCCTCATTAATTCAGTAGAAGTTACTACTGTATTGCTGTATAGAACATTATCAAATCAAGGCCACTAGCATTATCTAATAACAATCCCGTATAATTAACCAACTGCAAAATAATAATAATAATAATAAAATGAACTGCCAGAATATGGCGTTCAAACCGTCATTTTTGACAGGCTAGAAGCTATGATGAATAATTTGCTAAAAATGTTGAAAGACTTTAAAGTTAAAATTTTTAGAGGGCAAATGCAGGTGGGTGTAGAAAAGGGGAAAGGGGTTTAGAGAAATTGCCACCAGAGCATGGGCACCATTTCAATTTAATTAAATATTATTATTATTCCCATTTTGAATAATGATGCTACAAATCATCCGTTTATGTACCAAAGTTGCCCCATCAAGTGGGGGAACTTTGGGACAAGTCATTTTTCTGGTTAAAATCAATAGGAAAAGTGGTTGGTACCAAAGTTAGAGTAAATGCATTTTATTTTGTCTCCAATTGCACAATTTCCAACTATTGTGTATTGTGTTTCTTTCTGCCCTTGAACTGCAAAGGTTTCGGCAGAATTATTTTGACCCACACTTCTGCCGATCCATTTGACAAACTTGGGTGACATAAGAGGTGTTTCAGATAATGTGTGCTCCATTAAGGATTTACCAATGAATATTTCAAATGTGTGCATTTAACTTGATCTACAATGTATGTATTTCACATTTTCAAATTTAAAGAAGTTTTTCATAAAGATTTTTTTTCTTTCTACCATTGTTAAAAAAATTAGCTATCTAATGCCACCATCTTAGAGACATATCAGATATAATAAATATTCAGTTCAAAAATTTGTAAATTCAGAATAGTAAAAGGGGGACGAATTTAACATTCTAATTATAAAAGAAAATTTAAAAATATATATAAATTATATAAAAGGGATAATTAGATTACTATGAAAATTGTCACCGAACTGTTGGCTCCATCCCAATTAAATTAAATTAATAATATATGCCTTGTACACTCCTTTGACTGTTTTCAATTCTATTTCAGCTCCTTTATCAAAGCAATTATTGATTGCGTTTCAGACACAAATCTAGCAGCCCTTCTTTGCATCCTATCCAATTCCTTTATTTGATACAAAAAATGTGGGTCCCATACTGCACCACCAAATTCAAGCAATGGTCTCGCTAAAGTTTTGTAACTCAGTTCCCTTACTTTTCTGGTACATTCCCCATCACTCTCTTTAACAAATGAAGGATATTCACACTTTTTCCTTCTACCTGTCTAGTATGTCCTGCCTAGTTAAGTTTGTTATCAAATGTTATGTATTTTACATTTCAAGTCTTCAACAAACACTTCCTTCCCCATGTTACAATTAAAATCAACCCTCATTTTCAGTGTACCTAATAAGCTGATTCTTCTATGCATTTATCTTCATCCCATATGGATCTACCCAGCTAGATATCCTGTCAATACCACCGTGCGGCTGTTCACATTCTTCTTCCGTTTTAATCACATTATATAACATGATGTAATCTGTAAAGAACCTAACTTCTGATAGTAAACCGTCAACACATTTACTCATTAAACTCACGAATAGAAATGATCCCAATACGCTACCTTTTTGCATTCCCATTTTCACTTCCATTTCTTTTAATACTGTCTAGCTTTTTGGTTTCTGCCTTTTACGAATTCTGGGGTTCGGTCTAAGTTCTGAACACTAACTTTCTCCAGGGTCAACAGTCTTACAGATGAACAACTTCGCAAGATAGCTGCTCCATGATGAGTTTCGATAATTATACTGTAGAGTAAATCCCGCTCCATAATCTACCAACAGTTTCTTTCTGTCAGTGATTGAGTAAGGAGTCCTCATCGCTAATGAGAGGACTGGGAAAGTGCCTTAATAGTAGCGGTACGTAATGGAGGGATGACAAATAGGGTCGAAAATTTTAGGCCAATAAGTTTGACATCAATGGTAGGTAAGTTAATTGAAAAACTGATATGGAAGTACATCAAAAATGTATGTGTGAAGCGTAAGAGGTTTCCAAGTCGACAACACAACTTTGGGCAAAAATATTCATACGAAGCTCAGCAAGAAAGGCTAAATGCTGGATATTTCGGATGAAGTGGAAAAGCGAGGACGCATTGATAGTGTAGCACTAGATATTTCAAAGGCTTACGAAAGATTGAGTCATAAAGCCTGATAAATAAAGTATAAACTACTGGAGTGGATTTGATGGGTAGATAAATTCTTAAAAGGTAGAAACCAGAAAGTGAGGGCAGGAAATGCAGTATCAAAGGAAGAGTAAGAGAAAATGTCGGTGTCACAGGTTGTGTTTTGTTACTACTGTCATTCATAATTATAATGAATTATTGCGTTGATACTTTACTATCAGAAGTTATGTTGTTTGCAGATGACATAATGCTTTATAATAGGATCAAAATGATAGAAGTGTATGAGTAGCTGCAAGGTGATGTGGATAGGATATCTAGCCGGGTATGTCAAAATAGGATGAAGAGAAATGAAATAATCACTCAACTTATTTGTACACTGGAAAACGAAGGTTGTTTATAATTGTAACGTGAGGAAGGAAGTGTTTTTTGAATACTTAAAGCGTCAATATCATGGTATAACATTTGATAACAAGCTTAACTAGGCAGGACAGATTGAACAAATAGAAGAAAAAATTTCAAAATCCTTGGCATGTTGGAGAGAGAGATGAGGTATGTACCAGAGACGTAAGGGAAATCGGTTACACAACTGTTCAGACCATTGCTTGAGTATGGTGGCGCCGTATGGATCCACCTTTTGGTTATCAAATACAGTAGTTGGAGAGGGTGCAAATAAGGGCTGTTGGATTTGTGTCTGGAAATTACTGCAGAAAGAATCAGTAATCTATATGATAGAGGAGATGGAATGGGATTCATTGGAAGATAGGAGGAGGGTGAAGAGAGCCATGGGAGTGTTACAAGGCGTATACTGTGATGAGGCGTGGAAAGACATTGGTGTAAGAATTATGTATATAGCATGGAAGGGAAAAGTTGACTATGACCATAGGCTAGCACTAGATTTCGGGTGTTAAGATTTTCTTTCGTAGGTGAGGGGATCAGGGATTGGAATAAGTTAGCGAAAACGATAAAATGGTTAAAGTTGACATTTGTGGAGAGCTAAAGTAGGTACGTACAGGAAGGGGGAAAATGGATGTTTGGCAAGTCTTTCATCGGAGCCTGCGCACGAACGCAATTAAATTAAATTGCTAAGCCTCAGTTAGCTCTTGATTTTAAGCGTAAACAGTTGGGAATGTTTTTGGTTGTCAGTTAGAGAATAATTTTTTTTTACTGACGAAATGGCTGTGAAATATGACTCATGTAATAAAAGAATAAAGCAAAATTTCCACTTGGACATATGCTTTATAGCAGGTAATGAGTAAATACTAGTCAGTACCAGTGAAAACAGTTTGAAATTTTCTTAACAGCATGCTCCAACATTAAAAAGATGCTCCTCATCTACATCAGTATTTTTTATTTAAATTTTCTGTCGTTGCGGTGTTTCTGTATTTCAGTTTTAGATAATAATTTACTGTAAAAGATATTTACCCTCTTAAGCTTTTCTCAATTTGTTTGCTTTGTCGTTGTTTATTACAGACATTCAGACAGTAAAGACATTTCACCAAACAGTATTGCTGCAGCGTTCTCAGATAAAATGTTTTGGAACGACCAATCGTCGATGGTTAATTTCTGTTCCCCCCACCATCGTTTGATCCGCTAAGTGTTTGAATATGAATAACTGTTTACGATATGTTTGTGAGAAAAAAGAAACAGTCAGTGTTCTAAGATGTGATTAAAAACCATGAGGGCTCGTTTGATACTAATATTACTAATCTTTAAAATTGATGACCGGGTCCTTCAAGACAAAGTCCAAAATATTTCAGGTGAGGCTAGGTAATTAGTACAATAATTGAAAGCGCTTTTGATAAAGCATTTTTTGTTCCTTCCACCTCACGTCCTAAGATGAAATATTAGCTTCTGAAAAGCTCTGATATCTGTTTAATGATCTTTTTTTTCTTACATGTACACTTGTTTTGAAATAAGATTAACAAAGCTTTTCAATCGGTTTAAGTTTTTTTGAACAATCACGAATGCAATTTATTTATTACCCATTTGTCTCGTCAAATCTCCCATGAGATTTTTTTGCTTGTTAATTATTAAATACATCTTAATTCAGATATCTGTTCTTCCAACAGCCTAATTTAGGAATGTTTAGTTTAAATTATTTGTTGCCAGACCATCCAGGTAGTGTTAGAAGATTGTGTCACATTATACTCACAAATCATAAAGCTTTCTGCTGTCAACATGTTTAGACTAAAATCTTGGTAACAAACTTCTCACAAAAACTAATGCTAGGGGATAAGGCATACTTTAGACGCCAATGTTTGGAAAGGAATAGAAACTACAAAGCCATATTGGTTTAATTCTCGATGGTGATACCGCCTCATGAAATAAACACACCAAACATGTGGAATATATGGCGTAATTGTACCTTATTCAGTCTATGTACCAATACATTAGCAGCGATAGATCTGATGTGAAAATTGGGTATCTGCAATATCGTGGGTTATGGTTATGTTTCACTTTGGTCCAGGCTGCATTATAACCGAAACGTATATTTATAAAATATGATTTCGTCAATAATCATTTGAGTTTGTTGTAATGCAGCCTGGACCATATGTGACGTCATATATACCACGTGATCTGTGTGTTTAGTATGCGAGGCTGTAAGAGATTGTAGCGGTATCCCCATCTAGAATTAAACCACCATTATTCATATCTCGTGTGACTATTATTCAAATTACTGGGAGAAGGCATATAGCGATGTATAATGATAACACAAACGTTCATCTGACTATCTTATGTAGCAATATGTTTCTATTACACCCCTCATGATAGTATATAATGTACCAACTTCAAGCAAAAAATAAAGAAAAAAACTGCTGTAATGTTGTACACGAAGCGATTAGAGTACGCCATTTGTTAACATATGCGACCTCCAGCGATACTAATATTATGTCCAACAAAATGTGTCAATGACCAACAAGGATGAAACTCAAACCAACTTAACTTTATAATAAAAACAAAGTCCATTAAGCTACAAAAGGAAGGTCACAATAGCACTAAAAGGAATAAACCTAATTATGTTGGTAGTCGACAGCGAATACGTCAAAACAACGTCACGTCAACGCCGGTCAGTGGCGGAATCACAGTCTAGGATTAAACCACATTCCAACCTATCCACAGGCGCCAATAATGATTCTGCTTGACAATCATGATAATTTAAATGTTAAATAAATCCAAATTTCTAGAAAATTATGCTTTAACAACAAGAACCAAATGCAATTTTGGTACAGGCTGCATTTCAACTGTAAAAACTAAATTCTTTTGTGTGCTAATGGTTGAAAGTTGTTGCAGTTGTGTGTAATTTGTTCCATATTTATATTTTTGATGGCTGTGATAGCAACATATTCCCGAATAATATCATTCAAAGAACGTGTGCATGATCATTATAGTTTGCTATAATGTTTCTCCCATTTGCTCACGTTGTGGTGTTACAGCAATTTTTGAGTGAAGTTTGTGAGGTATGTATATACTTTACAACTCTAGCAGCAACACACATTAAGCAGTATAATCTATCGAATGTGTGTAACAATTTTCAAACCAAAAGGACAATTCCTTTACGAGTTCCAGTGATTAAGCTAGAGTCGCAACATGTTCTGAAGAAAGATCGTTTTGTAATTTAACAACTTTTCCAATGTGTCCTGCCCAGTTAAGCTTATTATCAAATGTAATGTCAAGATATTTACATTTCAACTCTTCATCAAGTAATTTTTTCTCCACCTCATAATCATAATCAACCTTCAGTTTTTAACTGTTTATTTAATAAGCTAACTTTTCTTTGCATTTATCTTCATCCCATGTTTACCAACCCAACTAGACATCCTGTCCACATCAGCCTGCTGCTGTTTATAGTACTATACCGTTTTGATCCTTTTATATAGCATTTTGCCATCTGCGAACAATCTAATTTCTGATAGTAAACCATCAACACAATTATTTATTAGAATAATGAATAGCAATTGTGCCAATATGCTACCCTGTGGCATTCCCATCTTTACTTCTTTTGATACTGAATTTCCTACCTACCCTAACTTTTGTTTTCTACCTTTTTAAAAGTTCTTCTACCCAGCAAATCACCTTTCTCATCAACTCGAACAATTTTTACCTTATTTACTACCATTTTATGGCTCACTCTATCAAAAGCCTTTGAAAGATCTGGTGCTACAATATCAACTCCCAATTCCATTTCATCTGAAATATCTTGCATATATCCCACCAACTGAGTTCACATAATACCCTTGTCTAATGCCATGTTGCCTACTTGAAAACCACTTACGTTCCTCACATATATTTCTGATGTGGTTGCATATCAATCTTTCCATTAATTTACCCACCACTGATGTCAAACTGATTGGCCTATAATTTTCAACTCTATTTCTCCCCCCTGCTTTATGTACTGGCTCTACTACTGCACTGTTTTAGTCCTCTGGTAAGCAGCAAGTATCCAACTCAATTTAAACAATATTTCAAGATAATTTTCAGTGTCACATCCTGTTTTATGAAATCTGTAGTATTATTACCTACACCAGCACCTTTATGTTTTTTCAGTTTTCTTAGTTCCTTCATGACATTTTCAGGATGAATTTCAAAATTTTTAGTCTGCTTATTTCTAAATGTATTGTTAAGCTCGTTCTCCAATTCAAACCCTCCGTTTCTGATTTATTGTCCCTAATGGTCTCAATAAACCAGTTATTTAAAATCCCTGCCTTTTTCAAATCCTCAGTAACTTCTCCACCTTATCTATAAGCATCTCAACATCCTCCCTTCCCCTCATTTTTCTAACATAGCCATAGAAATTTCTCATTGCATCATTCAGTGATGTCCCTGCATTGACAATAACCTCTGATTACTGTATGGTCATTATTTATGTTTATATTCTGTTTAATATGAATAATATTTTATTATAAAGAGCATATTGGTATGTACTTTTATCTTCTTGTTCAGGCAATATTTCAAACTCATCAAAATCTAGCCATTTTGCACAGATTTCAGTGCTAATATTGTTTGTGTGTGCTTTGACAGTGCTGCGATACAATTAGTAATGATGTACACCTAACATCGTTTCTATAGTATTTTCACATATGAGGTCAACAGACATATGGAACTATTAAACTGGACTTGGCATTTGGGAGGACGTTGTTTTGATACTCTATCCGACCACGCAGATTTTAGTTTTCATTTCCCCAAACCACTTCAAGTGAATGCTAAAATAATTTGGGTGTATAGGAAAATATCATTGGCTGAATGATATCAGAAGAAACAAGGGCTATATACAAGGAAAAGAGGAATGAAGTGTCAAGGAAAATAAGGATTGCAAGAAATGAAATATGGGAAAGAACATGTGCAAATTTTAATTGTAAATTGGGGTTCAGGAGATCGCAAGAAGTATGGTGTGTATTAACCCTGCACTGGTCGCGTGGATTACATATGTAGTACACTCAAGCCATTTCTAATGGGACTTTTCAGAGTGCGACTACTGCAGGATTGAAAGGTCTACAACAAGAAACATAGGCCAAAAGTAATCTCCAGTTGATAAAACCAAGGGAATTGGAACAACATTTTCAAAAATCATTGAATGAGGGCAGAGAAAAATACTTAGAAGGAGGAGGATTAGGACATGAAAATGAGCAGGAAGGTGATGATATTCAAATTTCAGAAGACGAAGTGCTTGAAGCATTAAGAACAGGAAAAAATGGCAGATCTCTTGGGCCAGCCAAAATCAGTTTGAAAATTATGAAATATGGTGGTGACACAGTTGTAAAACTTATGACATTGTTCAATAAAATATTAAATGGAGACCAAATAGCAAATGGCATTAGGTTATACTACTACCATATTCAAGAAAGTATGTTCAAATTATAGTGGAATTTGTGTTATGAATTCATTGATGAAAACCTGTACCAAGTAATCAAAAATATATAGAAACTCATTATAACACTCAACAACAACAATATGGATTTATTGTAGGTAGGTTACATACAGACCACATTTTCACATATTACAGATTCTGGAAAAATACAAGAAATCGAAAAATGATTAATATTATGATTAATTTTCATAGATTTAGAAAAAGCATATGATACTGTCCCAAAAAAAAAGCTATGTAAAGCATAACATAAATCACAGATAGAAAACTCCTTAATTAAAAATACAAGAAATAACAAAAATAACATGCCAAATAAAAGTTGGCTATGGATTATCCAAAAATATAAAACAAGTTAAGTCTGAAATGAAATGAAGTCCTCTCGGGTGTCCATCCGGATGGTGTTGTGTAAACACGACGTTTCGACAGCTGGCTCTGCTGTCTTCATCAGGTATCTTGTAGCTGTTGCAAGCTGACTGCTGTCACTTTCTCTATTGGCTTGGCCACAAACCGAACCTCCTTTATACCTTCAGCTGGAAGGCGTACTCACTCTGGTTGGTCGAGAGTTTTGGTTTAATACGCGGCCCGCTGTGGTCACCGACTGGCATCATTTGCACCTCCCACCTGATTGTGTTGGCAGTCCGAGATGCTGGTGAGTCCGCTCTCATTGGTCGTAAGCGCTGGTCTAATCTGCGGTCCGCTGCGGCGCCCACCTGGTGTTGTTTGCGCCCTATACACCCTGTTGTGCAGATCTGCTTCGCTCTCGTTGATCGCTAATGATTGGTCTCCAGGCTTCGCTCAGGTAGAACCCGCCATCGCTATTTATGTTGTTGTCATTTAGCCGGATCTCCAACGCCTTACTTATGACCGAGTCCCAGAAGGAAGAGGCCCTAGCCAGCACTACTGTTTTGTCGAACTCTATCCCTGTGGTCTTCGTCGAAGGGATTCTCGGCTAATGCAGACTTTTCCAGTTGCATCAGCCTTATATGTCGTTTATGTTCAGTAAGGTGCTCTTCGATCTTTCTGGTGGTCTGACCGATATACATTTTGCCGCACTCACACGGTATGGAATAAATCCCAGGTGTCCTCAGGCCTAAGTCATCTTTTACCGAACGCAACATATCACGTATTTTGGCGGGAGGCTGGAAGATACTTCTTATCCCATGCCGCGCAAGCACATCCGGGCAGGAGGCGCAAATGGCGCCTGTCGGTGACCTCAGCGGGCCACGTATTAAGCCAGAACTCTTGACCAACAAGAGTGAGCATGCCTTCCAGCTGAAGGTATAAAGGAGGTACGGTTTGTGGCCAATCCAGTCTAGGCAGTGACAGCAGTCAGCTTGCAACAGCTACAAGATACCTGATGAAGACAGCAGAGCCAGCTGTCGAAACATCGTGTTTACACAACACTATCCGGCTGGACACATGAGAGGTCTTCATTTCATCAATACGCCTGGAAAGTCTCCACTCACACAAGTAAAGTCTGCTGCAGGGGTGCCCTACATCACTAGCCCTATTTTAAAATTTCCTATATATGTGTTAGTTTGAGAAAGTGTAATAGAATGGGTTTAGAAATAATAGATGGAAAGTATCTACATCATTTACTATTTACTGATGATCAATTCATCATAACACAAGCTGGTGATGATGAAAATTACATATGTAATCAACTATCAGTGCAATATAAAAAATGGGTCTAGAAGAATAGAATATCTTACTAATTATATGGAAAGGACAGCTAAAATACACCCAACACTCACCAAAGTTGAAGGGAGTAGGGCAGCAGCAACACAAAACAACGAACAAACAAAGAAAATACTATATTTCAGGTAAAACCCTTTTTCAAGAATACAGAAGTCTTACTAATGATATAGATGGAATACAACATGACAAATGTATACAAATTGACAATCGTACAACATATATACAAATCCCTAATCAGTCAACTCCCAGCTTGCTGTACATAATTCTCCAAATAACATTTCATACAAGGGCTTGTCGGCTGGAAGGCACGGTATTAAAACCTAAGTTTTTTTTACCATTATGTAAATAATACCTTCGTTGTGTGGCTCCATGGTAGCTGTGCATTAAATGAATTCCTGCAATGTCTTGAATAGAATTCATCCAACTATTTGTTTCACCATGGATGTAGAAGAAAATGGCTGCCTTCCTTTCTTTGATATTCTTATCAGGTGAAAGTCAGACGGTACTTTCGGACAGAGAGAGTACTATAAACCAACGCACACAAATCGCTATTTGGATGCCACCATCCCATTCAGAAGACTACTATGTTAAATACTTTGGTGAATAGAGCAAGGGAAATTTGTGATGAAGAAAGTCTGCAAGCAGAACTACATCTCCAAAAATCTTCAGGCAGAATGGGTTCTTAGAACATCAAATAGAAAGCGCACTTCGAACAAAAGAAAGAAAACAACCATCAGAACTAGGAGACCAACCAAAGCATATGGCTTTGGTTCTGTATGCAGGAGAGTGTTATGTGAAGGCAGGTCAGATTTTGGCTTGTAACAAGATCAAGAGTATATTCCTCCCACCTGCGAAAATTTGATTGGTTCCGATTGCAGAGGAACGACTTAGGTTTAAAGATACCAGGAGTGTACAGCATACCCTGTGGATGTGGGAAATTCAGACCATCCGCACCATTGAAACCCATTGCGCTGAACACAAGTGCAACCTTCACCTGTTGCAACTAGATAAGTCTGCTGTTGCAGAACACGTCATTGAGAGTGGCCATAAAATAGACTTTGCAAATGTGAAGGTGCTGGTTCGGACCCTTTATTTTTTTAGATTCGCTGATAAAAGAAGCCATTGACTTAAGACTAAGTGACAACATGTTTAACAGAGATGTTTATTTCTGAGTGATGCATGGAAATGAGAGTTTACAATCCTAAAACAGGAGTGCAAGTGAGCAGATTGCATATAGAGCCATGACACAAATGGACTATCTGCTGGCTTCTGTCATAATGATGATCTCAACAGTGCACGACAATTCTGTTCTTAGAGAGAGTGCCTTATTAATGTCTTTCTTTTTATTTTCCTTGTGTGTACCTTAGCCTTCATTCCACCTGTTGCGCAACAGTCATCTACCACTACGCTCTGATTGGGCATCCTGGTAACCGCTTCTGGATGAGGTCTCGATCCTGTTGCACCATCTTCAGCTACTACCAGTTCCTCAACGAGATGATTGGGTTTCTTTTTATTTTCCTTGTGTGTACCTTAGCCTTCATTCCACCTGTTGCGCAACAGTCATCTACCACTACGCTCTGATTGGGCATCCTGGTAACCGCTTCTGGATGAGGTCTCGATCCTGTTGCACCATCTTCAGCTACTACCAGTTCCTCAACGAGATGATTGGGTAGCCTAGCAACCGTCTCTGGATGAGGTCTAGACTACCAATAACATCCAGATTGTGCTTCATGCTGATTGGGCAGTTCCGCAACCATGAATAGAAGACTCCAGCTTGACATTGCTGGTGTCTGCCAGTTTCGCTGTGATCTTGCAGATTCTCTTTAGCAAGAGGATGAGGAGAGATGAAGACAACAGAGGACATTGTCATCATTTAAAGGAAATATCAACTGCAAACCGGTGAAAACTATGTTGCATTTTTACACATGGAAAATCTGCATTCATATATCAATTTGATAATTATCTATTTTAATCAGACTGCTGCAGTTTTTGTTCTGTTTGATAAAAATGTTCTGTGATGCATTGTAAAGATTGCCTTTTTTTGTATTCTGGCCATCATTCTTAGTTAGTAATTAACATTTAGCGGCTTTCAATATTCAGGGCTGCTCCTTTTTTTCTGTCTTTACTTTGCTCATTATCCATTGATATTTATGTTTGCATTTATGGCATGCGTTTGTAGGTTATTTTTCTTTGACAGTATGATTCTTAAATGTCTTAAGTTTTGTGGCCACTCAGTCAAGGAGAATATTCATACCCTTGCTTGTGGAAAGCAGTTTATTTACATTTTATAACCTTTCATTACTTGATAACCCACTGAAACCAAAATTCATTATGAATGAGATTGGACGTGTTAGCACATTGTCATTATTCTTGAAAATATGGAGGTTTCGTGTTAACTAAACTGTACAAAATATTCTGAGGTTCTTCACTGTGAAGATATGGGTGCAAAGTGTCTAAATTAATCTCAGATTTCATAGAAGTGAAGATGAAAGTCTGAGCCAGACATTGCTTTTATATGATATGCTTCTCTGTCATCATTTTTACTTGTAAGCACACGAAAGATATATTTTATATTGTTTCCCCATAGTTGCAGTTTTGTTTATTTGGAAAAAATCATTTATTTTCAGAATGGCTATGGAACAATCGGACATTACATTGGCTGAAAAATTAAGAAGAGAAGATCCAGAACAATTTTATACCCTGGTCCGCATGCACCTCTCCTTCATTCTCGATCTTCATACTGATGAGTAAGTTTTAATCATTGGTTGAGTTGTAAAAATAATAATCTATATAAAGATGAATGTATGTATGTTTGTTTGTTCTTCATACAAATCCACAGTTTTCATCCGATCTCCATGAAACTTTGCACACTTATCCTTTGAAACAAGGAGAAAAATACTGTCTACATTTGGTTGAAAAATTATCTGTATAAATAACACATGTTGTCTCACAATTTCGAAATACTACTGGACAGCGATCGACAGACGTGTTGGATATGGAGGTCCCTGTACTGTTTTTCCGTGTAGCGGTCAGTCAGCTCAGTGGTTAAAGCGCTTGCTTACAAATGTCGTGGTCTCCGGTTCTAACGTCCGTTGAGGCTAAGATTTTTAAAAATTATTTTTGATCGTAAGAATCATGCCTGGGCCGTAGGTTATTCAGATTGAATGTTAAACTGTAGATATTAGAAAGTTAGGGGTGCAATGCGAGGCAAATCGTAGGTAGTCTTGCAATGCTGTAGGTGTACACTTTTTTTCGTTATAATGATCCCTCAGGTGTTGTTCGCAGTCAGTGTGTGTGTGTGTGTGTGTGTGTGTGTGTGTGTGTGAATCGCATTGATAGTATTATAAATACGAAAGTAAGTCTGTCTTTTTGTTACGTTTGGACGACTAAATGGCTATATTGATGGAATTTGATAAGAAAATCTGTATGAAGGGCACAGGACATTTTTTTCCAGTATGATTAACAGTTGTAGTCATGAAATTTTGAGACTTTATCGAATGGTGACAGAAATATGTTGGAAATTGATTCTCTTCAAGAGACAGGTTCGACAGTAGAATGATTTAGTGATAGCTTTCCTGTCATATTTTTCCGTCTCAATATTGTTTGGGACCAATCCTTCGTTACCAACAACTTTCTATATTTAATTCTGGCAAAAAAATTCTTAATCCACCCGTACGAAGTCAGGGCTACGAGCTAGTAGTAAAAAAAAGGAATAAATAAAAATAAACTCTCTCTCTTCCCATCATTGAAGGCGGTGTTGACTCACTGTATTGTTATGACTATTTATGCTCCTGGAGGTTTCAATCACAGACTTTATGAATATTTTTAATTTAAATCCTTTTAGTATTGTTATTCTCCCCCCCCCCCCCCCCCTTGATAATTTACTTCAATTCAAATTTAACAAACAAAAACCTTCCTTCTACCTTATGGCTGGAATCAAACATGAATATAATCCTCTGTTCTGTTTTGTGACAAGTACCTTGATATACCCATCACTCCCCTTGTCTATTTCGTGTCTACAGTTGACTTTCAACTCATCATATCAGTTGCCAAGTGAGGTTTGTGGTTGGTTAAATGGTTGGTTATGTGTGTGTAAACTGCTGTGCAATAAAATGAAAATAATTTCGCTACCAGCTAAGTTTTAGTGACAAAGTTAGTTTTAAAGCTTTGAATTATAAAGTAAATTGTTAAGTTTATTGTCGGTGAGATGAAATACTAACATTTTAATTTAGAAATAGTACTGCGAAAACCATCTATTGCTGTTGGTAAATCCTCATTTCTTTTTTGCTAGTTTTATTGATTTAGAATTAGATGAATTCCTGATAGTTAGAATAAATAGAACACATTGTAGTATATCTATTTCTGATTTTATAATTATTGATATGTGCGTGGAGACTTTCCCGGAGTACTGAAGCAATGTAGTCTTCATGGGTGTGTAGCCGGATGGTGTTTTGGAAACACAACGTTTCGACAACCAGCTTGGCTGTCTTCATCCGGTGTCTACAGGCTGACGAAAGCTGGCAGTCACCGCATGGACTGGCTTAGCCTCCCAGACAGACCTCCTAATATACCTGTCGGCGAGGTAGAGGATCCGCTCTGATTGGTCGGAACGGTGGCTTCGGAAAGACCCGTTGGTTGGTCGGAAGCGGCGGCTCCCAACGCGGTCCGCTGCGGCGCCCCCTCCCAACGAACCTCCTTGTATTCCGTGGGCCTGGTGGAAGACCCGCTCTGATTGGCCGGAAGCGGTGGCTTCATACGCTGTCCGCTACGGCGCTCGACTAGTGCCTTCTGCGCCTCCCCACCCACGAGTGCTGGTAGGCCCGCTCTGATTGGACGTGGGCGCAAACTCATTCTGCGGTCCGCTGCGGCACCCGACTGGCGCCATTCGCTCCCTCCACGCCACGCTGCGCCGATCCGTCCCGCTCCCATCGGAGGTCCCTAATAATAGGATTCCAGGCTTCACTCAGATGGAGCCCTCCATCCCGGTTAATGTTGTTGTTATTAAGCCTGATTTCTAGTGCCTCACTTATGACTGACTCCCAGAAGGAGGAGGCCCTGGCCAACACTACAGTCTTGTCGAACTCGATTCTATGCTCCTCGTCCTGATCAAAGCTACAATCGCTGTCACTGTAACTTGCATATAGTCTCTCCTCCTCACTTGAAATCATAAAATAAATTTTCCTCTTTGCACTTAGTTTCTTTGTTTTCCTCACTTTTGGCTATTTGCCAACCAACCCCGAACACAGATGACCAATCTGCCCCAAACACATTTTTATAACAAAGATAACAGTTGAAACAATACCCTGGAAAATGTAGCCCTTGTTAAATGATTCAAAGGAACCACACAAGTTAACTGTATCCATACAGCCAGTGGTACAGAATACAAATAAGATAGTTTAGAAAAATTACTTACTGAATGAAATTTGTAACAACTCAAGAATTCACACCATTATTTTGTTGGGAACTAGTTGAGGCTATGAAGATCACGTGATCAAGAGCTGGCACTTCCACACACTCTACAGAGAAAACTAGAAAATAATTGCCAACCTACCCCTTACGCCAACCAGCCCCAGTATCCCTGCCTTGATTAAGCAGTAAAGCTTTAATCTAATTTTATACAACAAGAAGCACATAGTATATATATTATTAGACTACTTAATCAGTTTAATTTAATTGCAATGGAGTATTTACTCCGGTGGCAATTTCTCTGCTCACCCATCTTTCTCCACCTACTTTTGCCCTCTACTAATTTAATGTTTAAATTCTTTTAGGTGTTATGATAAATTATTTATCATTTACCTTGATAATTTATTTATCATTTACCTTGATAATTTATTTCAGTCCCTGGTCCCCTTACGTATGAAAGAAACTCTTCGGTACTATTAAGCCTGAAACTGAATGTGAGTTTGTGGGCATGATCATTTTTTTGACCTTCCATGCACCTCTCCTAATTATTGCACCAATGTCCTTCCATGCTTTATCACCATTATACACCTAATACACTCCCATGACTCTTTTCACCCATTCCTGTCTTCCAAAGAATTCCACTTCAGCTCCATTATCATATTAGTTTCTGATTATGTTCAGTGGTAATTTCCAGACACAAAATAGCAGCCCTTCTTTGGACCTCTTCCAATTTCCGTATTTGATACCCAATATGTTATTGTAGGTCCCATACTACACTACCACATTCAAGCAATGGTCTGACCAATGTTTTGTAACCAGATTTCCCTTACTTCTCTGGTTCATCTCGTCATTACTACCTCCAACAAGTGAAGGATTATGAAATCCTTTCCTACTACCTGTCCAATGAGTCCTGCCCAGTTGTTCGTTGTCAAATGTTATGCAAAGGTAGTTACGTTTCGTGTCTTCAATGAGCAATTTATTCCCCGCCTGGTCATAATAATCAATCTTTAGTTTTTTTTTATCTATGTACCTAATAAGCTAACTCTTCTTTATACTTATCTTCATCATATGTTGACCTATCTAGATATCCTGTCTAGATCATTAATCAGTTGTATTATATGGCATTGTCATCTGCAAACAACCTAACTTCTGATAGTAGACCATCAACAGCAAATACTTTTTCGTGCTCACCAATGATTTTTACCTTTAGCACCATTTAATGGCTCACTCTGACTAAAGTCTTTGAAAGATTGTGTTATTTTTATTCATGTTTTATGCCTTATTTAACGTTTTATTGAACTCTTCTAATAATTTAAAAATGAATAAACATTTCTTTCTTCTTAATAAAGCCATAATTCAGCTCCATATATTACTTTCCAACACCAGCAAAAACTGAACCAGACCACAATGACTATGTGGCTGAGGCCTTAAGTCAACTGTCTGACACTAATACCTACCTTCCACAAGCTACAGATCCTACCACCTCCATATGACAGGAAATAAAAATTCTTCTTTACCTACAAGGCCCCATGCAAGTCCTCTCTCCTCAGTCCATCTCCTTCCTAACTCTCCAGAATCCTCGTATACCTACGCTGTATCTTCTCGTAAGCTCCACAAGACTGGTAATCCTGGGTGACCTATAGTTGTTGCATACGGATCACCCATTGAACAGATTTAACCCTTTCCTACCGGCTATTGGAAAAAAAGGGAAATTTATAATTTCAATTATATATTTGTATAAAGGTACTTTAAATTAAACACACATGTTTTTTTCAAAAAAAATTTGGAACTCTAAGTGCTAATTACTAAGCCGGTACTTATAAGTACCGTCAGGGACTTTGTTTATCACATGATGTACAGAAATAGCAATTGAAATCAATTATGTTCATATTGGTATGAAATATTTGCCCCCGATATTTAAAAAAAAAAAAAAAAATTCTTTTTGCTCATTCAGACAAAAAAGACATTGTAGTGAAACATTTGGAATGATGTTTTTACTGTATTTTCTTCGTTCTACATACTTCACATCTTCATCAGATTTTTACAATTTAGGGACAGTTTCCAAATCTTACATTGTATTCATTGTAATGTACCACTTGTTTTTTTGGTCTGTTCGCTGAAAACTTAGAAAATTAATTTTTCGGCAATTTCACGCAGAAATTTAAAAATAAATGTTGTCATTGTCTGACTTAATCATACAACAATACATCAACAGGCTTATCAATGCAGTGGACACTGGTATCGTCGAATTATATGGTGGTAAATACAGTGGTACTTATAAGTACCGTCAGGGAGGAAAGGGTTAAGCCTTTGTGGATCAACATCTCCAACCCTTTGTACAAAATCTTCCCTCCTACATGAAAGACACTCCACATTTCTTTGAACACCAGTCCACACACCTCTACTTCCAGACTCCTTCCTGGTATCCATTGATGTAACTTCCCTCTATACCAACATTTCCCATAGTCGGGGGCCTCAGTGCCCTAGAACACTACCTAGACCTTGCGACCGCCACTTAGCCAGCCTAGTACATACTTCCTTTCAACCTTGGCCCATATAGTTCTCTCCAAAAAAAATTTTGACTTTAATTTTAAAGTATATTACCAGATAAGCAGTACTGCCAAGGGTACCCGCCTGGATAACTTATTCCATGGTCTTATGGAGGAATATTTCCCGACCTACACTCCCTTTAAACACACTGTATAGCTCAGATTCATAAATGACATATTTATGATCTGGACCTACAGTGAAAACAGTCTCCTTGAATTTCTCCATTCTCTTAACAATAGCAACAATTCCATCAATGTCACCTGCACCTACTCCTGCTCACACATCACATTCCTCGATGTTAACATCACACCACTCAGACATGGTGCCTTTCATACCTCAGTTCTCATCAAATCTACAGCAATATTTACACTTTGATAGCTGCCATCCATTCCATACCTAGACCTGCGACCGCCACATACCCAGCCTAATACAACATTTCTTTGTCTTTAATTCAACAGTTATTATAACAGTAATACATTATAAGGCAGCAGAATAGGCTGTTTGACTATTTTTATGAAGTTTTTTTAAGTTCCCTATTGATATGCGGTATACACTCTATACTATTTACTTTTACGTATTTTAAGTAAAATTTGACATTAAAATTTACAGTGTTTAAAAGCCCACCAAAACGTGCGTTTGCATGATGTAGAACAATGACACTTGTGTTGTCTTGCCAGTAAACATTCTCACGATAAGTGTGTTTCTCTGATTTGGTGTATAAACTGTTGGAATTATTGTTTTGGCACCTTCCACTTATAGAATATATCACTAATTCCCGCTTTTGAGTTTTTGATAATGTTAGGTTTGGCTAATGTACATGCATGTGTATGAGATAAAAGTCAAATTCAAATTTAAAATGAGCATATACGAATTTTCTGTGGGAGTTGTATGAGTAGTTTGTATGAGGTAAAGTACCGCGACTCGTCAAATATGCAAATCCCAATACAAGTTTCGGCACAAGTATCCAAGTGTGAACGTAGCTTTAAATTGCAGTTTTTAGGCAAAAGACAAGATTGCTTTTCAAATTAAGCCCAACTAATAAGGCTTCTATTGTCGGTATGTTTCCACTGTGGGCTTCTACAAAATTGGTATACATTTTGCATTCAAAATGAAAACTCATTTAGAAATAGACTGTAACTAATAATAAAAATAACTGAAAACTTGGAAAATATGAAACACTCCACTCGCAGCTGCAGCGATTACTGCCACGTGATGTCACTGAAGTTACAACCAGTCGTAGAGTGTTTTCTATCATGTGATCAAAGGTAAGAAAAATTGTATTTTTCTTTATTCCGAAAAGGAAGATAAATTGTACCCATCCTCACAAAAGCCGAAGGGAAGAGATCAGCAGAAACAAAAAAACGATACACAACACAAAAAATAAAATATTTCATGCAAAACTATTTTTTCAAGAACATAGTAATATATGTCTGCTTGTTCAAGCACCTGCAGTTAACACAGCCACAAACAGAATGGAACTGACTGTTGGAGGTGGTGAGGGAAGCAACGATAATGACGGAGAAGTTAATTGCTAGAGGGAGAACAACGTAAGAAAAATGGGACCTTTATAAATTGCATCCATTCTGTTGGTCCAATTTCTAATGATGATCTACATTGACAGCCCTGCCCAACAATGTATTTGACTAACCATTTATAAACAACTGTGAAAGGTACATAAAGTAAACTCATAACTTACCAAAAGATGGAATCAAGCGTGCAGCGACAACAAAAAAGACGGTTCATAGTATTTCAGACTTTTAACTTTAGTTAGGCATTAAAGAAATGAGATGTGGCAAAGGGTCAGATTCCCACACACTGAATCTCATCTCTTATTTTATTTATTTCTTTTGTATCAGAAACATATGATGTTACACAAACATCAAATGTACTAGACCAAAACTTGTCCACTTCCAGTGCATTTTTAGAGACCTCATATAGATCATCTTCCGAGCAGGGAGCTGGACACAGTTGACACTTGAACATGTGCTGAACAGTCTGATATTATCTGCAGTTAATGTGATCGACTTCACCACAGCCCCATCTTGCTTTGTTGACTTTGGATCTGTCCACTTAGCCTATTCAGAGACTTCTATATCAACCACCCTTTGTCATAGCCAGGTGATCTCTAGCCACGAGAATCACTACAGTGATTTTTACATTCACCAGTGATGATAAACTGTCCCATCATGCAGTCATAAATTAAAATGTTTTTTTTTTTCTTCAAAGAATTTTTGAAAATTTATGTAAGAATAAAGCAAACACATTGTGTTAACTCAACAATTTTGACTAAACAAATGTAATACTGCAAAACTTGTGTGGCCAAAGGCAGCAGCTACATAAATCAAACTGACTAGTTGTTGGTGAAGGTTCTCAGTAGCTTATGTCATCACAGTGCCCTTCCTCTAACTTTGGTAACATGCATTTATTTCATTATACTTGTTTGTTTTTGTACTCATGTTACCTTAAAAGTTTTTCACCTTCACTTTTAATGTACATATAATTAATTTATTTATGTTTAAACCTCATTTTTAAATATATTTTATTCTTTTTTGTCATTATATTTTTTTAAATGTAAAAAAAATTATCCTCTTTTAAATGCCCCTTTCTTTATTTTGATTTCTTTCTTGCAATTAATATTTCTGATGATATTATGCTGCTCTCTGTACCATCTCCAATGATCAATTACGTCCTGCATGTGACTGTGTTGACCATAGGCACTTGCCTGAGCTCAACCACATGTTTGTATTTTCTTGAAAAAGGGGTTTGTCGAAATGTGTTCTTTAGTGTTTGTGGATTATTTTTTGTTCTGCCCTCCCTCCCTTCCTTCAATCTTGGTGAGTGTTGGATATATTTTATCTTTGCTTTCATGTTAAAGTGAACACATTTATTTGAATTAAAGAATAGTGAATTTTATTGTTTGTGTTCATACATGAAATTCCTTTACTTTTTTTTAATGTATACATTCTGTTATCTTGGATTAATTTACTTTCAGAAAAAAATATAGGGTTGTTAATGTATGATACCATTCATTATTTATGTGAAGTAGTATAATAACTGAAGTTTGGAAATTGTATACAATGGGCTAGTGTTTATAGAATATGATTTTTTTACATTGTACTTGGTAAGCATGACGATTTATTGTTGCAGATCTGACGTCACCCCTGAAAAGAATAAGTTGAAACCCCCTAGATGGGCATTTGTACCGTTCACAAAAAAAAACAAATATTTTACAAAAGGGGTGATGGAAGGAGCTCCTCTTACACAGGAGGGGATCTGCCAAGTGTATCAGTTGATTGAATTTCTGGGTAAAGAACAAAGTAAGTATCTTTTTTTTAAAAAAATCTGAATATTCATGTTATCATGATTGAAATTAATTATCCAATTTATACATTTAGAATTTTTGTAGTAAAGTTTCATTAACTCTTTTGCCATTGAATTCTATCTTTTCCTCTGTCTGAGGGAGGAAAAAAATAGATTCAACATATTAAATATATATATATATTTATATATGGAATTACAGATATCGTGCAGGAGGGAATTTTTAGACGCAGTGGGAAGATAACGAGGCAGAATGAGTTGAAATCAGTGATGAATAGAGGTGGTCCACTTAATTTAGAAAAAAGTGATTTTTCTGTCCATGACTGTGCTTCAGTTTTGAAGAACTTTTTAGCTGAATTGCCAGAACCATTGCTGACTGATGCTCATTTCCCAGCATACTATCAGATAGCAGGTATGAGCCCTAAAATTACTTTTGTTTCTTCTAACCTGTTAAAAATGGATAGTACTAATAAAAATCTTAAAAATTGATGAGAGTTTGAAAATTTGTTAACTTTAGTTGCTTACATTCAAAACCTATCAGTTTGGTCAAGTGTGTCCATTGTAAACTCTTTGAAATAATAGTACTAATGTGGAGAATCTCTTCCTCTGATATTTTCCCTCCCGTACCAGAATGATATTCCTTAATGTCCTCAAGTAACCAATTTGTTAGTATCTCATATTTTTCCCATTCCACAATAACTTCTCTGACCTTACCTCAATTGTCTGTATACCTTCCTTCCCCTCGGTTTTCTAACATATTCATAGATGCATCACCATGTGGCTACCACGCAACTATAATATTTTTCATAAATCCATCTTTAGCTTCCTTCTTGGCTGCTATCAATTTCTTGCTTAGTTTCATTTCCCTGCTTCCTTGCTACCTCTTAATTCTGTTATGTTCTCTTCCTACCAACAAAACCTCTTTCTCTCACTATCATATTTGCAAACCTCTGTTCCCTTATATTTGTCTTAATTCCTTGGCAGTTACCTGGTAGGTTTAAATCCACACCAATAATGACCATTCTACTGTCAGGCGTAAAGTTGCTCGGGGGCTAAGCAACACACTGCCTTAGCTGTGAACAATAATGTTGGTGAGCGTAGGCCTCTGGTACCGCTGGTAATAACTCGGTCACCACACGATTGATATACCCTCAAACTTGAAAGGGAAAACAGAAATTAGTTCACTGTACACTGTTTTCAAGTCACAAAAGATATATATTATTTTAAAATTTCTCTTACAATGTCGGTACCAGAATTCTGAATAAAGCAATCTGACAACAGTTTCAAAGCAGATTGTAGATAAAGCACACTCACAAGAAGAGACAAATTTTCACCAATTCCCCTAACTTAGATGAAAGTACAACTAAGGCATTTTAAAATATAATAAGACTCTTAACCATGTGGAGCCCACGGCAAGTTATGACACGACGTTAACTGTTTGAAATCTGTCGGAAGAATGAGTACACTGCAACATGAAATTGACTCCCTGAAAACTGCCGAAAAACTGATCGCCAGCCCATATGTCTGTCTTCTACTTATTGAATCGGTTGACCTTGTGACGTCAGCAAAAATCCCTGGGCTTCTTGATATCTTACTCTATCCATCCCAATTTAGTGTAGTCTTCAAAAGGGTTTCTATCAAATTAATTTTAAGTCCTCTTGCAGATTCAGTCTGTGCGCCATCCTTAACAATCACGACAATCCATTTCCAAAATCTCATTTATTTTATAGATGCTTCAAACTTTTTACAGGAACCTATATATATTTTTAACCCTCTTAATATGCTCTATCTTCTGATATAAATTTCTTATTTTTCTCTCTTTTACCTAATTTTTTTTATTTTTTTCTCTTAATTAAAAATCCTAATTATATTTTGCTTAATTACTTGATTTTATATTCAAAATATGTTAGAAGGTGCTACTGCGCGAGATGGGTGAATGGTTAACGTTCTGGCCTCGCATTCGGGATGACGCAGGTTCGAATCCCCGTCCGGGCATCCAGATTTGGGTTTTCCATGGTTTCCCCAAATCACTCCGGGTGAATGCCGGGATGCTTCCTTCAAAAAGGCCATGGCCAAATTCCTTCCCGTTCCTTGTCCCCCAGTCCCATCCTGCCTGTAATGACCTTAGCCGTCGAAGAGGCGTAAAGCAATAAGTTAAAAATAAATAAAAATGGAAGGTGCTGACTATAGCTGATGATAAAAGATCAGCTGTAACTTTACTTGATCGTAGTTATTTCAACTTTAAGGTTTTAGTCCTGACAGAACACGTGGCTTAAAAACACAAACAAATCAAATATCTCTTAAACTAAATTTTTCTGCACATAATGAATAAAGTGTATTATGATTCTTATGATGAGTTTTAGTAGTGGAAATCAATGCAACAAGATCCATTAAGGTTGAAAAACTACTTTATCTGAAATTTCTGTTCCGCTAAAAACAACTTTGAAATCAAACTATAAAGTCTGTAACTACTGGGAATAGCTAGTAGAAATGCTTTTGGTGAGCTTATAGATATGTTACACTACTTTCTCCTCTGAATATGGATTTAATTTCTCACTAAGAGCCTCATCATAATTCATTATTCTACTATGATAGGCAGCCAAGACCTAATTTTATCTTGTGGTGTACCCTAAAAGTCTGCCCATAGTAACTCATAAGTATCATCTGTGAACACTCCTGAATTGTAATGATCTTACCAATCAGTATGAGAAGGCCTCCACCAATTCCTCCTCTATTTTTACGGTACACCCTATACTTACAAGAAAAACTTCATTGTTTAGCACTTCTTTTTTTTTAACCAAAACTGTACCTTTATAACTATTTGTGGTCTGTATAACTCCATTAAGTTACCAAACACTATTACTCTGTGTGTTTATGCTCCTATATAGTCTTATATCTGCCTTTGTTATGATTTTACCATTGTTCATCATCTTACTACTTTGTGAACCCATTTTGCATTTTTTCTTCATTTTCTATTATTTCATTATTATTTGTGATTTTTTTTCCGTCTTGCATCTGCATCCAGTATCCCTTTCTTCACACGGTTTAAACCCCTCACCAGCAGCCTCTAATCTAAAAAAGGCACACTCCTTACCCATTCATAACTGGAAGTGCGTTCGCTTACAAATATAGCTAACAGCTCGGAAAGAGCCCTTTTCTATTTAGGTGTAGGCCATGCCTAGTGAAACGCTACCTACCAATGGCATCCACAGGCACAATTCCCAAAACAGAACTAACACCTTTCCCAAGCACTACCTTGATCTCTATACTTGTCTGCCTCACGGTGTGGTTCAAATGTGACCTATGATGGTTACTCAAGACCTGCATGATCACCCTAATATGTTGTGCCTCCTTTACCACCTTTCTCAAGCTATTCTCTATGCTTTAACTCTCATTCTTATCAATTCCATTTCCTGCGTCACCTATTATCATTACTCTGTCCTTCTTAGTGAAACCCTTACAAAGTGATTGTATGTCCTCTATTACCTGCCCTAGTGTTGCACTAGGATTGAAAATAAATTGTGACCCAATGGTCTTCACCAAACTGATCCTGCCTAGGAGGGTGTATACCTCTATAATACAGAATCTTTTTATTCTTTTTGCTTCCATGTGTCTAGTCCTACAAGTATGCTGCACTTTATCTACTCCTACTTGAGGCTCTTCACGTCCTGACTCTGGTAACAGGTCAAACCTATTTCTCCCTAAAACTTCTAAGGTAACAGGCATCTTAATCAGATTTAACCTATTTCCCCTAAGACATGTTGCCAGCTGCCAGCCCTCCTTTTCACTCTCCCCACCATCTTTCATTTCTGCTTCTAAAGGCTGGGTCTGAAGGGCCCTAATAATTTCTTCCCATCCGGTTCTGCCATTTTCCTATCTGGATCTGCAGTTCTCCTCTCCTGCTCTCCCTGAAACAAAGTGGAATGGATGAGCCTCATTTAGTTCACGTTTACTCTCTGAAGTACATTTATCACAGTGAAACCACTTCTTTACTCAATGCAATCAAAACCTTTTGTCACAAACCTGTGACATGTGTCACACATCTCGGGCGTGATATTTCCCTCTAAAGACTTGGTAAGATATTATTGCACTGAGCAGCTTTTAAACTCTTTAGATCTTATATAGGACAGTTAAACCAGTACTACTAAACAACAGCCTAGTTTATTAATGAAAACTGTGACAACAAGAGTACACTATTATCCTGGAACAATACTACTAAACTCTGCTACATATGAAGTAACCAAAGTTTATTAAACAGGGCCAGTACACTATGCCCAAATTCTATGCGCGCGCACACACACACACACACACACACACACACACACACACATACAGTTTGCTAACTATGCCGATAATTGTCCGAATTCTCTATTAAATTATTGCACTGAGCTATTTTCTAAACCTTTAACATACTTGTTCTGCTACAAAACAATACAGCCAATTACTAAAAATATACAGTCTACCATTCTGTTAAACCATAAATATCTGTTTTGTTGTGAAAATGAGTTGGCCAATGTCCGCTATCCTCAGATTTTCAGATAATTAATGCTATTTTGAACCTAAACCTGTTAGTTGTCTCCCTTGCAGTGAAACTATTTGTTATACCTGTTAGTCACATGTGCTTGTCAGTTACCCCAAACGCATTTCCTGCGTATTTTGATCCAATTTTTTTATTACACAGTAATATTTCTGCTCTAACGTATATCACCCAACCACCAGTGCATTGATTTTTATGCTTAATTTATTTTTTGTTAGTAAATGTAACGTACAAACCAATTCCTGGTTAATAACAACAGCACCTTTCTGAATTAATTACACCCAATACTTTTATATCGTACTATTTACACACTTAACTATGACACTTAAACAATTTCTAAGCATAATTTAATATAAGGTGTCACAACAATCTCTCAATATTTCCCACGTTAAAACCAGAGATCATTCACAGCTGCCAGCTATATATCACGAAGAATGATTGATTGCGGGAAGACAGTTTATACACAGTCTGGACAATCCAGTTGCTGTCCATGCCATTTCTCACTCCTACAATAATATCAATAACTGCTTTACATTTGAAGCTGCGTGTCCTCAATAAGACTACTAACCCATCTTGAACTCCAATACTTGGCAGCTTGCACATATGTGTTATATTCGACTCAGGAGCACAATGGGTATAGGTAAACCTTTGTTCCAGTAAGCTAGCCATCCCAACAAGTTGTCGCAAATCTGGTTTGAGAAGATATGCTATAAAAATAGAAAGCTATACATAAAAACAGGAGGCTAGGGAAATAAACCTATTGTTTTCCAAGAATGAAGGTAGTAGGGCTAAGTTTAGAGAATATGGGATAGCTTTGGAAAGCTTTATTCAATTTATTTCTGTGCTCCGAACTTAAGCTCAAGCCAGCCGCGAGCGGAAGCTGTCTCGGCACCTTATCAATGTAACAGAGTAGCAAAACCTTGAGTTAGACACGAAGTGTCCCCACTGTCCCACATGGTAACAAAATGTGCTTGCTTACAATGCGCTACACAGACTTGTTATCAGGGCTGTGCAGCAATCTGAAATTACTCTCGCCAGCTAACTTGTGCAGTTTCTTGAACCTGTGGGATGAGTCCCTGAGATGAAACCCACTTATGTAGCTTAGATATGTAGCTGGGAAATTCTTTTGTCAATACTAATACAGTCCTTACCACTGAACCGTAGCCACGCCCTGACAATCATTAAATATGACCTACACAATCCGGCAGTGAACCCGCGAAGAATACATTGTATCATTAAATATGACAGTGTTGTCATATCTACGTCTTTGGCCCTTCAATTAAAAAGGACTTTTACTTGCATACATTATGGCTATATTTGGTCACCAGCTTTCTTGAATACTGGTAATAACAACTTCTACCACGCATGGAGCTAGTGGTCACAAGGTCTATTATCAGAAAAGAGTTTATTTTAAAACTGTTGAAGTTACTGCTGGTATCAGACAGTATATTCCCTTTTTAAAGTATAGATTTATCAGACTTTTAATCAAAATGAAGATTACATGTAAATTTAATGCAACTCTTTCAGAATGATTATAGCTTCAGGCATACATGTTGACCTGAAGCACCCCAAAATAATTTTGATAAGACCATAGATTACAGTTTATGGACTGATGGAAACAAGTTATTTTAAAGGTGCATTTCCCCAGAAAGTTGTGATTTTTAAAAGTAGCAAGTCACATAACTACTGTACGGAGTTCACCATCGAAAAGTATTCCGAGTTCAACTACGTTCGAAAATCTTCTATCACCCACAATTGCTTTATTGAAACAATTCTAAGATCAACATTGCCCTGCCATCTCTGCCCCAGCTGTCTTTAGCTCTCTTTTAGTGCCGACAACATATTGCGATTTTTTTACCTAATCATTTAGAGGCTGTTCTTTGTTTGCTAAACTCCTTTGTTACCTACTGTTCATCTGGCTTAATGATGTCATCCAACGATCCAACCTTGTGGAGCCAAGACTTTTGAAATCTCAACTATAGCTTTATATAAATTTTGATGCCTATGGAAACCTTATATCAAAATGGTTGTTTTTATTTTTTGTATTTATGAGAGTGTTTGTGGCCTGTGGTGTTGGGCTTTCGGCTGTGCTGTATGAACTGATACATAACTGATTTTTTCTTGAAAACTTCTTCAATACTGAATTTAACTTTGTATAATTGAAATGAAATGCACAAAACTGTACTCACTACCTTCTTTTGAGTAACAGGATTCTTTAGTTCTGTTACAGGATGAATAGAAACAGTGAAAGGGTAAATCAACTCCAACCCACCCCTTTCTCAGTCAGATGTGGGTGAAGTTAGGTTTGCTTTAATTCCAGAAGTGTCTGGCGTGATTTTAATGAAACTATTCTCTCTATTTCTCATTAGGTGACTAAATCAACCCCAACTAGACCGGGATATGCTATTTTATGTTTAAATTCAGTTATTTATAATCATTATTATTTTGTCTTATTTGCATCCCCTTTTTTTCTTTTGCTTCTTATGCATTTTCTCTTTTCAGATTATTAGTTTCTTTAATCACTGAGCGGGCTCACTCCCATTGTTTTACCCACATATTGTCATTCATCTTTACCAAGACTGTCCATATTAAACTTACCACATTACTTGTATTCTCACATGATTATGGGGACATTGAATTTTTGTGTGCATCTTATTTCTTTTCATCACAGCCCTACTGCTCTAAGCTTTCTTTGATCTCAATCATAAACAATTTTGGCTTGGTGCATTGTGTTGTTCCATTACTATGTAATTTATTTTGATATAAACTACTGCTTAGTTCATTTCAAAATCATTTGTTTTAGGTGTGACAAGAAAATGCATTAATTGATTAACTAAATGTTCTATTATGTTCACAGACCTCTGCTCAGAGGTAGAGGCTGGTCGGGGCAGTGACAAACGCCTATTGCGTGCTGTACAATTACTTCTTCTGCTGTTGCCTGTGGAGAACCGGTTGCTGCTCAAGGATCTACTACAGCTGCTGCATAAAACTGCTTCTCATGAGGCTTACAATAAAATGTCTGCCAATAATCTTGCTACTCTGTTTACACCACACTTCATCTGTCCTAGGAAGGTAACCTTATATTTTCTTATTTATTTCTTAATTAGCTGTTTCATTGTTCATAATACTTCAGTGATAATCTTCAGTTCATATTTAGAAACTTATCTAGAAATTGTGTTCATTGTGTGCAGTCAGCAAGAAAGTGTTCTGTTGAGAAATTGAAAATAGTGAACAGTTGGCAAGATTGTTATGTCAGAACTTATTAATATATAGGTTTGGATAATAACGAATCGTACCATATGGACTACGTAGTACAGTGGCACTGTGTGGGATATGGCCGTAAAAAAATATTTTCGTAGTGAATTTAGAAATGTCTCTCAAATTCAGAGTTTTTAAGCTATCGAGCTGAAACTGATTTTAAAATGATCTGCTGAATTGTCTCTATCTTTTGATATATAAATCTGCTCCGTTACAAATTTCTAACCTGGTGCAATGTGGAATTTGAAACATCAATATCTCCCACAAGACTGAAATGTGTTTTACATGACTCTACGTTAAATTTCCCATGAGATAGTGATACTATCCCACTACAATAATGTTTCTATAATAGTTTTCCTATTGTGTTTGGAACCTTCACCCTCCTCCTTCAAATACCAATTCTTATGATCCGACAACAGGACGTTAGCCATTCTCATAAATTTATGATTAATTTTTTTTATTCCGACCAAAGTACCTACTGCATGAATTTTAACAAAAATTGCTGTAACGTGCTCAGGAAAAATTGTCCTTGCTTTCAACTATAATCCCATTCCTGAATTTAGCCCAGATTTAAAACGTATCAACCACATTTTTATGATCAAATCATCATTTTCCTATAAAAACAATATTTACCTTTTACCTATCATTTTCAAACTTTTGCATAATGTGTAATAAAAATTTACGCATCTTTTGAACTATAAGCCATTCTCCTATCTTTAAAACTGTGGCTTCAGGAATTTTTGATTGTATTTTACTACTTACAAAAATGTGTTTGTTTCAACTTTCAAAAACTGATAACTCTTCAGTGAAATTTCATATCTGCTAAGTTACCTGTTCCATTTTGCTCCTTGTGTCCTGAAGTACCTCTGAAAATGAATGCAACATTTTCTATTAAGAAATTGGATGCAATGCATTATGTGGTTAAAATCTACATTTTTTATGACTAAATATCACTGTTTCTTTTGTTTAAACCTTGAAACTCTTAAGAAAATGAATTTAAATATAATTTGCAATAAAGTTAAAGTTAGCTCGATATTCTTTAAACAAATTTTGTTGAAGCAATGAGAAAATTTAGGTTATATTACATGCCCCTTCAAAAATGAAGTTATTTTCCAATGAAAAACAGTCCGAAATTATTACAAAAAAGAAAAGAACTGAAATTACCCCCCTTTTCCTATCTACCCTTGGAGTTGACCTGTGCCCATTCATTCGTTCTTTCACTCTCTCTCTCTCTTCTTCCCCAACTCCTGTAACCTCAGTCACAAATAAATGCTGGCAATGAGAGAACTCTTAAAATTTATACTGTTACGTGCTAGACGGTGGTGGTCACAGATTGGAGTGATTACGAGGTTAAAGCCATTTTCTCATCTCTCTCAGCTCCACGTATTTACCCCACACTGCTGATTTGATTTGCCTAGAAATCGATTGATCCCTCAACCTTCAACATTCCTTACAAGGTCTCTCTCTCACTTTCGCATTCCCTCCCCCCCCCCACCCCTCCCTTATTCCTAAGAGCTACTGGACCCTCCCTCCTTCTTCCTTAGAACTCCTGTACCCCCTTTCTTCCCAAGATTCATAAGGCAGACAATCCTGGACGGTCTACCAGGGAATGCATGTGGGTACCCAAGGCTTCGATCACCTCTGAGCTTGCTAAGTGTCTTGCAAAAATAAGGTTTAATACTGAAATACTGTGCTACACAGTCTTTTTATTTCTTTGATCCCAGCTGTGGTATGTGAATTGAGAAGATCTAAGCGCAAATTCAAGTAGCTTGCATATGTATTTTTGTGCTTGTTTGGTTAGTTGGTGGTCAGTGATTAAGGATGTTCTGAAATGATAGGACATGTGAAGAGAGAGATTTGAGTAGGAAATGAGTTGCTTCCCATAGCCTATGACGTCAGCAACTTCTTTCTTTAATTAATATCTCCTAAAGTACTAAATAGTTTAACTTGCGTTTTCAACAAGGGCTTCCTACGATCACATTCTATCTGTTTTGACTTAATTTAACATTCAAAAGTATTCCTATAAGCTTAACGTTGAAGTCTCTTATGTCACCAACTTGGTGCGATCTTACACGCTGCAACAACAATTAGTGACAATCTGTCTTCCAAATCTTAATTATCTGACAAATGTTTAAATTTTTTACCGAAACCATTACATATTCATTAACCTCTTAATTTAGGTTACCTACTGATATAAATTTCTCAATTGTATTCCTTTTAGTTAAAAAGTTCCTTTTTTTCTCTTATTTAACACCACTAATTAAACTTTGCCAAATTAGTTGATTTTACTATCAAAATATTTAGTACAGTGCTGACTATAGCTGGTGATAAAAGTTCAGCTGCAGCTGTACTCAATTCAGAGCTATTTCAAATCTTAAATTTTTGCTTTCCTAATCACGTGATTCAAAACATGAACAAACCGAATTATCTCTTAAAATAAATTTTTCCCGATATAATGAATACACTTTAAAATGATTCTAATGATGAGTTTTCACTATGGAAATAAATGCAGGAAAATCCATTCATGTTGATAATTCCTTTACTCGAATTTTCCAAGTCCAACATAAGTGACTTAATTTATAGAATATTTTACTACTGGGGATAGCTAGTGGGAGTGCTTCTGGTGAACTAAAGGGTACCTTACATCTTTTGTATACACAAGGTGCTGTAACACATTGTTAAGTAGATTTGAGTAGTGACAGCAGGCATTCAGATATATGTATTAGCCAAAATGAATACCTCTTGGTATAATTTACGGACTTGATCTGAACATGTTGATAATGTTTCAGTAGTGGTGTTATTGAAGAAAATGATAACGATGTGGATCCTGTATCCTTCACACATAGATTGCAGCATGTTTTTCAATATAAGATTAATAATTAATAATGGGGTATATTATTGGTCATAAGGTAACTATCCTCTTTCCTCCTAATGTTCTACATTTATATTATGGATTAGCATTTGCCTGCTGCTTCATGAGCATGTAATCTGGTATGTATAGAAATTATTTACAGAATTTTATTTTGTTACTGAATATTAGCTCGGAGAGGCAAGAATGTCATTATTTCAGTGCATATAAGTAGTTCCAGCAACAAAATTTCGATCACAAAACAGTAAATATTTTAATTAACAGCTGACAGAAGCTATTATTTTCAAACAGAACACTGGCAAAGTTTGTAGTTAGTTTGAAATGCAGCCAAGAATTATTTGCTTTGGTTTAAATAATGCCATATTACTGTCATTATTTCAGCCACATGTAAATACTTCCAACGGGTCCAGGTTCAATCTTAATGCAGTGAATGTATTAACAAGCATGTGACAAAAGCTTTTATTTCTTAACAGCAATATTGCTGGAGGTTGTGGTTAGGTTAAAATGCAACCTGAACCAGAATTACAACTGATGTACTTTGTTAAAGCATAAGGCATGATGGACTTGGTTTTATAATTTATGTGGTGTAGCATTAGGTTTTTAATTATTTTTTATTTCCTTTGCTTTCAATAATGCCATATTACTGATGTCATCACTTCAGTCACATGTAAGTAGTTCCAGCAAGCAGTTTTGATTGTGAAATAGTGAATGCGCCAATGCGCACGTGACAAGCTATGATTTTTGAGTTGTAAAATTAGTGAAGTTTGTCGTTAAGTTGAAATGCAGCCTGGACCTAAATGTTAACTGACACTTTTTACTAAAACACAGGTCATGATGGATTTAGTTTAATAATTTACGTTGTGTAACATAAAGTTTTAGGATTCCTAGTTTTTAATTTCTTTGGTTCCATGTTGCTGTCATCATAAACTCAATGGCATGTAATAAGTTCCAACCCTATGATGATCAAATAAACGTACAATCAAAAATAAACATTACAGAATTATGGTGATTTAGGTTTTAAATAAGGTGAAAACTATTGGAGTAGATGTAACAGTGAACTTGCTGGTTAGAGAAACTCTTAAACGGTTAGGAGCAAAGCCTTATGGTTAAAACTGTGGTATCAAAGGGGTGGACGTGAATATGGGAGTGCCACAGAGTAGTGTATTGGGACCAGCGTCAGCCTTAGCGATTGCAAGGCCTTTGTCCTTTGTACCAAATATAGTAATCGTAGGTATCGACAAAAAATGCAAACATCATAAAAATAAACTTTGAGTTTTAAAAAATTATGTTAGAAGAGCTATTAAAAGTCAACAAACATAAAGATGACAAATTATTAAGGATAAACTGAAGTACATTAAGGTGTTGGAAGATACGCGGGGATTTAAAAATGATGTTTGCGCCTTTTCGTGATACTACAATATTTAATAAAAGCACAAGAATCTAACGAATGAGCTATTTCATTTTCAATTCAAAGAATAGAAAGGGCTGAAAAGCAATGTTGTGTCATCGAATTCCTCAAATATGTTTTAATATTTTTTAACCATGGAAAACTTCTTTCTGCAGACGCAATTGTATTACGTGTGGCAGCAATTCTCAAGACTACTTCGATAGTGGGGTACACTTCAATAACTCAGTTATTTTCTGTTATTTATCTCATCACCGCTATACCGCATTCGTTTTAGTCATACAGTTCTTGTCCATCAATATCAGATGTTTCTCCTGCTATTATAGGAATGTGACATTCGATTAATCTAATTGAGAAATTTTGGTTAGTTAGTAATTAATATATACTTTACCATCAATTAACCAACTTTACTTTATTGTTACCACTAATAGCTGAAGATAAAATAATTTTTGTAAACGTAAATTTTAATCAGTTTGGGTAGCTGCGCTAGGCGCCTCTAAGAGTGAGGCCCTGGGTGATTGCCCTGTTCACCAACCCCAAAGGCCGCCTCTGATTGGGACTATTGCTATTCATTATTCTAATGAATGAATGAATGTGTTGATGGTTTACAGTCAGAAGTAAGGTTGTTTCCAGATGACATAATACTATATGTAATGGGAGAAGACTGAACAATTGCATAGTGACCTGGATAGAATATCTAACTGGGTAGATCAGTACGGAATGATGATAAATGCCAAGAAGACTCAGCTTATTAGGTACACAAATAAAAAATTATTGGTTATTGGTAACAATGAAAGGAAAGAAATGCCGCGAGGCAATATTTACATGGAAAGAAAGGGAAAATACACCCAACACTCACCAAAGTTGAAGAGAGGAGGGCAGCAACAACACACAAACAAAGAAAAAACAATATCTCGGGTGAAAATCCCTTTTTCAAGTTAACAGAAAGGTGGCTGGTCTTGCACGAGACTTGCGTTCGACGCAGCCACTCCTAGAACGCAATAGACCGTCGGAGGTGGTGGGTGGAGAAACGATAATATAAACGCGAATATAAGAAAGATGAAATTGGTTGAAAAAATAATAATAGTGAAAAAAAATATATATATAAGTGAAAATTTTTGAAAAATATATGAATCTATTGTGATGGGTGTATAGGGGTGAAGATGGAAGATATTAACGGAAATTAACTTGAAAAAGGGATTTTCACCTGAAATATTATTTTTTCTTTGTTTGTGTGTTGTTTTGTGTTGCTGCTGCCCTCCTCCCTTCAACTTTGTTGAGCGTTGGGTGTTTTTCCCTTTCTTTTCCATGTAAATTATAGGTTACTAGCTCGTACCCGCGACTTCGTACGCGTGGAAAAAGAATTTTTTTGCCAGAATTAAATATAGAAAGTTGTTGGTAATGAAGGATTGGTCCCAAACAATATCGAGTCGGAATAATATGACTGGAAAGCTATCACTATATCATTGTACCGTCGAACCTGTCTCTTGAAGAGAATCAATTTCCAAGATATTTCTGTCACCATTCGATAAGGTCTCAAAATTTCGTAACTACAACTGTTAATCATACTGGAAAAAATATCCTGTGCCCTTCATACAGATATCCTTATAAAATTCCATCACAACGATATAGCCATTTAGTCGTCAAAACGTAACAAAAAGACAGAGACTTACTTCTGTATTTATAATAATATTACTGTGGTTCACACACACACACTGACTGCGAACAACACCTGAGGGATCATTATAACGTAAAAAAGTGTACACCTACAACATCGCAAGACTACCTACGATTTGCCTCGCATTGCACCCCTAACTTTCTAATATCTACAGTTTAACATTCAATCCGAATAACCTACGGCCCAGGCCTGACTCTTACGATGAAAAACAATTTTTAAAAATCTTAGCCTCCACGGAGATTTGAACCGGAGACTACGACGTTCGTAAGCAAGCGCTTTAACCACTGAGCTGCCAGTCCACTACATGAAAACACGGTACGGAGACGTCCATATCAAACGTGTCTGTCTATCGCCGTATTTCGAGGTTATGAGAATCAATTTCCAACATATTTGTTTCACCATTTGATAAGGTCTCAAAATTTCGTTACTCATACTGGAAAAAATATCCTGTGCCCTTCATACAGATATCCTTATAAAATTCCATCACAACGATATAGCCATTTAGTCGTCAAAACGTAACAAAAAGTCAGAGACTTACTTCCGTATTTATAATAATATTACTGTGGTTCACACTCACACACTGACTGCGAACAACAGCTGAGAGATCATTATAACGTAAAAAAGTGTACACCTACAACATTGCAAGACTACCTATGATTTGCTTTGCATTGCACCCCTAACTTTCTAATATCTACAGTTTAACATTCAATCCGAATAACCTACGGCCCAGGCCTGACTCTTACAATGAAAAACAATATTTAAAAATCTTAGCCTCCACGGAGATTTGAACCGGAGACCACGACGTTCGTAAGCTAGCGCTTTAACCACTGAGTTGCCAGTCCACTACACGGAAACACGGTACGGAGGAGACGTCCATATCCATCGTGTCTATCGCCATATTTCGAAGTTATGAGACAACATATGTTATTTATACAGATAATTTTTCAACCAAATGCAGACAGTATTTTTCTCCTTGTTTCAAAGTATCAGTGTGCAAAGTTTCATCGAGATCGGATGAAAACTGTGGATTTGTATGAAGAACAAACAAATAAACAAACATGCATACATACATTCATATTTATATATAAAGATGTATGATTACAGGATTGGGACAGAACTGCTTTTTGAAAATTTGAGAAATGAGGAAATTAGATTAAAAACTTATGTATGAAACCAAGCATGGTGGTGTAACGCCTAGCTAGCGTTCTGGCCTCGCATTCGGCGGTTCGAATCCCCGTCCTGGCATCCAGATTTGGGTTTCCCAAATCACTCCAGGCAAATGCCGGGATGCTTTCTTCAAAAGGCCATGGCCGAATTCCTTCCCATTCCTTGCCCCCGATCCTTTCCCGTCTCTAAATACCTTGCTGTTAGAGAGATGTTAAGCTGATCAAAAAAATTTATGTATGAAAGAGTAGTTTGGGATTCACATTTTAGGTACCAAATGCAGTAGTTTGAAGGTGTGCAAAGGAGGGAAGTTAGATTGGTTTGTGTAAATGTGTAAATGGTAGAATTAAAGATCAGGATTGAGAATTATTGGGGAAACAGGAGGTTCCTGAAGAATGTGCTGGAGTCTGCAAGAAGTATGTTGGTGTTGAGGTTTTGAAAGATATAGGTGGTCAAAGAACTAGGAATAGTACATCAGTAAATACTAGTTTTTCCTCTGTTAATTTCAAAACGTAGCAGATGTATATTAAATTCGTCCACATTTGTCCAAGGAATTAAAGCTGCAGGCAAATTTCAGTTTTATATAAAACAATAAAAACAGAGGAGCACAGCTCATTGGGATCTGGACACCTTGCGGAGTAGCTCAACATGCAGTTAAGATAAATGACAAGGAGAGTCAGCTTATTAAGTACACAGATAAAGTTCTCTGTTTTTAGGTGGTGAGGTGGGCACGTGTTGGCACTTGATTTCAGGTATAAGAGAGTGAAAAGGTTTGTTTATGGTTAATATTAATAATATTTAATTCAATTGCAATGGAGCGCACATCCATTCTCTCCCTTTCCTGCACCCACCTACATTTGCCCTCTGCAAATTTTAGCTTTAAGGAATTAAGGGAGTCAGCACTGTAAATATTTAAAATTAAAATTTGTAAAGATCAAAAATAGGTAGGTGACGAAACTGCACGGAAATAATTTAAGATTGAAAATAAAACCATAAAATGGAAAAGTAGATATTTATGGAAATCACCACCGGGGAATAATATTACCCATTGATGAGTCTACTTTTCCATAACTTATTGAATTCTAGCTGCAAAGCTAAATTCATTAAATTTTCTAGATAAATCGAGTTACTTATTCACTTATGAAATATCAAAGTAATGTTTTATTTAATAAAATTAATATTATTTTTTGTGGATATGTAAGAATACTGAGTCATGGTTTTTTTGAAGGAATAGTTTCTCTATGTATCAAATGTTATTTATGTTCACCAGCTTACTCCAGAATCACTTCACAATAACTCTCAGAAGATGAGTGGTGTTGTGGCCTTTATGATTAAGCAAGAAAATAATTTATTCAATATTCCAGTTAAGTTGGCAACTGATATCCGTGCTTACTGGGTGGAACACAACAAAACTAAGCTCACACCACAGGTATGGCATCTTTATGTTTTACTTATCACTATGTTAACTCTTGTTAATGTAGTTTTGTTCATTAGTTTCCATTCTGAGTGTTCACATGGTGACGATTTTAACTAATTATGCTGTGGTTTATATGTAACTGGTGTTCTCTGATGATTCTTCTGTATGCTAATTATTTGTATTTGTTCAATTTGATTTTGTTCTGCAGTGAAGATAAAAACAGTATGAATTAGATTTTTCATTTTTCCTGAAGGAACTTTGTTGGTACGTAGTAGTGACGATGAAAAAATTAAAAACACAAATTTTCAGGGCAATGTGCAAATGTTTTAAGTGTGTCCAGAAAAGTTGCTTAAGTTTAAAATTCAAAGAAGGTACAGCAAATAGACAAACTTGTAATTTTAAAATGTGAAAACTGTTTCATATCTTGGTGTGCATAGAAACCAGTTTGCCTTTATTTGAAATATTTTCATATGCACAAGGGGATTCAGAAAATTTGCCTCATCAATTAGTGGTAGTGTACTGAGAGAACTAATATGTTTATGTGCCCTGTGGAAGTCTTAGTAGTTGTTAGATTAATTTTGTGAAAACTGGTGAAAGTTCATGTTAGTTCCATGAAATGAATTTGGGATTGGAGTGGCTGTTTTACCAATTAACCCAATATTTGTTTAGCATGAATATACCTACATGGCTCTAAACCTGATAACATTTTTAAAATGTGTTGTGTTATGAAACACTTCAGTTTTACAAAACAACCTTTATATTTAAGATTTTTCCTAATATCGAAGGAAAAAATTCAGGATATTTGTCATTGTTTTTGGCACGTAATCTTTTGTGACCTTAGATCAAATGTAAATTATGTTTTACTATCATTGCTTTGGTGATTGTTATGACCAACTGAGTGTGGTAATGCTCTGGCCTCACATTCAAGAGGATGTGGGTTTGAATTCCTCTCCAGCCATCCAGATTTGGTTTTTCCATGGTTTCTCCAAATCACTCCAGGTAAATGCTGGGATGGTTCCATTTCTATTAGAAATAACATCCATTCCAGTAGTAGAGTGTGGAACAATACTTTGAATGCAGTGTTACAAAATTGGAGTGTCATAAAGAGCAGCTCACTTTTATTAAAAAAAAGTATGAGCTCCCACTGAAAATTCCGGTGTTGTTTATCACAGTCATTACCACTGCATTTTTCAGATAAGAAACATATATAACATATGGTGTTATATGGAAATTTAAATGTTGACTTGCTCAATCAGAACATCATGAGACTACACTTGACAACCTTGATGTTGTCCTTCAATTTTATTCATATCTTAACTACCTTATGGTTTATATACATTAGCCAATGATGGCTAATGTATTGGGTCGATCGTTGGTCGCCATTGCACTGGTATTCGGCCTCTCGCCATCATCAAACCAAGGGCTTGGCACCAAGCTATTTGGCCATGTGGAATTGCAGTTGGCTCTGAAAATTCATCGAGGCTGCTAGTTTTAACTATAATAAAGTAAAAAGGAACATTTTAATTACAGTTTAACTTTATGATTTTATGAGGGAAGAAGTGGATTTGTTAGTTGTTGCATGTTCAGCATTTATTTTACAGTAAGGACCTGATCAGAAAAAAAGACGTTTGTGGATGACCTCTCTTCTGAAAAGCAGGAAGAGGTGTGCTGGCACATAATTAATGTGTTATCTTAAAGCTGCATTGGAATGCAGGATCATCCATAACATTTTTCGAATGAAAGATGCAGATTTCGATGTTTTATCGATTTATTTCGGGCCCAAAAGTTTTAAAGATGATACCTCTTTTAGAAGATCTGCATCTTTAGTAAAAGATTAATGGTGACCCTGAGATATTTAGCTACTGCGGAATTGTATACCAGATATCAATAAAAATTCAATTTTATTCTTCACATCCCATACATTAACTTCTAAAAGCTCATATTTTTTCCTCCTTGAATCTAATCTCTTCAATTTGTTTTTGTATACACAGTTCATAAGGTCCCATAGACATTTCTGGTCACTATAAAAATCGACCAGTTTTAATGTGGTCTAAACTCCAGTGTTTTTCAACAGACTAATAATAAATTCACAAACATGCAACTGGTCAACAAGGCAAATAACAAAATAATGAATCAACATTGGTTTGGTGTCTACACCAAGGGCGTGTCCCAAGGCCAACACAATGCCAACCCTTTGATATTATCGCCAGTAACCTCAAACTCAACCAAGGCCACCCGCTTCATTGGATCCGATTTGCTCCCTCCCCCTTACCCACTAAGCAATCTCTCCCAGCGAAGCGGTTGGTCGCCATTTGTTGGCCGTGATTTGCTTAGTGTGTATGCACCTTAACAAGAATGCAAAACATATTTTTGTGGTTATATTTCAACACATTAATTCTAGTAATATATGGTATCTCTGATCATGGTGTCCAATTGTTTGGTGCCATTTCCACACGTGCTGCAATCCAGATAGAAAAAAATTTAAGATTACCACTGATATATGAATCAAAACTGTATCAGACATTTAATAGATTGTTCAAATATTGAAAACTTGTTCACAGGATGTTAACTGAAAAATTTAATTCATTTACAAATATTTTTAACACTTTTTAAGGTTTGTTAACCAAATGGCAAAAAATTGAATCTTTTTAATTTTATCTGTTTGTCCATGTGTCATATGGTATCATAACTCAGCCAACTTTGTACCAAGTGTGATAAAATTTCGTAGAAACATACATTCTGTTTTCTGTAAAACAGATTCGTTGTAAATAGCCAAGAATTATTATTACTTTTAGGTTATCTCTTGTGGAAAACTAAAAACAAAAAAAAAAAATACTGCTTTGAACATTTTTATTTACAGTGTATTTTGCAACATATGAGCTCCAAAAGTAATTAAAAATGCTGTATCTCTCCATCCCCCAATTATATGAATGAAAATTTGAAGAAAGATTCAACGATAGCACTAAGTAAGGATGTTCAGGCATATTTGTTTTTGATCACAAACATCAAGGTTTTTAGATTTGCACTTTATTCTGTTTTGAAACAGCCTCTTAATTCCACCACCTTTGTGTCATTTATTCTGAAAATTCACAGGAAGATATATTTGATTATCATTGAAACAGATTCACAGGTAATTTTAGGCTACCTTCTCATTCATGAAACAGAGGGGTGTTAATTTTTTTCCTCATTCTGTAAAGTGTGGTATCATTGAATAGATATTAAAAAATTCACTCAATTTTGTTATGAAATATTTTTATTTAGTTGTGAATGTCTCAAAATATGAGCCTGTTGTTATTGTCTGATGTATGAAGTAATTATGAGGGCTTATTTAGTTGTTTCTTAATGTGATTTTTCTGCTTGCTTAGTAATTAAAGTTGTTGAATGTTGTTACATGCTTGTCTGTCCTTTTCTTGGTGTGCATTTATTTTTGTCACCCCAACAGTTGTTCCATTCTTTTCCCATTGTATAGTTTTATTTTTCTCAATTCAACAGTTGCAGTACATGCACAAAAATATGTATCATCTGTTGCAAAAATGCAATACTACCCTGCTAATCTATAATCCTGCCCAAAGATAGCATGTACTACCAAAGACAAATACTATACTAAGATCATACAATTTGTAACATCATCATTCATTTATGCATGGGTATTTGGAAGGTAGTGACAATGTTTCCTTATTTTCATGTTTGTATGATTCATGCGCTGTGCCATGAGTTTACATGAAAGCTTGAACAAGATACAACCATATTCGATAGTACCATTTGTCACGATGTATGAGAATACACTTACATGACTGAGAAAATTGTATCAGCAAATGACACCAATGAATGCAAAGATTATTAAAAACACATATTGAAATACTAATGTTTTATTCTGTACTGCATAGTATTTATTATAACTCTTGTACTGTCTAGACAGATTGCAATACGGGTATAATTGCTTCCTTCTGTAACAATTAACAACATGGGGCATTTGAACGCAGCTTAAATTATTATAAAAACTTAATTCCTCATGACTTTTGCTGTAATGAGGAATTCCCAATTTTCATTCTGCTTCAAGCTGCATTTGAACCTAAGCACTAGCACTGTCTTCACTAATTTTGCTGCTAAAAACCCACGCATCTACTATACATTCATTAGTAGGTTAAATGTACTGTGCTTTAAAGTTGGTCAATATAATCAGACTATGAAAGCTACAGAACCGTGTGGTATGCATGTCAAATATACACTTCTTAGAATTTTTTAAGTATGTTTTAAGAAGGAAAACTTGTCAAAATATTAAACAATGAACTGAGAAAGGATTGATTACAGAGGGTATTAGTTCGAGGGCTGTCCAGAAAGTAACAGAAGTATTGGCCTGGCCTGGCCTGGCAGTGGGCTGGGTTAGTGCCGCCATCTTGGCATCAGTGTTTTCCTACACTCAGTACCCAACCAGCCGTGGTAGCTTGCACATCGTGTCTATCATACTTTGTATACAGTGGACTGTTAAAATGAGCACCACAATTGAAAATCCCGCCAGTTTTGAAGTGCAAGCTGTGATAAGATTGAAATTTATTGCCAGATTTGTGATGTGTGTGGCCAACGAATAATGAGTGAAAGCTGAGTGAGGTAGTGATGCATTGATTTTAAAAATAACCAAACCAATGTTGATGATCGGGATCACAGTGTTAGGCCTAGCCTTGTGAATAATGGATTGGTGGCGAAAATCAACGAAAAAATCTGGGAAAATAGTCGTTTCATGATTACAGAGCTCTCGGAACATTTCCCACTAATTTCACGAAGTTCATGAAATTATGGTTGGTAAACTTGGTTACCACAAATTTTGTGCTAGGTGGGTTCTGAAAATCCTAACGGAAGACCACAAAAAACAGAGACTTGCTGCAGCACTGACATTTCTGGAAGACTATGACAAAAGTGGAAACCAAGTTATCGATCTATTTTAACTGGTGATGAAACTTGGGAAAAGCAAGTCACCTGTGAAACAAAATGGCAGTCGATTGAATGGGGACACACGCATTCACCCAAGAAACCGAGGAAGTGTCTGCAAATGCTGCCAGCAGGAAAAAAACATGGCTACTGTGTTTTGGGATGCTCATGGAGTGCTCTTGTTGATTTTCTTGAACGTGGCCACGCAATCAACTCAGAGAGGTATTGCGAAACACTCAGAAAATCAAGACATGCGATAAAAAACAATCATCGGGGAAAACTCAGCGAAAAAGTTTTGTTTCTCCATTACAACACTTGTCCACACATGGCCAGTCATACCCAAGAGCTCTTGGATGGTTTTTGATGGGAAGTTTTCAATTACCGCCGTACAGCCCGGATTTGGCACTGAGCGACTACCACCTGTTCCCAGCAATCAAAACGTGGCTCGCTACGCAACGCTTTGACACTGACACTGAACTACATTCCAATGTAAATCATTAGTTCAACTCGCAGGTGGCAGATTTCTACAGAGAGGGTATTGAAAAGCTTATACTACGTTATGATAAATGCCTTAATTTAGGTGGGAAAATAGCGTAAGAGTTTACCTCCAAAATGTATGTAATAAAAAAAAAATCACTTATTATTATTTATTTCAAAACGTCTGTTACTTTCTGGACAGCCCTCATATTTCTAGTAATACAAAAAGAGGCCTGAACAACAAAGCAAGAGAATCTGTATTCTAAAATACTAGGAACATTATCAAGAAGTGCACAAAACATATATTTAGGAATTCCTATAATAAAAGTAAAGTTATTTGGACATAAAATAATATGAAAGGACAAAAATCCATCAAATTCTTAAAAGATATGAAAATGAAACAAAACATAAAAATAAAACAGTAAATTATCAGTTGGAATGAATGGCCATGGTTGTACAGAGCTCACCCAAAATGCAAACAATCCTATATCTCTTCATGCCACATGTCATGATACTAACAGTTTCAGTTCTTGCTTCAGTGTTCATCCTCTCCAAAAGCAAGAGTTTTTCTAATCTCAGATAGTGGGATCTGACTTACTGGTACAAAGTGGCCACTGGATCTGAACATGAGAAAATATGGTGTTCACTGTAACTTTCTCTCACTCACTAGTCTGAGTTTCTGTCAAACAGTGACAACTTTTGTAAAAATTCAAACCTACGTATAATTTGTTTTTACACATTCCTTTAAATAAATTAGTCTACATATTTTCTATATTTATTCTGTCAAAAATCTTTGTTTTCACATTGGGATATATTATCTAACTCAGAAATACACTCATTGTCTTTATTTGCCAATTTTTTAATCCACCATCTCTGTCAACCTACAAAAATCGCAACAGTTTGCCTTGAACCACCTTCGTTCTGTTGACAAAGCATAAACACCTTATAATTACAATATTTTTATGTACATTACATCAGTTTGTAACATTTCACTAGAACTTATTCAATGTGGATGGCTATCCCCTGAAAACCAGGATTTTTTTATCTGATTGTTCTCATGTGGGAAACTCAGAGGTGCTCCAGGATATGAAAAACGCCAACATAGTTCCATTTTGAAAAAAGGGGATCGAAGTATTGAGACAATTATCATGGTATCTCTCTTCTATCCATAGCAGGAAATACCAAGCATGGTGTCCTCGCATTCGGGAGGACGCCGGTTCAAATCTCTGTCTGAGCATCCAGATTTGGGTTTTTGATGGCTTCCCCAAATCACTCCAGGCATGCTGGGATGATTCCTTCAGAAGGCCATGGCTGAATTCCTTCCCATTTCATGACACCCAGTCATTTCCCATCTCTAATGACCTCGATGTCAACAAGGCATAAAGCCATAAGAAAAAAATAATAACCTATCACAAATAGTTTAAAGCAGAGCTGGATACTTGCTCCTACACTTTTTGCCCTGTATTTTGCAGCTATGCTCTATGAAATATCATCTACTCCCAGTATAGGCATTGAAATCAGATATCGGCTTGATGGAGGACTATTTAATACAGCGAGACTCCTCTCATCAGGATTAACTGCCCTCACACAGATAACAGTAATGCATTAAGCAGATGCCAATGTCTCTCCAGCACATACCTCTCAGCGGATTCAACAATCAGTTAACCGCTTCAGGATGCATATGATTGATTTGGCCTGGCTATCAACACTCGGAGAACTAAAGTGTTAGCACTACCTGCCCCGGGAGCTATCCTCCCAGACTTTGATGTTAACATCTCCAGAATACCCCTCGAGCAAGTAGACAACTTTTCCTACATTGAGAACATTCTTTCGACTTGGTGTACTTTGGAGAACGATGTGGAAAACAGAATTCGTGCAGCACATGTAGCTTATGGATGTCTCTCCCGATGAGTGTTTCTGAACAAAGATCTTAAGCTAAACACCAAACTGCTGGTGTACTGAGCTGTTGTTGTGTTCACGTTGCTGTACGGGTGTGAGATATGGATGCTTTACTGCCATGACATTAAGTAAATAGAGTGATTTCACTGGCAGAAACTTCATTCCATAAGGAACATAACATGGGATGATTATGTGTTGAATGTTACAGTCTTAGAAAGGGTACAAATGTACAGCATCGAAGCTCTCATCAGCCACCAACTCACATGAATTCTACATGTGCATCAATGAGTAACAGCAGACTCCATCAACAATTTTTATACAATGAATCTCCAGTCTTACAATTTTTATACAGTCAGCTCAGCACTGGCAAAACCTAGTTGATTTTTAAGTAGCAGTTGAAGTTAAACAAGGAAACCCTTATCCAAGAAACATGGTAGGCCAAGAAATGAAATCCAAAAGAAGAAGACAGGTCATGTAACAGATTTCTGCAGCATCAGAATGGGATAGATCACATGCCCATCTAGCTGGGAAACCGTAGTTGTTGTAATTATCCAGACTGCAAAGGAAAATCCTACACAGCCTGTCCGAAGAGAAGTGCAACATTGTGCTTAGATAAGGAGAAAAACTGCTTCATCAAGTTTAATAACAAATAGACTAAACGAAAAATTAATTTTTGTTATTTGCGATAAATGTGTACTCTAATGAATAGAAATTGTAATTATTTTACGTAAATTAACTCAGTTCTGCTAGTATATGTGTATATCTTCTTGTATATTTTCCAAATGTTGCATCATCCATCTCAAAACTGGGATCACAAGATGTTAGCCTTAAATCATTTCCCCCACATAAAATTTGTAATTTTTTAAGTATTTTTCTTGAAATCATGGCATTGTATTTAACAAGTGACATTTTAAAAAAAAAAACAAAAAAAATCATGCAGTAAGGGGTTAACTGAATCTGTTATGACCTTAACACAGTGTAGTTGTAAATTCTAATGTTTAAATTTGTATATTTGAAGGATGTATATTTTTCTCTGTGATTATTATTCATCATGTATATTATCAATGACATGTTCCACATCCCAGAGGTCTTTCTCAGCAGGGATGTGTGAAACAAAAATACCAAGCTAGAAAGTGTCTATGCCTCAGAATTTATGCTCACTATTGAACTTGGAAGAATAGAAGAAAAATGTGAGGATTGTTGAAAATGTAAAAAATATTTTACAAATGAGAGAAGTGATGGACTATCCATAAAATGAGAAAAATGAAAGGATGTCTGACACAATTAGGAACAGGAGCATTAGATTATTTTCTCCGGTGGATGTACAAGGACAGACTTACAAAATGAATTTTCAGTCATTTCTATGAGAGTTAGAATGGCATCCAGTGGTTTCCTGGACAAAGAAAGATATGGAAATAACAGAAGCCATAACCCAATACAGTAAAACTTTATGAAGGTTGGTACAACTGGAGAACAAAAAGAAGCAGAAATAGTATCTTTGGAGAAGACAGGAGGAAAAATCAAAGCAAAAGGTTAATGGAGAACAAGGAAAGAAACATGAGGATAAATGCATAAGGTTGTTTCATGTGATACTTCGATGACTAAAATCAAAAGAAGAAATTTATGGAAAAGTGCTTTCTAAAGTTTACTGTGTATATGGAGTCATACATCCAGCTGACGGTTTAATAAGAGGACAGTTGTAGCTTTTTGTATAATTAGATCCTATAGTTCATTATGTTATTTCTGATTTCATTTTCTTCAGCTAACGTACTTTGTATTGCATTGTTGACTTTTTATTACAGAATAATTTTGAAATTTTATGGATATTAACTGGGACTTGAGTGTTTTAATTGCAGGATAAGTTTTTTTTTTAAAAAAAAAAAGTTAATGAGATTAGAATTGATGTTTAAAACGTTTATTAAAATAAAATATGCATTTACTGTATTAATTCTGGAAATTGGAAACTGTAGATGATACAAGTAATTTTTTTTTACTGAATTACAGCAAAATGAAGACAATTGTGATGGGCTGACAGCAAGTACGGTTTTTACATTTGTGGATCGTGAACGCTCAGCAAAGGCTCAAGAACAGGTAGGGGATCCAACAGAAGCAGCTTTGGCACAGTTGTATGCACATATTCGTGCCCTACCTGAATCTCATCATAAGCGACGCCTTGTCAAGCAGTTCAACCATGAGAATGGCCGGGGAACACCATTACGTTTCATGGCTCATGCGCGCAGTCGCAGTCTGGGAGATTCAATCAAGGTAGGAATGGTTGCAATTAATTTCCAACAAGTTTTTATATGCAGTATCTAATGTTGGGTTCAAATCGCCATCCTGTCATCCATATTTTGACTTTACAAGGTGAAATCACTCTAGCCAAAATTCCCATCATGTCAACCAAGTATTTGTTTTACAAGGTTTCCTGAAGTCACCCCAGGTGAATGGTAGGATGGTTCCTTCAAAAGGCCATGGACAATGCTTTCCTTATTTTGTCTCTCCACCATCTTCACCCCCCCCCCCTCCCCTCAAATCCTATCCCGGTTCTAATGACTTCAACACAAACAAGTCATAATACCGAAGTAAAATAAATAAATTACTGTGACTGATGAGTCTTTGAAATGCTTGCTGTCAACAGCAAGTTCTCTCATCCTTATTGATTTTGTAGGCTGTGAAAAAATAATGATATTGTGTGTTGCAATGAAGGAGCTATGCAGGAATTTAGTACCAAGATAGTACAATTAACAATAGCCAGAAAAGATGTTGTGTTCCTGAATTGGAAAAACTGGTGCTAAATTTAATAATTGTGACATAAGCTCAGGTTACGATTTTTCTAAACATTTTTCTCATTTCTTTGAGTGCAATTGCCCACCCACCCACTTACTTTCGTACTTTATGAATTTTAATTTTAGTAAAATGTTCAACAGTACATTTGGTAATTTATTGCAATCCCTGAGTCGCTCACCTACCTAAAAAAGAAAATTTTTTCACTCCCTTATGCCTGTAATAGAGTGGTTGTGTTAATCTTTTCCCTTCCAAGTATTGCTCCTAATTCTTCTAGCAATTTCTTCCAAAGCTGCATTGCCAATATACAACTCAGGACTCCCAGCACTTTCTTCCCCCATCTCCTGTCTTCCATTGACTGCCAGCCCACCTCCTGTGTCATATTGATTAATGATTGTGTATTGTGGTAATTTCCACACTTGTCTCTGTGTTCTCCCCAACACCAATATTTGATGCCCAAAACATGTTTCACATACTACACCATCATATTCAAACAACAATCTTACCAAGTTTTTGTATCCCTACTTCCTCTCTCCTCTGGTACATCTTCTCATCATCCTCTCCAATAAGTGGAGAATTTTGAAACTTCTTCCTACAATGTGTCAAATGTGCCCTGCCCAATTGAGTTTAGTATCAAATGTAATGTCTCGAAATTTACACTTCTGGTCTACATCTAGCAAAGCCTTCCCCACCCTATAATCATATACAACCTTTGTAAGTATTTTTTATTTGTATAGCCCTACCTAATAAGCTGACTCTTCTTGGAATTTATCTTCATCACTTTCTGTTGGTCTTTTAATTCCTCTGATAGTTGTCCTCTAATTCCTGAACTGCCATCCTCATGTGCAGTGAATCAACAGTTTTCAACCAAAAGTAGATTTCTTGGGGGACAAAACTTGTAGAATCTAGAGTCATGTATAATACAATTGATTCCATTTTGTAGGTTGAATTTTGAACATCTGAACCTATATTCAAAGGAGATACCATATAAAATGCTCATCCATCCTCATATGGAGTAGCATTGTGCAGTATGAGATCTGCATTCCAAACAATTAATTACTACCACTAAAAAAATGGATATAGGTACTGCTCAATTTGTGATTGCTGCTATAAACCTGTGGGAGTGTCACCAACATAGTGCAGAAATATTCTGGCACACTGATGACAGTTTCCTATTGAATTTATTGGTAAGCTTGTGAATGCTCACTTTCATTTACTACTGTGGAGAAGTAATTTGCCCGCCAACATATTTTGGGTCTCAATGACAGGAGAGAAAATTATGTGCTGCACAGATGCTTATATGTGTTCTTTCTTTCCTTGTGCCATTTGGGGTTTGAATACTAGAGGAGATATTAATTTTGTTGCAATGCATCCTCTGCTACCAATTCTGTGAACTGCACAGTGTAGATGTGGAATACAAATATTCACTTTGATAAGGGTTTGATTAATCCTACCAATTTAAACCACATTCAAATCAAAAGGGAAACAACATAACTTTCTTATATAAAAACTCCAAAACGTTATGATTCTTAACATAGCTGATGCAACATTAAAGGATGAAGTCGTCAAGTAACCTAAAATTTTGTTACTTCATAACCAAATATGTTTATAGAGCATTGAGCTCACCTAAATAACATTGCAGATCAAGTAGATTATTCAAGTCGTATATCAAAGTAAACAGATATATAAAATCAGAACGTAGTATTAACATAACTGGTAGATAGGGTTCTGACTAGTTTGAAAAAGGAAACATCACATTCATTTTCAGAACTACTTTTCAAATGAAATAGGTAACTTCACAGCTAGGAATTTTTCCTAAAGGATATCAGCATTTTAAAATTGACTTTGTCTGAAGGCAGAATGATGCAATAAACACATTTAAAATTCGAGAAGCCACAGTTTTGAAGATAGGGAAATGGTTTATAGCTTAAAAGAAGTGTGATTTTTGTCCACATATCTTATTAGATTTTGAGAAAGGTAGCTTAAAGTTAAGGATTGTTTTTGGAGGTTCTAATGATACTCCATGTGACAGAAGGAAAGAAAATTCAGATTAAAGAATATAAATAAATTCAAAGTAGGGGCTATGTTTAAACGAAAGAATTTTTTTTTTCAGGGCATGACACATTATTTGGTTTTTTAATAGATTCATTATTTTGGCCAGAATCCATAAAGGAAAATTAATTTAAACTCGTTAATATGTCTCCTTCCGGTAGAGGTTCGGTAAAAATATAAACTATCAAGAGGAGGGGGTGAATTTGTAAAATGATGAAAAAGCAATCAAAGAACTGCCATTACAGTTGGCGATGATACCTTATTGAAGAGTTAATGTAGAATCATTTAAAACAGTTTTCAGAGCCACAACTTCAATACTTCAGGAAATGTCTACAATTTAAATTTCACAATTTTCATTCGCCCAGTTTAAAGATGGATTTAGGTATCAAATGAAAGAGGAGCAAAAATAAATCAATTTAAAGGTTCTTTCAACTTTGTAGCTCTAGAGTTATAAACATTTTTGGTATTTCGAAGAAAATATTTTTTTATGGCAAAACTAGGACAGATACAAGAATTTTGACTCCCCATGGTGGAGGAATGACCTGTTAGTAAAAGTCGGTTGAGCAGGCACGTAGGTCGGGCCAATGTTTAGCACATTCAGCAACAGGTGATACTATAACATAGCATTTCCGGCAGACATCTTAGAATTTTTGGTGCGTATTTGAATTACTTGCAAACCCTCATGCAGTGCTGCCAATTCTATGGATTTATTCATAGATCTACAGATTTTTATAAAAAGTTAGGATTTTCAGATTTTGTTAAAATATTTACGGATTTTTGCTACTTTTTACTATTTGTTGATTTTTCCTTATATTGGTGTTTTGTTAAACTTTGAAAGAATGGTGTTAATGTATTACAGAATTGTCAATTATTGTGAATCGTTTCCCAGTAAACGCTCGTGTGAACCAGCGATTGAAATGAAGCTCATACTTTGTTTGATTATACATCTTAGAAGACGGTAACACAGAACTATCGGCGTACTCTTTAGGCACGGTGACATATTCGTTGGTAACGATTATAAAGCAGTGCTTTCTGAGAAGGCTGAATGTCTACCTTCTTCTGTGATTAAAAAAAAAGGTTTAATCAACCATAATCGGTGGTTTCTGTGATCTAAAGTCAGTCAGGGTGGGTGCCAGGTTTTCAGCGCAGTTTCCTATATCAAAGGAAAGCGCCTGCCCAAATCAAATTATTTAATGTCAACAAAGAAAATGTGTGGTCCCTAAAAGAAAAGGCTGAATAAAATATATTCAGGTTATTTTCTTACTTTCCATGTAGAATTTTATTTTGTAATTCGAATTTTAAAGACCTGGAAATAAAAAGTATTCTTAATTTTGAATCTCTCTTCAATCATTATTGTTTCAATCTTTCAGTTGGCGAGTCTCCGGATTTTTATTCCCATTCTACGGAAATTTTAGCGAGCATCTACGGATATTCAAAGCCAAGAGGCTGACAGCACTGCCCTCATGTGACTGTAAGCAGTTAGATGTTGTTAGGGTTGGCCGGACTCGAATCATTTACCAGTACTTCCAATCATTTAATTTGGTGAAGAATTCCGATGCGTAAAGAATTGTTCTGCGAACTTGTAAATTTTTTCTAAAGAATATAGTGACTATTCAAATTTTCAATAGCTGTAGTGACTTTAATTTCTACGTACCTTTCCTGATTGAGGTTATCCAATCTGGTGGTGACCAATCAACAGCAAGAACAATCTTTATATCCAAAGGCAACACATCACGGTTATAGTTTCAGGTTAAGGGTTTGCAATTCTTGACAAAGTGACATTCTATTTGTCAAGCACTTGTGCTAATTTTATGTAATAGTCTACATTTTGAGGCTTTGGAAAAATTCCAAAACAATATTGTTCTCCTGCACCTTCATTACAGAGTGATACCTTCTGCATAAATATCACACATGCTGCAGTAATATATTACTAGTTCTTTTAATGTTTTATTCATATTTGAATCACAACTGTTCACTCAGTTTTTTCCATACATTTTTTCTGTTTGTAACATACAATATCCTTATACCTGTTTTTTTTTTTTCATTTAGAGATTTTGCATAGATTTCAGTTCCCTGAAATACAATAATATCCCCCCCCCCCCCCAACATTCCGTTTGTAAGGTACCCTTCAGTTTGCCAATAGCTATCCCCAGCAGTAATATATCCTATGGTTCGATTTTGAAGTCACTTATGTAGGACTTCATGTAAGGTAACTGTCAACTTGAAGGAATTTTCCTGCATTCTTTTCACGGTGAATATTCACCATAAGAATCATTTTAAAGTATATTCATTATATCCAGAAAATTTATTTTAAGAGATAATTTTTTGTTGTGTTTTTGGAAAGATATAATTTATAATTTGAAATAACTTTGAATTGAGTAAAGCCACAGCTGATCTTTCATCACCAACTACAGTCAGCATTGTCTGGAATATTTTGATAGCAAAATTAACTAATTTGGCAAAGTTTAATTAGTGGTTTTAATTAAGAGAAAAAAATTACTTTTTAACTAAAAAGAATACAGTTGAAAAACTTATCAGTAGATAGCTTAAATTAAGAGGATTATGGATATATAATGGTTTTGGTAAAAAGTTCAAGCATTTGTCAGATAATTAAGATTTTAAAGATAGATTGTCGCTAATTGTTGTTCGAGCACATAAAACTGTCCCTAATTGGTGACGTAAGAGACTTAAAGGATAATCTAATAGAAGCCCTTTTGAATGCTAAATTAAATTAAAAAGATTGAATATGATCACAGGAAACCCTGGTAGTAATTGTAAGTTAAACCATTGAGTATATTAGGGGATATTAATTGCTGAAAAAGATTGCTGACGCCATAGGCCTTGCAAAACCTTTAAAATGCCCTGCAGCCATCTTAGATTTGGTCATTCGCTCTCCAGAATTCAAACGGTTAACTTCGCGTCAGCGGAGCGAACCGCTCCTTACGGTAGCAGTGGCGGCAAGTCGTAATATGCCGTGGCGGTATACTCACTAATGTTAGGGGGACTTTGTCTTCTTATATGAATGTGCTTAACCTGTTAATCTTCAAATGGAACTGTGTCTGATGTCTTATCCATGATTCTGGTACCGACAATGTGTTGTGAGATTCAAAACTGTGTTAAGTGAACTTATTTCATACACCTTTCGTATTTGGGGTTATAATACGAATACGTGGCAGCCGTTTTATTAAATATTAAAGGTACCAGAAGGTCACACAGGTCATGAACTTTAATGTCCACAGTTTAGCCGAAGTGTTACGATCCCCATTAACATTTCTGCCTGACACCTTCCCCCCACATCCATAATGTGAGGAACGTATCGTTGTTCCCCCTGTTAATTCCAGAAGAAATCTCATGGTGTTTTTTTCCAGACAATCATAAAATTATTGCATATAAATTAATATGCCCGATATTTGCTTTATGCACTTTTCTATAATTATAAATATTCTGAATGAAATTGTGACTCTAGCCACTCCTGCAAATGATCAATAATTTGGAAAACCTCTTTCACATGTACAGTAAGGGATCATTTTCTTCCTGAGGTTTTACTAAAAACAAACATTCCCCTCATCTCTTTTGTCATTGTTTATTAAATGAGAAAATAGAACAAACTACAACTGCTGCCTAAGAATAACTGCATTTTTCTTTTGTCAGTGTTCGTGTTACCTTTTTTTCCTACATTAACAAAAAATGATTCTTTGCCACACTTATCAGATTTTTAGAGCTTATTGATGACGTTTAGGATATTGAAAACTAGCTGGAAAAACGTAGCCATGTGGTTAATTGTACAGCACCACTTTACATCTTATTTAGAAATTGATATAATCAGTGATGGAACAGCTTAAGTTAGATGTCGTCAGGATTAGTGAAATTAAATGGAAGGATGCACAGGATTTCTGGTCTGGGGAGCACAAAATAATTAACACTAAAAGCTGTCAATGGAGTTACTGGTATCGGTTTTGTAATGAATAAGAGAGTATGGACACGGGTGAATGATTGTGAACAGTTTAGTGACAGGATTATTTTGATGCAGTTAGAAACTAAGCCCGCTCCAACCACGTTAGTACAAGTGTATATGCCAACATCACTTGAAGATGATGAAGAAATAGATAAAATACACACCAAAATTGAAGGGTTAATCCAATATATAATGTGGGAGGAAAATCTAATAATCATGGGTGATTGGAATGCGATAGTGGGAGAAGGGAAATAGTGTATATTGTAGGAAATTTTGGTCTAGGAGACAGAAATGAGCGAGAAAGAAGGTTGTTAGAATTTTGTGAAAGGTATAAGCTAGTTGTGCAAACACACTGTTTAAGAACCATGCAAGAAGGATATACGCCTGGAACATCTTGGGGATGCAGGCAGATATCAGCTAGATTATATCATGGTCAAACAGAGATTCAGAAATCAAGTTCTAGACTGTAAGTATACCCAGGAGCAGACATAGACTCTGACCATAATTTGATAGTAATGAGGTGCAGGTTGAAATTCTAGCGAATAAGGAAGCAGCAAAAGCAGAACAGACTGGAAGTGAATAAACTGAAACAATCTAGTACGAGAAAAAATTCTGCAGAAATGGTAGACTTAGGTCTAAGAAGTACTCTAACAGGAGCTCAACCGCGCACGAATGGAATGCATTAAAGACCAAATGAAACGAAACATTAGGCTTAGGGAACAAGCTGCCCGAAAACCTTGGATCACAGAAGAAATTTGGAGCTGATGGATCAGAGGAGAAGGTAAAAAATTCAGGATGAAGCAGGAAGAGAGCAGTACAGGCAATTTAGAAATCAAATAAATAGGAAATGCAAAATAGCAAAGAAAAATGGCTACAAGAAAAGTGTGAAGAAGTAGAAAAGGAAATGGTCGTAGGTAAAGTAGATGTTGCATATAGAAAGATCAAACAGAATTTTGGAGAAATGAAGAAAAGGTGTAAACATTAAAGCTGCCGATGGGAAACTCTTTAAGCTCAGAGACAGAGCTTGCCGATGGAAGGAATACATTGAGAAACTGTATGATGGGGACAATTTGAACAATAGTGTAATGCGAAAGGAAGGCGATGTAAACATTTATGATTCTTTGGAGGACAGAATTTGATAGAGCTCTGAATGACTTGAAAGCAAATAGGACAGTTGGAATTGATCAGATCCCTGCAATTCTTCTTAAATCCATATGACAAGAAAGAATCAAAAGATTATTCAAACTGATATCAAAAAGTTATAAAACAGGAGAAATTCCAACCGATTTGAATAAAAACAAAAATATCACATGCTTCAAAATTAATGACCAGAATAATATACAGAAGAATGGAAAGTGTAGTAGAGGAGAGTGTAGGTGGAGATCTGTTTGGGTTTAGGAAAAACCACAGTAGAAGAGAAGCTATTCTGGCTTTAAGATTAATACTTGAAGGGCGTATCAAGAAAAACAAAGATATTTTTATGGCCTTTGTTGATTTAGAAAAAGCTTTTGATGATGTTACGTGGGACAAGATGTTCAAAATTTTAAAGAAGTTAGGTTTAAAGTATAGAGATAGAAGAATACTGTATAAACTACTATATAAGAATCAAGTGGCCATAGTAAAAGTTGAGAATCATGAGAGACATGCATCAGATAAAAAGTTTGAAACAAGGTTGTAGTTTATCCCCGTTAATATTCATTTTGTATGTAGAGGAAGCAATGAAGGAAGTAATCGAAAAATTTTCATGTGGCGTCAGTGTTTGAGGAGAAAAAAATCAGTATGCTACAATTTGCTGATGACATTATCTTGTTGGCAGGACAGGCTGAGGATATGGAGAAGTTACTGAATGGCATGAACAAAATACTGAAGGAAGATTTTGGACTGAACATAAATCAATGCAAGACAAAAGTGATTAAATGTTACAGAAATTTTACCAATCACAGTAGATTAAATATAAAAGTAGGATCGGCTGCAATAGTAGAAGTAAGTGAATTCTGCTACTTGGGAAGCAAAATTACAAGTGATGGGCGAAGTAGGGGTGATTTTAAAAGCAGAATAGCTCTAGCAAAAAGAGCCTTCATAAAAAAGAGAAATCTGTTAGTTTGAAATATTGAGCTAGTACTTAGAAAAAACTTTTTAAAACTCTGTGTATGGAGCATAACACTTTATGATAGCGAAGAATGGACTTAAGAAATACCAGAAAGAAAGAAAATTGAAGCATTTGCAATGTGGCGCTACAGAAGAATGCTGAAAAATAAGTGGACAGACAAAGTACAAAATGAACAAGTTTTGGAAATGATGGGTGAGGAAAGAAGTCTGAGGAAGAAGCTTACAGAAAGAAGAGACAGGCTGGTAGGTCATATTTTGAGACATGCTGGATTGGTCAATTTTTTTAATGTAGGGAACAGTCGAAGGTAAGAACTGTAGAAGAAGACAGATTAGAATATATGAAGCAGATAATTGAGGACATTGTCAACTTCATGCCCCAATATCACATCAAAAATCAAAATCACCTGAAATCACTCAGAAAAACAATTTTGACTGTAGATACTTAATATCAAAATGTTTCCAAAATGAAAATGACACCATAAAATCTAGCTTGTCTCATTAAAGTGCATGGGATAGATACTTTGTGGATACATCAGAATATCAGGGTTGGTCAATTTAAGTTTGAGAACATTTCTTCTCTCTGCAAGGGATTCACATGCAGTTTCATTTTATCTGCCCTTCCAAAGTGTGAGTAGTTGAAAACAATTCTCCTCTTCCTCATTTTCCTGTGCTGTGGATAGAGTGGACAACTAGGGTGTGAAAAGAAAACATACGAGGGTTGTTTCAAAAGTAAGGTTCCGAACTCTGTACCCTTACCGTGCATGGTGCAATGCGAAATCTGGCAAAACCCCCATGTTCGCCGGATCCCCCATCACCGATTCCAACAACTTGCGTGGCTCTACAACAGTCAGTACCGGCCTGACAGCCAAAAGCGATGGAGCCCGTCATCGCCATCACCGCCAGGTGTGAATTTCGTGCGGTCATCCGATTTTTGCACGCAAGAAAGTTACCACCTGTAGAAATTCATCGGCAATTGAGTGAAGTGTATGGGGAAACATGTATAAGCATTCAACACGTCGGCAAATGGTGTAGGGAGTTTTCCAACAGCCGTACGGACGTCCACGACGAACAACGAAGTGGGAGGCCATCAAACTCCGACGACGTTGTGGCGAAAGTTGAGCAAATCCTGCTCGAAGATTGGCGAATCACCATCCGGCAACTGGTTGCTCAAATTCCTGAGGCTTCTGAAGCTTCAATTGACAGGATATTGAATGAAAAGCTAGGCTACCACAAGGTGTGCGCGCGCTGGTTGCCGCACATGCTTTCAGAAGTCACAAACAGCAGCACGTCGACTGTGGGAACCTTTTTTTTTTAAAACAACCCTCGTAGTTTCCTACTTGAGCCTTGGATTAGAATTAAACAGAATCTTTTCTGTCCTATGTGTCCTTGAGTGTTGCCCCTTGTGAATAATGTTTGAAAGTTTCCCTGTGAAATGAAATGAGCATTCCCAGGTGTAAAAAGAATTAAAGATATGAACATCTCATCACTTGTAAACTCTTGTAAAAGTATTAAATTGGCAACATATCTCTTAACACTACAATGTTCCCAATTGGGAATTGTAAACAATGGAAAATTACTATTTATGTTATCAGAGAACATGATGGCTTTAAATTGCATTTGCAACTTATCAACCAAAGTTTTCTGAATTTTGGTTTATGGAAGAATTTGATAGTTTCTTCCTTTGAACAAACTGTCTTGACCGGGATATCTGCTGATTGGGGTGTTTTGGGTGACAAAGTAGTAATCACAGTTGCAAGCAAGACATCTGCTTCACTTTCAAAAAGGTTTAATACAACCGTTTGCTCATGAACAGTAGATGTCTGTGCAATTATCTCAGTTTTGGAAAAATCAGATGTTGCATTTGAATCATTAGAAAATTCCCCATTCCCAATGGATGTGGTTGTCCACTCGTGATGTGTAGATCAGCTGTCGGTATGATTTGCACAGGGTCAGAATGATTAGTAGCTATTACAAAATCAGCTGACTGAATGTTAACCTCTACTAGCATTCTGGCCTCGCATTCGGGAGGACGGTGGTTCGAATACCCCATCCGGGCATCCAGATTTGGGTTTTCCATGGTTTCCCAAATCACTCCAGGCAAATGCCGGGATGCTTCCTTCAAAAGGCAGTGGCTGAATTCCTTCCCATTCCTTGCCCCCCATCCTTTCCCGTCTTTAAAGACCACTGTTAGAGAGACGTTAAGAAGACAAAAAAAAAATAATAATAAAAAAAAATAATAAAATAAACAACAACGAACCTTTACTGTTGCAGGAGTAACTTCAAGTAAATGTTCATTATTTAACATTGTAATAGATGAAACTTCCGCTTCAGGTAAAAGTCCAAAAATCATGTAAGCTTCGAAACTTTGTATAAAATCCACAGGAGTGCTGGACTTCAATTTTGTTGTGCCCAACATTGAAATTTCAGGGATCCTAAAGTCAACAGCTGATATGCCTTGTTTCACTAACTGTTCTACCTTATTTTGGCAATCTCGCATTTCCATGTGAACTTTTTGGACTTGGGAATCTAATGTAGAAATATTGAGCTTAGTTGTTGTGTCTGGTCTAATGTGAGTACTTGGTCCCTTAATGCTGTGCACAGAGTTGTATGAACTGACGCATCCTGCACCAGAGAAGTAATAGTATTCTCAGTATTAGTAGCTGATTGTTGGAGTGCATTGATTTGTGATTAGTAGTATCAGCTGAGCTAATAAGATTTTGGACTTGATTATTTACTTGTGTAATTTTTGCATTTGTAATAGATAAATAATAGTGTACCGTCTGAAGAGATGCTGTAGTATAACTATCGAGGTTTTTGTGGTCAGTGGCAATTCCTGCAATTTGGCCATCTACGTGTTTTTGTCTGGCATCAAGTCTTGTAAGTAAGTCAAGCTTTAGGTCTGAAAAGGTGCTTTGGAGGTTACTGATGTGTAGAGACCGGATTATATGCAACAAAAAAAGCTCAAAATATGCATAAAAACATGCATGAAAAGTGTTAAAAATATGCAACATTATATTAAATAAAAACAGAATTTTTTTATTTTGAAATCAGCATGCAATTAGTAAGTAGTTGTATAACATATTTATAAATTCGATAATTACATTTGTTTTAACCTTTTTTTTATCTTTTCTAAGCTATCGGGTACTGTTCCAACTATTTTAATAGTAAGATTGTTTTTCTTTCATCTTAAAATATTTTTATAAGTGGAAATGGACCGTTCCACATTCAGCGACGTAACCGCGGCAGTATTTGAAATTTGAGTGGCTGTGTTAGCAGTCATTGTTTCTCAAAAAATGTTCACCTGTCCTATTAATCATCATCCTCATCAGTTTTCCAGCCTCTGGCCGGGTCTGCTTCATGCACAAGCCTCTCCGTTTGCTTCTTTCATCCACCACCTCTCTGCACCACTTTGTTCCGTCCTTTCCGAGGCTTGTTTTTATTTTGAAAGCAGAATCTATCCACTACCCGGCTTGCTAGGCCTGTCGGAGCTTCACCCGCCATTTTTCAGGTTCCTGTAGGGCCTTCTCGGCTACCGTATCGGTCCCGGGGCACACTAGGTGCCCACTGCACGTCACCCCCCACAGGCAATCCCCTACTTTATGCCATTGGCCATCTCCCACCACAATGGAGGAGGGGTTCAAATCTGGTTATTGTTCAAAATATTTTCAATCTTCACTTTAAGTTTATATAGGAATACCTCTGGCAGTGGGGAGTTCATTTGGCGGATTTTATTCATTACTGAGTAATTCATTCAACGTCAAACTGTGAGTTTCAAGTTAATTCTTGGCTGTCCGGGTGGCGCCACGTCATATAACTTGTAGCCAACGTTTCGACCCTCATTCTGTGGTCTTCTTCCAGGGCAGAAGTGCCTGAAAAAGACCACAGAATGACACAGCACAACCCAGAGAGCCAAGAATCAACTGACTCTGGCCGCTGAAGCCTAAGATTACATTTTGAGTTTCAAACTTTCTAATACTCGCGGGTATGTGGGAAAAATGAACGCTAATTAGAGCTAAGGTTTTAATACTAGAATTGTTAAATGCTTCCTTGTACAGTCAAACTGTCATAGCCTCTGCACTATCAAAGTCGTTTACTATACCTTTAATGGCCTTGAAATGTGAATTGTAAAATAGTTCAGCTTCAACCCACGTTTCCCATAGTTGCCACTGGTTCCGGAAGTAAAGGTACATATGGCGTTTTTTTATAGGCATTATTACGAGAATGTGCCTTAAGAAATACTTTCTTTTTTGATGAAATCCATTTATTTACATTCCAAAACTTGTATCGTACTTCTTCAGCGAGTCGTGGACCTCCATAAGCAAAACACGTCACATGAGAAAAATTGGGATTAAATAATTGGAGGGATTTGGCTGTGTTGATCATATAGGGAGCGGCATCTGATAGGAATATGAACACTCTTTCATCTGCAGAAGATTCAGGAAATACTTTTTTAAAACCATCATTCACAAATCTGACGATCGCAGAGTGATCTGCCTTTTCAAGTTCTTTACAAGCCACCAAAAAGGAAGGAGTATGTTCCAATTTTAATGCACCGACAGTTAAATTTGCAATGCAATGACCACAACTGTCAGGAGTTTCGTCAGCTGAAATCCAAATAATGCTATTAATGGGTTCATTGCGTCTTTCTTCAAGAACATGTGGGTATATTTTTGGTATGATTTTTTATGAAATATGTGTTCATGTGTTTTATTTTGATTCAAGCAGGATTTGTAAGTTTGTGAAGAGGAATATTACTTGCAAACAAAGCTTCACATAGACCCACGCCTAAGTAATCTTTTGGTTTGCCTTTGCTGCTACTGCTGCCACTTGCCGCTGTTAAAAGTTGCCGTAGGCCTTTCTTTTGCAAGACTTGTCTTGACATGCTGGACTATTTGCACTCAAAATATTTTTCTCGTTAACTCGACAATAGAAGACATTTCCGTCATATGTAAATGTTCCAGGGTAGTCACTATCTAAAAAAAGGCCAATATTTTCGGGAGGCATGGTATATATTAAACTTTTTACAAATAAATAAAAATTAAACATGAAATGAGCCCATCAAAAATAGCATGCATAATTTGTCTAGTAGGAAGAGTGCTACAGTAGCGAGCGCAACACAGAGTGGTATCAGCTGTCTTTATATTCTGTGAGTCTGTTTTACTTGGGCACATAATAATATAAAACAATAGATGCACGACTGCTAAGAACCGTGCTACTGGTAGATTTTGCAGGTTACAACATAAGATTTCGTTTATTAACTAGGTACACTACCGAAAAATATTGTAAATATAGCTGAAACATGCATCATCACTAGGTTTTAGGTAAAATATGCAATAACCGGTGAAATTGTGCTTAATATGTAAATGCAAATGCATATGCAAAAATGCAATTGTATATAATCCGGTATCTACTGATGTGTTATGGCATGAGTCTCCCTTTAACTTGTTATCCATTACTGAAAGCCGTGTTCTTACCTGTTCAACATGCTGATCAAAACGTTCTGTTATCTCTTGTTTGTGTTTCTGAAAATTATCTAATAACTCTTGTTTATTCACCTCGTATGTCTTAACAAACTGTTGCAAGTTCGTATCTAAGGAGAAAATTTTACTATCCAAGTTGATGTGTACATTATCAATATGTTCCTGAAGACGCTGTGTTTATTTTGCAACCATTTATTTAATTTCTGTGTGTCCTTTTTCTAAGTTTCTAAATTGGTCTCTTGTTTTTCAAATTTATCTCCTGTTTGTGTTCCCCAAAATTGTATTTGATTTCATGTACAAAAGCACCATAAAAGAGCTTTGATGGTAGGTGAGTATAGGAGTTGCTGTTGGTCAAACCCAAAAAAGTCACTCCCAGAATCTGAGGACGAACTACAATCTTTGTCCACAATTGCAGGGTGTAGGGTAGTGGTGTTAGTATGTGTAACTGTTTCCTGAGTTGTTTGATATGAGGTTAGGTTAGGTTAGGTTGCTGTTGGTCAAACCCAAAAAAGTCACTCCCAGAATCTGAGGACGAACTACAATCTTTGTCCACAATTGCAGGGTGTAGGGTAGTGGTGTTAGTATGTGTAACTGTTTCCTGAGTTGTTTGATATGATGTGTCCTCCTCTGTCCCTGCAATAGCTGAGGTTGTAAGCAATTGTGCCATATCAGCTGATTGGTTACTGTCTACTCTAAAGGCGTGTTGTCTGGTTAAAGGCATAACTGTATTCAGTGTGTATTGAGCTTGTTGTTATTCAGGAGGGAAAGTATTATCATTACTAGAATGAGCAGTTGGAAGGGTAGCAATACTATTTTCTGAATCTACTGACCCAGTTATGTCATGAAGTGGCCTATCATCTTGTGGATGTGTGACAACTCCGAAAACCAAATGGGAAAGAAAGTTTAAAATTATTTACAGGTATAAACCTAACGTTGAAACAAAAATCTTTCATTTAGAAAGCTTCCAAAAAATTTCGACAGAAAATTATTTCTAGTTGTCAGTAATATGTTGGCAGTACTGCAAAAATCTCAACAGCTGATCGCAGTGCCTGATGGGAATCCAGCGATAAAAAAAATAACTTTGACACACAATAGTACATATACAAACCCAGAAAATACAAAAACCACTAGAAAACCTTAAAAATAAACTGAAAAACAAATTGGTGATGTCACACACCAGTTAAAGATCTTTTAAACATCTTTAAAAATCTTTTAAACACTCGTCAACATGAGAATGTTGCAGCTTTAAAACCTCTTTGGCCAATGAATGTTTCGCTGCTTATAAGAAAATGAACCCAGACTCTTTGCCCAAACATATTAATCAAAACATGGCCGTGGCTACAACATTAAGCACTTACAGTAGTACAGTAGTGAAATACGGTACAGTACACGCTCAAATACATTTTGCAAAATGAAGTTTTGACTGTGAAATCCATTTGCAATTTAATTAAACTTGGGCAGAAGGGCCTCATGTGCACTTAGAAGATCTCGACGAAAATAATCCCAGATAAGTGGAGCATTGTAGGCTCTACTTACCTGAAATGAAGACTGCTTGTTTGCTAGAAGAGATGTGTTGCGTAGCCACAGCAGTAGACCGCAGTCCCGTGTGACTGCGACAGCTGACGAGCTGAAAGTGTGTCATCAGGCGGCAGAAGTCCACGTGGGTAGAACAGCAGGGACCCAAGGCGATGCGATGTCGTGTAGACGGCATCAAGAGGCGGCCATGGGGCAGCGTCAAACCTTGGGGGCGGCATTGTGGAGGCAGCAACATCGTCGATTTCTCAGGATGAAGTTCCCATCGGTCGTAAACCAAAACAGTGAGTGTTGCAGTGATGTGCGGTTGATCTTGAAAAATAGTCGTGCGTCTTGAATCGATGCTACTATGTCCGTTACCAGATTTTTAGCCACAATCGTATCCTCAATGATCGCCATATCAGGATGAAGCATGTAGTGCAGGATTTTCATAATGCTTCGGCTGAACAATAACCGTGCTGTGTATTGCCTTTGGATATAAAGATTGTTCTTGAAGTTCGGTCACCACCTAATTGGATAACCTCAATCAGGAAAGGTATGTAGAAATTAAAGTCATTGCTGCAATTAAAAATTTAAATAGTTACTATATTCTTCAGAAAAAATTAACAAGTTTGCATAATTAATTCTTTAATCTTCGGAATTCTTCACAAAATTAAATGATTGCAAGTACTGATAAGTGATTCGAGTCAGACTAACCTCATAACCCCGTAACTGCTTACAGTCACATGAGGATTTGCAAGTATTCAAATGCGCACCAAAAATTCCAAGATGTCTGCCGGAAACACTATGTCATAGTATCGTTTGCTGCCTACCGGCTACATTTCCGCACCAAACACTGGCCGGACCTACAACGTGCCTGCTCAACTGATTTTTACTGACTGACCATGAGGAGTCTCGACCCCACTTTCTCACAGAAGAGCCATGAGAACCCGGGAGAATTCCTATTTTCATGAAATCGTCCAAAACTTCCAAGTATCCAAACTATTCGAAACAACTTGAAATTTTTACAGCAGGTAGCTTGTTTCATAAATGTATCCTAATGAAAATTCGGGATTACTGTAGATCGCGATTCTGCCTGGAGTTGGAATCATAATACTGTGGTGGTCGAACACAAGACTCCGATAGAAATTCTTTTCGAAGTACATTTAATGGTTTCATGCTGATCCAGGCTGTAACCCTCAGGGGTCTGCGTCCGTCGCTGTGGGGCGGCCCAGACATGGGGTTGGCGATCCGATATTGTGGTTGAGTGGAGCAGTCGTTTGAGGTGTCGGAGTGCACGTTATTCTAGTATCAGAGACTAGCTCCCGGCAGACCGCACGGCGATCTCCCGTAAAGCAGTCAGTCAACTACCCAGTCCTAGGAATCTGGGTAAAGGGCGTTGGCCCACTGCATTAAAATGAGCGGTAGGGGAATCAAGAAAGTGACCCCAGCGTCGACTCTTCAAACGCTGCAAGGGAAGCCTTGCTAACAAGAGGACATGAGGCCTTTGGGCCAATTGGGGTGGATACAGGCTGGCGACCCAATTTCCATGGACATGGTACTCCGCAGGCGGCAGTCAATTGAGGTGTCGGGACCTGACCATGCCCAAGTCCTAGTATCCAAAGACTAGCCCCGGCTGACCGCATGCGGATACCCGTAAAACAGTTCGGGTTTGATTTCCCAATCCCAGGTATCTGGGTGACGGGGTCCGTGCCTGTATTGAATGTGCAGTAGGGGTTTCACGAATGTGTCCCCGAACGGCGACTCTTCAAACGTGAAAGCAGCTTCACTAACAAAAGTACCAAGGTCGACTTCGGTCGTAATAAGCTTCTTGGGGCGTGACTACACTCAGGGGTCTCAGCCTTCCTTAGGGCTGGGACACAAGATTGGCGACACTGGGTTCCCGAGCTCGGCGTGGAGACTGCCCAAGTACGAGGCGTATTCCAAAAGTAAGGTCCGGGGTACAAGATGTCACAGATGATAGGCCTGAATGGCGTTTCCCACCTGCAGCGCCATCTACCAACTCCTGGTAAATATGCAGTATTGTTGGCGTGCCGCAGTAGCCGTATATCTATTGTTGAGAGCAGTTCGAAATGGCCGCGACAATCGTAGCTCCCGCCAGTTGTGAAGTGCGCGGTGTGATTATATTTTTGTTGGCAAAAGGATCGTCAGCTGCGGACATCCATCGCGAATTGTGTGTAGTGTATGGACCAAACATAATGAGTGAGAAACAAGTTCGACCGACATCGTCGAGCAAGTTAACCAAAAACTGCGAAGTGATCGGCGTTTGACGATTAGTGGTCTGGCTATGGAATTCCCAAATGTTTCTAGAACCTCAATTTACAGGATTGTCACTGAAGAGCTTGGATATCGGAAGCTTTGTGCGCGGTGGGTGCCAAAACTGCTCACCACTCAGCACAAAGAGCAACGAATGCATAGCGCACGACAATTTTTGGAGCGCTATAGACAAGATGGAGACAGTTTGTTTTCCCAAATTGTTACGGGAGACGAGACGTGGATAGCGTACACCAACGCAGAATCAAAACAACAATCAATGCAGTGGCGCCATTCCGGTTCACCCAAACCAAAAAAGTGTAAGCAATCGCCGTACACGAATCGCAAAATGATGGCTTCCGTGTTTTGGGACGAAAAGGGCGTCCTTTTGATCGAATTCATGGACCGTGGGACAACCATTACAGTTGACGTGTACTGTGCAACGCTCACCAAACTGAGACGTGCCATCCAAAATCGACGCCGCCTGAAACTGTCGTCTGGCATCATCCTCCTGCACGACAACGCACGCCCGCATACCGCTTCCAAAACCAAAGAGAAGATTCAAGAGTTTCGTTGGGAAATCCTAGACCACCCTGCTTACAGTCCAGATCTTGCACCAAGCGACTATTTTCTCTTCCTGCATTTGAAACGGTGGCTTGGTGGACAACGATTTTAAACTGATGAAGAACTCAAGACGAGCGTTACCAATTGGTTCAGGTCCCAGGCGGCAGACTTTTATGCCGAGGGGTTAAAGAAACTGGTACAGCTTTACAGAAAGTGTATAGATATGAACGGCGATTATGTGGAAAAGTGAACTAGATATGTAGTTACATACTGACGTTAATAAAAACCTTGTATCCTGAACGATGTTTTTATTATGATCAAACGGACCTTACTTTTGGAATACGCCTCGTAATTGTTGATTAAGGTCCGCAAGTCCACGCTGATGGTGCCTGCAGTGTGGAGGATTGAGAGTTCATGGCGTTGCCACGCCAAGGAGACAGCCCAAGTAATTGGTGAGGAAGTCTCTGTCGACCGCACAGTAGGGGTCTGGCAGATGGTCCCGGAGTCCTCGCCAGGTGAACTGGGCAGTGAGAGACAGGGATGTGGTGCACCCTGCCACTGGGAATGCACACTGTGCCGATGCCTCGGTTGTATCCGACTATATGCTGGATGTGGTTCATGGAGATACCCTGCAGAACGGTTTCACTGAAACGGTACCGGTAGCCGGCGTCTGCTGCTCGAAGGTGGGGTCGTATTCCGGTTCTCTGGAGCAGCTGCTGCTGAGGTGGGCGTCGGTGATTATGTGAAGTGGTTCCCTCTGCCGCTGGTATGGACCAAACAATGGACCAGTGATCCTGGTCTTTGGAAGACTGGGATCATTGTGGGGTGACGTGGTGCAGACCTCCCACCGGTAGCACTTTGCCAACGCCTGGGCAGTAAGACCAAAGGATCACAGCAGTAGGACCTGTAGTGCAGGAGGTGACGAGACCCTGATGGGAGGCGACGGATGGTACCTGTAAGCTGGCGTGATCTGGCAATGGCTAGGGTTGTCTCCAGACTGTACAGATTGGCCCTCACTGTGACCAGTGATCAGTGATCAAGGAACTTGTGCTCCCCTTGCCGCCAGTACGAACCATTTGCCTCCAAAGTAGATCCTCTTATATGTGGGGACTGGTAGTGCTCGGGTTCGAACAGCTGACCCATGTGGGGCAGCAACACCATTGGAGTGCTTTGCGCGATCGTGCACTACGACGGTGCTCTGCGAAGCTTGGACGAGTGTGTGGGAACCCATGCCCTTCAGAGATGCAAATTGCTGATGGTTGGTGTGTGGGGGACACTCACTAGGAGCTTGCCCTGTAGTACGTGGCTGGGTAGCGGCCCTGTGCTGCTAGTCGGCTGCTGGGAGGTGTGCAAAAAGGGCAATCCCGTGGTGTTGCTCGGTTGCTTCGGCTTCTGCCTTGCTCCTGCGGGGGTGGGTGATGCCAGGCACACATGGGAATAGCATAGATGCTTAAGCTGTACGGCCAGGTTTTGGAAGGATCTTTGGCCTGGTTCGTGGCGGGCGCTAGCTCCTCGCGCTTCCCCGTGGGCACCCTTAAGAGGGTGGCGAAACTCGCCTTGCACACCGTACCTGCTTTAATGGCGGGTAGTTCGGAAGAGTCTATCTCTTGAGATGGTGGTGGAGCAGGGTGGTGGGTAGTTGGGGTAACTGTTAGGAGGATTTAGGATGTCAATCTACATGCCTCTTTTGACTGGACCCATATTCCCACTGCTCTGTCTGATCCAGGCTGTATTACAACCTAATTTCTGGTTGAAAATAATGATCCAGGCTGTATTACAATTGAATTACTACTTGAAAATAATACGTCTTGCAACAGCAGTATTATAACAATATTATTTAACGTTATTGGATCGGAATCGCCATCTCCAATAGACCAGAAAATTCTTGTATCTGTCATTCTGCAATAAAAAATTATTTTCTTTGAAATTCCAAAAATGTTTTTAACTCCCAAAGTGTTTGATCTACAAAGTTGAAATACCCTTTAAATTGATTTATTTTTGCTCCTCTTTCATTTGATACCAAAATCCACTATTTTTAAACTGGGTGAACGAAAAATGTGAATCCAAATCGTATATATTTCCTAAGTATTTAAGTTGTGGCTCTGTAAATTGCTTTAAACGATTCTACGTTAATTCTTCAGTAAGATATCTTCACCATCTAAGTGTAATAACAGTTTTTTGATAATTTTTTCATCGTTTTACAAATTCACCCCTTCCCTCTTAAAGTTTGAAATTTGATCTAGCTCCTACCGGCAACAACCATTGCTGGATGAATTGTAATTATTTCTTTTTCAGATATCAGCCAAACTAATGAATTAATTCAAAAACCAATTAAAGTTTATGCCCAGAAAAAATTCTTCTTTCATTTAAACATAATACCCTCAATGAAAGATTTGTATCCCAAAACCTCTTGACACACCCAATTTTCAAAATCTTACCAAAATATCCTTTAGATTTCAGTTACCTTTCTAAAAATTTAATATGATTTGTAAACCATAATCACGCTTCTTTTAAGCTATAAACTGTTATCCTATCTCCAAAATTGTGGCTTCTAGAATTTTAAATGAGTTTACTGTGTCATTCTGATTTCATGCAAACCCAATTTTAAAATGCCGATATATCTTCGGGAACAATTCCTAGCTTTGATGTTACAAATCTCGTTTTGCTAGTTAGTGTCTGAAATATCTCTGAAAATGTTTATACTAAGTTCTGACTTTATACGGGGCGTTCGCCGGGATACGCAACCCACTGTTAACGCTACAAGGAAGAAACTGCTCCCGGCGAGCGAGCGCTGTTTCCGGCATTGTTCGACCGTCGGCCGCGGACTATTTCATAATAATTACGCTTCATAAACTTGTATGTGCTAAGCATTTAAATGTGACGTAATTCATTAGCTTACCTTATAAAAGATGCTGGAAGTGTTGACCCTCTTGTGTAATGCACATTTCACATCTTCTGAACATATTTCGAGACACACGCTGCCCTAACTGACTTAATGATTTTTTGGGTGACTGTTCTAGTCGAAAAGCGATATCGTCAATTTTCTCCTCTGTGAGAATACGGTTGACCGACAGTTTCTTTTTGTTAAAAAATGAACCCGTTTCTCTTACTTTTTTTAACCAGACGCAGAATTGTTGATTTAGCTGGCAGTAAAGCGCCAGGAAATTCGCGACGAAATTTACTGCGACGCTTTTTAAACGACTTCTTCTTCACATATGTATCGTAGAGAAATATTCTTTGTTGCAAACTGTAACGTACCATAATTTTACTCACACTCAAACACGGTACAGATTAATAAGAGTATGAATCCCCAAACCAGCCAAACCGCAAAGAAACGTTTATTCACAACACTGATTAATAAGAGACTGAAGTCACAAACTATCTACAATGCAAAGAAACCGTTCTTAACAATGTAAGGGTCACTGCACTGCACTGTTGGGGCAGCGGAGGTGTTAAACAGTGCGGTGATTCACGGTGCCGTGTGGCGGAAACTGCTGGCTGGACTGACCGAGCAAGTTGCCGACGGCAACAGACTGGGAGGGTAGCGTTTTCCGGCGAACGCCCTGTATAACTGTTTATTCTGATATGTGACTTGAAATGCTTAAGCAAACAACTTTAAACCTGCAAACAAATTTGGTTATGAGGTAACAAAATTTTAGGTTGTAAGAGGTATGTAGAGATGAAGAAGTTAGAACAAGGTAGGAAGGGATGGTAGATTGCGTCAAACCAGTAAAAAGAATGTTGTTGGCAAAAAAAAAAAAAAAAAAAGGTTCAATTAGCACTAGAACTAAAGATACATGCACTTGAGGAACAAAATTAGGATTATTTTATCAATGTGTTGTGTGGTGACACGTGGGCGACTTGAATGAAAACGGTTTTTTTTAATTTTTCAGAACATAAAATCGGTACGAATTGTCATTAATGTGGTTAATTCTGTGTGACATCTGTAAGCAAATTTGAATCTAGGTCACGGGTGGCCAACCCAAATGATCTTGCGGGCCACTTTGGTAATGCATCATAACTCTGCGGGCCGATATAAAATTATATATCCTCATATTAGATTTAGACCCACTGTAGACATTTTTTGGAGTGAAAAATTTAAACATAATGAGGTATTATTATTGTGTTTACTATTATTCTTGCATGTAAATATAAATAATATAATAATAATGATACTAAACGCACATTGTAAAGAAGTATATAACACTAAAAATGAAATAAAAAAAATATATAAATGAAATTAATTTTGAATATATGGATGCACAAATAATGTTTTTTTTTTTTTTAATACACTGGTTTTACTACTTTGGCCATTATAAAATAAATATACCGGGTGGTTATAATTAAACTTTCCCTATTTAACACGTTATAACACAGAAACTAATTACCATACAAGTACCAAATTTGGCAGCATTAATGTCCAGAGTATGGGTTGCATGATTTCCATGCGTCACAGCACCACTGTCCAGTTCCAACTATGGCCACCAGGTACCGTGATCAGTCATCGTGATTCTTAGTCTCACACACCTGATAGAATTATCAGCTGATCGTTTCCAGATGCTTGGCCGGCACGATCACCTGACCTCACTCCCTGTGATTTTTGGTTGTGGAGCTACCTGAAGGACAGGATTTACCAGGGGAACATTCACACGTGTGCTGATCTGAAGCGCAGCATATCAAGAGATGCAGCCAGCATACCTACGGACATGCTTCATTCTACCGTGCAGAATGCAAACTTGCACTTTCAAACTCTTCTGGATACTGATGGACGCCATATTGAACCCCTTTTGTAACAGTAATGGTACTGGTATGATGTACCGTAGCAGCACATTAAAAGTGTTTCAATTGAATTGATTCTGCATTATTTCTCTTCCCCATGGCCTTGACATTAATGCTACCAACTTTGGTACTCTTACGGTAATTAGTTTCCATGTTATAACGTGTTAAATAGGGAAAGTTTAATTACAACCACCCGGTATTTTGTAAAAGTGTGACGAATCTTGTGGGCCGGAAAAATCTTCCAGCGGGCCGCGGGTTGGCCACATCTGGTGTAGGTACTGCATGGCTAATGTTTATTTGGTTCGTGATGAACCGTGAAGTGTCAGTTCAGATCTGCCGGGCCCGTGCCACACACATGCATGACATTGTCTAAAATACAGAAATAATTAAATGATAGAAAGAAATATCCACATACTGTGACAAATAAATCGAAAGAAAAACTATGCAGCTTGGCTCATAAAACCCTCCCTGCCCTAGAACAAACCATGTGGTTTATAGATACTCCCTTAGAAAGAAAGACAATTCAGTTATTGTGGTGGTGACTAACTAGGGGGTAAAACATAAGTCGGGATGTTTCCACATCGCTCTTTCAAATTGCAACTTGGTTAAACTGTAAACTACATCTAAGCTATAGTAAAGAATTCAGTAAAAAAGGTGTAATCTGTTTACAACTTATTTCTTTTAATGATATTTTTTCTAAGATTCTTGTAATTTTATGTTTTGATGCAACACCTTCATTTTCAGAAACGTATTTTCAAAAATGGAGCTAAAATTCAGAAAATTGGCGATAGTCCTCATAAGGAAAATAATATTATTCATTCCTTGAGCCAAGAAGTGATTAATGTGAGTAATTCTTTAATTTTTAATCATTCGTTTTGTGCATTGATTCCACATATACCTTTGTTTGCTCCCAGTTTTGTCTCACAAAAATTTATCTTCTGTCTGATTAAATCATTCTTCCGATTGATATTTATTTTCTTTCTCAGACATTGTCTGTTTCTTTGACATGTCTATATTGCCTTTACCAGTTCAAGCTATTGTTATTGTTCCATACTGTGTTTAATGCTAACAAAAATAAAATAATTGATAAATATATTTAGTAGTGAAAATTAAGGAAGGATAGGGTAAATCACCTATCACTTGCCCCAGATGATGGCAAGAGAGCAAGGAAACAAAAACAAACTTTATAATATTTCGGTTTAAAACCTTATTCATGTAATTAGCACTGGACTATTTGGCAAGAAGGATGTGCAGGGCCCAGTCCTGCATGCATGAATAGGAGTTAAACCGAAACAAAGTGTGTTCATGTTCTTGCGTCCTTCGTGCCTGATCTGTGTTAGTGACGATTTATTCTCCCTATCCTTCCTTATCTTCAGTGGCACCAATATCCAATTACCAGCTGAAATAAAAGTTTGACTGCTCCTTTATTTAATCCCAGCTATTTTTCATTCTTCTTTTTCTAAATGTGATCATAACTATAGTTTAACATGAAATATTCCTTCAATTATCAGAAAGCTGTTACTGAGGAAAATTAATAGAAAAGTTAATGAGAAGTAGCGTATGGAATCTTCTTTCTCTGACCATGTTCCTTCAGTGTACAAAATCAGTGACTGTATATTTTTCCTTTGTATGCTTACCAATTTGTTAACTATACTAAAGAATTGGTTTTTAAATCTCATTAGAGCAGTCATGTTCACCAAAACAGAGCAAAATTAACTAAACAAACATTATTTTTGGAAACTGAAGAACTTAACATTGTAAGCAGAGGAATGGATTTTGTGTTGTACGTAGGTTAAATGGTTTATTTTTATCTTTTAGATTTGGAAATTCCTTTACATTAGGGAGTACAGTACGTAGGTTGCATATGATGAGGATATTGTGCTATTGCTTTAAATTTGTTTTATGATTTAATTTTTGTTTTTAAGCGTTTTATGACAGCAGTAGAGATGTTCAGTTCAAATGAGTACTTCAGTTTTTCCAAACAAACAAAAATATTTTAGGGGTTTATGTACTGGAATCACTGGTATTAATTTACAAGACTGATGTCATTTAAATTTAGATCTCGCTTTATATATATATAAACCATTGAGATTTACCTTGACATTCTTTAATATACTTTATCTTCACCATTGTGAATGGTGTGATAAAGATGCAATGAAAATATTGAAAAATGCATTTTTTTTTGTTGTTTTTGAAAATGTAAAAGCTTAATCAAACAAATTTTAACAAATATCTTGAATATTTTCTGTACTTTGTGATACGTGCACTCATCCAGTAATCTATGTCAGTGAGCTGGCTTGCTGACTTTCTTCTTTCTTAGCCTGAGGAAATATTAAAAACATTAAATTTTCTCTTTTTGTTTTAAGTGTATCATTTTTGTCTCTCTTACTGTGAAATTCATTGGCAGGCATTTTCCATGCAAATGTATTTTCACTTTTAAGAAAATTTTTATTACTGAGGTAAATTCCATTTGATATTGAATATCCTCTTTTTTCTCTTTAAACCTAAGCTATATATTAAAATAGCATCAGTTTATCTCAATGTGTTTCTTAAGAATAAAAAATATTTCAGTGATTCATGTAAAAAAAAACACGTTGTATATGCTTTGTGGTAACAGCAGAAAGTGTCAATTTGATAAAAGTTGTGGCATTATCAAATTTGCATATACAATATATCAAAAGTAAAGCTTTTGTCTGTAGAAGCGTAAAAGCAAGTATGAGACAAATAAGGAATCTGTTTTGACTTGATGACATTGTTAAAGCTCATTAACTCTTGCAGGGCTGCAGTTGATTTGAGAAGGTTTTATAAGTGAGATTCTTGTTAATAATGCTTCAATTGTCCAAGGTAGTGAATGAAAAGTATTGATATATGCTCCATATTTTCTGGCACCAAAAAATTTATTTTGTTAATAGTGCAATATTTCTTAGAAAGATAATAACTGTTCCTCACCTTTCTTATAGCAGTAATATATTTAAAGAATACATAACTTCAGTTAAGGAAACTTTGATATGCAGAAGGGAAATAGTATTTTATATGAGGAAAAAGGGGGGGGAGGCATTTCCCTGAATAATTCTTTTCAAAGTTTCTGCCAAAAGTTTAACTTCAATGCTGGATTTCTTATTTTTAATATCATGCAGGTTTACATTTTTTATTTTTATGCTTTCTGTTTTATTCCAAACTCAGCCTAGATGACTTCATTATTTTAAGTTATTCCAGGGTTGCAGTGATGATGACTTCAACTCTCTTGGCACATTACCCACTCTGAAACGGTCCCTTTGCGATTCTAACTCTACAGTTGTGAGATTAAGAAACTCGAGAAAGACCAACAAGGCCATGCCTTTGAGAAGAAAGCTGATCTGTTTGGATTTGGACAGCAGCATTCAAGAAGATGGCATCACTCATTCCAGGATGTCTGTCTTGAATAACTTAGCGCGCCAGGTCAGGGAAAACCACAGACAAGATACAAGCAAATCTCTTTCTCCAAATGAACTATACAAATTGAAAAATGTGAAACCTTATGGCAGTGGAAAGAACAGCAGCATTACTCAGAAAAGTTTGAGCACTGACTTACAAAATAATCTGTCACCTAATTGTGATAGTTATGGAAATAATTCAAATGCTATAAGCTCAAATACACCTACAATCTCTCAAGCAACTGACAAGTTAAGGACATTTAGTCAGTACAGGCTGCTTCATCCTAGGCTGCTAAAATTCAACATTGAAAGCAGTACCAGCAGTTGTCTACTCCAACATGTCAGCAGCCCTAACCACTCTAAATCTCTTGAATCTTCATGCACACCTTGTGGAAGACTCACAAAGCCTAATGATTCAGATCATATTGCTGTAACACCTGGCAGATTTTCCCCCCTGTCTCTCTTTAATTCCACCTCTTGCTGGACTGCAAGTACACCTGCATTGCAGGGCATTAGCCTTGACCACAGCAACTCGGTTTCGCCTATTACCAGATCTACTCAGAGAATGTCTAAAGCAATGCAGGTAAGCCCCGTTGACCACAAGTTAGCAATCTCAGAGTAAGTAGCACTTGGGATAAGAGATTGCTGTAAGTGTACACGTAGGGTAGAGACAAGCATAATCACATCTTCTCTTCGGGCTTTAGTGGTAGGTTTCCCTAAGCAAATACAGGTTGAATTATTTGTAGGTTTTTTGCAACATGAATCTCTTCTGAAGTAGATTTTTTTCTGCCAAGATTAGTTTGTGTAAGAATAGTTCCACTGGTTTTGTACATTTTTTTATGTAGGTTAAGTTTTTCACTCTTTTTATTATATACAAATAGTGCAACTTCTGTCTAAAAGCTTTTTGAAGACTTATTGATAAATGAAAATAAAAACAATACTATTAACTCTAAAATATTCCCTGTTGGGCAATTCGGAATCTGGAGGCCATTAAAATGACACTATTATGAACTTTAAATTTCTGGCAGTTTTTGCCTTTGCCCATATTAACTGCAAAATTTTTTTGTTTTAGTTACATCAGGGCAACTGACGGTTTTATTAACAGCCACAAATACACTTCTGCCTGTTGAGTTAGTGCTGTCTTTCCAAAAATCCTTGAAATGAGGGACAAATACTTTGCTAGATTAAACCTCTGGAGTCAAGCAGCTTTCGGTCCCAAGTATTATATCGACATCATTAGTCGCAACTGTAGCATGGTAATTGGTTATATTCCCTCTTATACTCCAGGAATTTAGGACCATTATCCTTACATGCTTTGTATCATTATTTCTGGAGAATAAATTCATATTTTTTTATCCGCATTCTGAAGGGAAATGGGTGAAGTATTTAGAGCTGCGATATGCAATTTATTGGCTCCTTTGCTACCAAGACCAAGCTCTAAGTTATTGGCACATTCTCTTTGTTTAAATGAAGAATCCTCTAACCTCACAATGTTCCTAAAAAAATAATTCATATCAAGACTGTTCTTTTTTTTTTTTTTTAAGCCATTCCTGGTTATTAGTGGATGCCCAATGGGGCAAATCTATCCCAGCTGGCAGCTATCATTGGTCAAAGTGCGACAAAGCCTCTGGTTATATAAGAATGCAATCTTCCTCTGTGTTGGCAATATAAATATTGTTCTTGGGTGACTAGCCGAGTTAAAGGTGTGTTGTAAATGTACTTACAATTGCACAATATTTATAAAGCCTCTGGTTGTTTTTGTGACTCAGCACTTGCATACTACAATTCAAGTTCAAAATCTTTCATCATACGGCCTCCCAACAATCGACCTGCAGCATGACACTACAAATGGAGAATTGCAGTAATACTGAATTTTCCTGCACTGCTGTGAACCAACTTGCAATAGAAAAATGTCACGAGCCATTAGAACTTACGTGTGCAGCTACTGTTAACCAACAATTTGTTTTCCCAATTACTTTTTGAATGGCCTCCAGGACACGTGGTATGGCTTCTCCTGGAAGACAAACAGAATGAACGTTAGAATGAGGGTCTGCACTATTCTTCCTAGCTAGTTCTCATAGTGACTTCTTTAGACGTCGTACACTGGATTTGCAAAAGATCAATAAACCTTTTCCAGGCATTGCTCTGGACCTGTGAACATTTCTTCCCTGCTGCACTTCTTGGGCATTCATACTTGAATCTTCATCCTCCTGCAAAACTGAAAATGTGTTACTTAATGGCAATATATAATTTACCAGACAGTGATTCTGGAATTTCAAAGCCGTTCTATGATCCACACATTACCAGATGTTTTCTGCAACAGGTACATGATAATCCACATTATCAAATATTGCCGGTTTTATTTCATGAGCCTCAGGAATTTCTCTGATGCTCTTTGTATAAGATGTTCCATAGCTGTGCTTCAAAGAATGCCATGGTAATTCAAATTTCATCTAAAGCTAGACACCTACTGGAACACGTTGCACAGCCATAACAACTGAAACAGCCAAAACCAGAGCTACAAATAAATTTAACAAAATAGAAAGTCAATGCTGCTAACGGCTGCGGAATCTCAGATGGCAACAGCTGATTCACTAACTAAACATGAACTATTTAGAGATAAAAACAAAAGCATTTTCCCACACTTTAAATCAATTAAACGCAGAAGTCACCAACAGCTACGGAAGCTCAACTTGCTTGTTCATTATGATAATGCTTTTCAACTAAGTATTAAAATTATTAGCGTGCGTGGTGGGTGAGTAGTAATGCTTTGTACTTACATTTGGGAGGACATGGGTTTGAATCCCCATACGGCCATTCCTATTTGGGTTTTACGTCGTTTCACCAAATCACTCCAAGCAAATGCCGAGATGGTTTCTTAAAAAGGCCATAGCTGAATTCCGTCCCATTCATAGTTTTTCTCTGGCTCTAATGTCATTGGCAAGATGAAAAGGGATAAGTGGGAAAAAAGTTTCGTAAATTTTTTTTTTATTGACTGAGTCCCTTGTTTTCTTTTTTGAATAATACTACATGAATATTGTCAATGATAACGTGAAAGTTTCTTTTTATGTAATTGTAGTTCTGTTTGAAGCAGAAGGCGTAAGAGTGTCAAAGATATTTGTCCCATTTTATATAAAATCTTGTCTTGGAAAGGCAGCAAAAGGAATGATTTATAAGAAGTTGCAGACTTTCTAATTCAAATCTGTAAATCTTTCACTTCCGTTTCTTTACTATCAATTGATTAGTTTAGTTTCTTTTTATTGTAAACGAAAGTTGTTAATCATTTGCTGCTTGTTATGAATTGCATGCACTTGGTTTCTTCATATGTTGTAGCTTGGTTTTGTGTGTTTATTTATTTATTTATTTTTAGCTAAAATCCTCTTTATCTTATTCTTGACAATTTGCATTTTTTATGTCAAGTTGGTAGATGGGATAAATATTTCTAAAATATAGGGAGAAGTTATTATTATTGATACATAGTTGAAAGTAATTTCATTATCAAAGTGTTAAAGTAATCGGGAGTAGTGTGGTTAAATATAGTATCAATAAAACAATGTAAAGGAAAATATAACATAATTTTTTCCAAATGTTATTTATTTATCAATCTTATTTCATGGATCCCTGCTGAGGAAGGACCTCTGGGACGTGAAACATGTCATGTTAAAATAATGAAATGTATACATTCTGTTGTTTCTGTAAGTAGATTTAAAATTTAAAGTTCTTGCCAGAGATTGAGACTGGGGGGGGGTGATGGTGACATAAAATAGAAAATAATGTGTGAAATAATGAGGAAACTTGCGGTGCCATATATGTCTGGCAGCAGTATGAGTGACTGAGGATTGATAATGGTGGGAAAAGGAGGTGACATAAATTGCTGTTGGGAAGAAAGATAGGGTTGACTGCCAAGTTTAGAAGGCATATTTGTTAGTGATAGAAGCACATTTCCTCTTCACTGTGGAGGGAGGCACAATAAAAATGAAAGTAATAATGATCACTGTATGTTACTCCTTATATGTAAATCTGTAGCAGATGGTATCTGTCTCTTTGTTCTGGTATCATGCAAAAACTACTGAACCAATTCGGGTATGGTTTTCATGATTGAAAGCTTATGGTCTAACTTAAAATCTGTGGTATGGCATATGACTTAACGTAGTCAAGCGCCAGAGCAATAAAAGAAAATCTGTTCTTAACCTCAACATTTTTAGCACTATATTTCAATCATTCGTTTGAACAATCATGGGGGAAGTATAATCTATTATGGTATCTCTTGCAAATGCAATTCATTTTAGTGAAGTCTTAGTTTATGAGTAATCAAAACTTAAAATACTCATTTCAGTAGAAAAGCTGTTAAACTATTGCTGATGTTAAGGAGTCATATCCTATTCCTGTGCTTAGGTTTGCAGACTTGATCCTCACCTTAAGCTAATTTCCTTCCCCTCCCACCTTTTGTGTGCTTTCTTTTTTGTTATTATTTTCTGTATGTAACATTATGAATTTGTTTTTACAAAAGTTCGCATAAATAATAATTTGTAAAATTTGATGAAAGAATATTTGATTTACTTCTTCATTCATTCTGTACCAGATTCGTTTTAGTTTACTCTTTCTTCCCAACGTATACATTACTGTAAAACATTTTTTTTTCTTACCTGCTCTCATCACAAGTTTTATAATGCTTAGAATAAATCATTTAATTCTGAGAATGTTTATTTTAGTATCCTTCTGACTTCTAGTTTTATTTTCTATATAAAATTGGTAGTTCAACAAAGAACAGAACCAAAGAGCCCCAGAGAAATATGTGAAATTTAGCTTAGGACATTCAGCAGAAGTTGGCTTGTAAACTGTTCAGCGAGCGCAAACCAAAAGTATGAATACTAATCGTTTTTCATCTCATAGTGAAAACACCTAATATGCAGGGGTAGAAATGTAGGGAATGATGGGTAGTGAAAAGATAAGGTTATTATGAACCAGAAGTGAAGGCAGAAGGGCAGTGACAAATGTATTTTACAATGTTTTGGTATGAAACTTTCTTTATAAGCAGAAGTAAGGTATGTGGCAAGGGGGTGGAATGGTCATACAAAAACACCAACTGAAAGTATTCTTCTCATCTCTTCTCTTCTCATATAAATCTGTAGTGGGCTGTGTCTGTGATTATCTCTGTTATTGTATTATGCAAAATCCAATAAACATATCTTGATGGTGTTTCCGCAGTTTTAAAGCTTACCATCTAACTTAAAATAAGTGCTCTGTTTTAATACTGAAGAAATAAATGGTAATGTTCTGAACCTCACTAAAAATATACCAAAGATTCTTAATATAGTTCAGAGGTTGAATACTATTTCATTGATACCAAAGATTATTAATACAGTCTAGAGGTTACACACTACATCAAAGATTAACAATTAAATAAGTGCAAACATTTGGCAAAATATCTAATTCCCAAGATTATCGTTGAAAATTTTCTCCTCCAAGTTACATATTTGATGAGGAGGAGAATATAAAACATGTCAGTGAAAGCCTTACACAGTTCGTGGATAGATGGTAGGGCACCACTTGGAGACCATTAGACATGTTAAGAACTGATTTTCATCTCCTGCATATATGTTGAAGCATACACACTCTACATGAGCCCTAGTTTTTGAGATAGTAACATTGAAAAAAAAAATCCAAAAGTCCTGTAAATATCAGAATTACATCAAGATGTTATTAAATGGCAGTGCGGTCTATGCAATAAGATGTTAGCTTCATAATTTTCAAATCCCCGCAACATCAATTTTTATTTTTCCCCTTGAGAAATCGTCAAGGATGATTTTTTTATTTCATTTCAATTTCATTTATTACTTTTATGGCATGAAATAATATTTAACACAAATCATATTACCTACGATACATTGTCATTATTTCCTAAAAATTGTTTATTCGAAATCAAGTCTTCACATGTCTATCGCCAGATTGTCCTTTTACAACACAATCTGGCCATACAAATGTGAAAACTTCATTGCAATAATACATCAGGGAGGTCTCCATTCTTACATTATTTTTTCACTTTTTGTTAATAAGTTTATTGTTTTGGTACGTTTTCAATTGAAATAGGTATTATTATTTTTTTTATTTCATCTTCATAATTTCTGTTGCATATCATAAAGCATTTTTTAAACAAAATACATAGCATCAAGAAGATAGTTACCACCCTTACCCTCCTCTCTCTTACAATCGATATGTTTATCGATAGCGTTTAAATGGTTGAAAACAGAAAAATTACCATGATGAAAAATGAATCTCAACAAGGAAATGGAAGAGCAAGTGGCAAATGCATATAAATACTGCATAATGCTTTTGTCAGAGTCGAGTTTACTAACAGATTCACTTCCTGACCAAATTTCATTGCGTACGGGCAAGTCAAATTACGAAGCCATTGTTGATATATATCGGTTGAAATTTTGTTTATTATCGCTATTATAAGCAACGTGATTGGTTTTGAATTTTATCTCATGCTATAAAAGTGTTTAAATGAAGTTGAAATAAAAAAAGCCGTGCTTGACTGAAGATAAAAATATTTGATACTGCAGAGATTTGAACCCGCGTCAGAAAATCATAAAGCCAAAATCTTATTGCATAGTCCAAGAATATATGGCAATAATTCTGGTATTTACAGGAAATTTGGATTTTTTATTAATATTATCATTTATTTTACATGTGAATATTTCCAAAGCTAGCATACATTTGAAGAAACGACTGTACCATAGACATATATGGTGTGTATGCTTCAACTTATATGCAGAAGATCGCAATCTGTTCTTAATATGTCTGATGGCTTCCAAGTAAGAACTGTCATGCTTGAGCATATATCTAGTAAATAATTCGAGTCAGTAAAACATTTATGACCGAAGGCAAAACCACTATATAAAATTGTAAAAGGTTTTTTTTTCCATTACATTTACGAAATTAGAGGCTTGAGCGGATATTTAGCAAATAATTCTCATCTGGGCTTCATTTCAATATACCCATAGCCGTCTCTTTAAATCCTAAACAGCTACTCTACCATTTGTATACACCAAGGTCCTAGGTCAATGTAGGCAAAGCTGCTGGAAATTGATAATGGACCTAGGAACTTGATGTATGCAAATGGTAGAGTAGATGTTAAGGATTTTAAGAGACTGCTATGGGTTTATGTGTAATAATGGTTTTTTTAGAGTTATAATTCAAAGACATGTTATTTTATGTCTTGTGTTCCTTAACTGATTTGAGTAATTTAACTGACTGTATCTGAATTTGCCCTCTATTTCTGATGGATGGACTGAGAACTTTTGTTCCTGATTTTAGTTGAGTCATTGCCATTATTATCTAAAAGCTTTTCAAATAGGTAACTTCTTTAATATGGGTTTATATGGAACAGAGTGCTGATTAGAATAATAAATTAGAACAGAGAGAGTTAACAGAATAGTAGTCAAAGATAAATGCACGGAACATTTATAATTTTATGCTTTTTCAGGACTTGTATTACAAAGGATGGGAGTCAGAGCAGCTGTTGCAAAATTGTGTGAATTTCTCTCTCTCTCTAGCAAACAGTCTGATGTTTTTGTCATAGGTTTTCCTCAAATTTTACGATCATGTAGCAAACTCTCAATGGCAGTTTTGAAAGTGTAGTCTCCCCATCTTAGCGACATAATGATTATTAAAATGCAAATGAAAATCTGATCTAGAACTTATTACGGGGGAAAAAATTAAGCTTTACAGAGATCTGAACTCCGGTCACCTACGAATCACTCTGGCGCTATAACTGAGAGATCACGGAAACAATTGAATGTCAATTCTCTGTTATCGTTCTATAAATGAGGGTCAAATACTTGAGAATGTTCGAGAGTTGTGCCACATCACTACTCCACAATATCACCTGTGAGGACTGCTACACGCACCTAAAATTTGAGGATGTTCTGTTACTTCAGTGTCAGGTGGTCTCCTTCTAAGCATAAACATGACATTTACTTGAATTAAGACTCTAAATTCAAATACAATGCCAAAAATTGAAAGTTATTTTATAAGGAAACAGAAATTGTTCACTTCATATGATTTCTATCATTTAGCAGTACCTTTATTAAACACCTCTCCCAATATCAGCACTTTAAATGTGTAAACCTTGCTCAATAGCATAGTGCAGGATCCTGTGTTCAAATCCTAATGCACGCAGATGGAATGCTGTTGTTATTGGGGTTTTAGGATGTGTTGACAGTGAGGTCCTTAGCACCCTAGCTTGAATGTATGGCAAATCAATACGAACTTACTTTAGTAGCTCAGTGTGCATTTTATATTTCAGTAAATGATTTTAAATTACAAGGAAAGGGAAAAGACGCATCACCCACCAAAGTTGAAGGCAGCGACGGGAGAAGAACATATATCACGAACACACAAATATACACAATATTTCGGTCTTAAACCTTCTTCATGTTAAAGAGAATGAGTCATCTGGTTCCGGTGTAACAAACTTTGGCATGTGCACACCTCCCGAACCACATTGCTCATTCTCTTTAACATAAAGAAGGTTTAAGACAAAATATTGTGTATATTTGTGTGTTCGTGATATATGTTCTTCTCCCGTCGCTGCCTTCAACTTTGGTGAGTGACAAGTCATTTTCCCTTTCCTTGTAATTTATATTGCCTAAAGCCGTTTCCTTTTTCCTTTGTAAATGATTTTAATAATCTATAAAATAACTGCAGTCACTAATGATAATCATGACATTTTAGAACTAATTTAATGTTCTCTTGTTTCTCTGCTTGATGACCATAATATACATTGTCATTTCATGACTGTCAATGATAACAAATAATACTTTATCTGCCAACTTTATTTCAGTCCATTAAACATATTTTGAATAGCGAAGATAAAGAAACATAATTTGATCAAAGACTATTTAAATTTTGTGTTTGAAATTATTGTGGGCTACAAATAAGGAGAAATGCTGCATGATGCAAATGTACCTAATTTTATTAAAATTTCATCAGTTCAAAAACAAAAAACTTTATTCCAGGTTTTAGACCTACATTAGCTAAATGTGAACAATTCTATTGATAATATGTTATTATCCACATATAAAGTGGATTAGAATGAAATAAATAATTTAAGCTGTGTTGTTGTGAGTAAAAACTGTCAATGTAACATCTGTCCTAAATACTAACTTGCAGTTACCACAAAATATAAAATTCTATAGAAATTTCTTGCTCACTGTTGCGAGTAAAATCCAACTTTTTACATATGATTTAATTCTTGTACTTTAGGATACATCTGATTTGAACTAACGAATCAGATCTCTTGTTTTCATTGCCATAATAGATTCTGTTGTGTTACTAATAATATGATTTGTATTGATCAGGAAACAATGATGACTCCACGTAGCAGAAAACCAGTTATCGTACTATCAGGTTCAAACCTTTGCAATTTGGCTTCTCTCAGTAGTGCTGATAAACCAAACCAGGGAAGGAAAAGAGGAACAGATGATAATCAACAGGATATAAGCAAAAATGGATCTGTAGGTATTGAAAGTTCGATAAACGAATGTCAGTCTGTTAAGAACCTGGGCTTCGTAGAAAGTATTGTAAGCAGAAATATGAAGAAAAACAGATGCATTAGCTCAGTTAGTGACAGTGTTGAAAATCAGTATGATGATCTCTTGAGTATGCATACGAATGACATATTATATGAAGAAAGTGATCGGTGTTCTCCTCCAAGCACATTCAAATCATACTTGTCAAGTCGCAGTGTTCTAACAGCAACACCAGTTGACTTGAGCTTTATGAGTCATGAAGGTGATTTGGATTCCTCTGCGGAAGAAAAAAGAATCTTACAATGTGATATAAATGATATGAGCAAGTCACTCATATTCTGTTTAGATGGTGGACATCCAAGTTCTCCTAACTGCAAAGCAGGTGAGAATTTCAACTTGAATGAAAATGGCATTCAGGGAATTGATAACGTGCATTGTCCTGGTGGCAGTCCAAACTCTGACATATTACCTGAAGCAGGAGTCCACGAAACTTCTTTGTGACATATCAAGCACATTGCATTGTAAAAGATGGCCAGTACAGAAATGGTGCCAAATTGACTATATTTACATAGAACAAACAGTTTCCATTGTGATATAAGATACCAAAAATTATCTGTCTCGTGACGAGGAAAACGATGTTACAAATATTGTAATGATACATACTCTACATATTTTGTTTTCAATTTTTAAAATAATTAATGTTCATTATTCTTAAATAAATGGACATTAGTGTATTTTATTGCCAAGCTTTTTATACTGAATAGTACAATTTTATATATTGTATTTTCAATATATTTTAAAATAATTATTATTTTCCTTCCCATTCTTTACTATTTTATTTCACAACAACATTTAAATAATTATGTGCATAACATAAAAAAATGTATTTTTGTTGTCATTTGTTTACAGTTTCATAAATAACTTTCATATGTGTATATTTTATATATTGTAAATAAAGTATTCTTATCTGTGTTTTCTTTTATTATTATTATTTTGTGTTGGCATTTGATTGCTTTCACATCTCATCTAAAAAATGAGATGTTAATAATAATGTAATAGGTAACAGCAATAAAAATATGAGTTGGAACAATAATAGATAAAGTAAAAATGTTAGTTGTTGTCGCGCGCCTGGTTATAATTATAAATAACTCAGTTCTTACACTTTTAACAGATTAACATTTATTGTTCCCAATTCTTATTCTACTAGGAACTACATCGGTCTTAAAGTATCCGAAGAATGCAAAGTTCTTAAGCAGTGAACGGGTAACAAAGCAACCGTTCGGCCTGTACGTCGCTAACCTCTAGCTATCTCTTGATTTTCCTCTTATCGCCATGGCAACTTACTTTTCCTTGCTATAGGAGTAAATATATCATTTTTTGTTTAATTTCATGGCACAAAAATATGATTTTCTTATGAAATTATTCTGTTCTGTCACATGCCTCCTCAAGTTCACCATGTCTTTGCTTAAAAGACATTGGTAAACTTATAAAAATAACCTTGCATCCAGCGATACTCTTTCCTCTGTTCCTATTAGAATTTTTTACAAAACATTTTACAAAATATTCTCTTCTTAATACTAACAATATACAGAAATGAACTAAAAAAAACATGTATTGTCTTGAAATATCTAATAATGAAAACATACATACATACAGCATTCTAGCTTAACATCACACAAATGCAAGTCCTGTCGCGGTATTGTCTTGAAATATCTAATAATGTAAACATACATACATGCAGCATTCTAGCCTAACATCACAGTACCATGACATCAAAATAAAATGTAACTGACTACATCTTTTCAAGTCAAAGCTACACTTTCTGATCTAAGTAGTTTCATTTCTTTTAAACTATTGATCAGGCAATCTTTTTGGGCAAAAATAAAAATTATTAATTATTTTCCCATGAATATAACAATTTCTACTGTCTGTTTCAACCACATTTGTATATGTGTGTAACAATAGATTAGTTACTTGGAAGTAGTTATTCCATAAGGAAAAGGGTACCTGCACCAAAAAATTATTTCTATAGCATTAAACTATTGGACATGCTTCATTTTTATTTTATTTCTTCAGTACATTACATTATATTCTCCCCATAAGTAATAACTTCTCTCCACTTTACTTCATCTTGAATATTCATATCTAGGCTATGAGATGTAACAACAGAGTCATTTGAAGGTTCTACCTGGACCTCAGCTATGCCTGTGTTAACCAAATCCCGAACCTTTCGGTATCATTTAAAGGCAATGCCTAGATAGTGGCCTTATTTACAGGAACTGAGTCTTGACTGTGCTGTTGTACCCTCTCTATATGATATTTTGCTTTTTAATTCATTACACATTTATTCTATCATAGTAATGCCTCGTTTCTTCTCCACTCATTCTAATGCTCCGGTATACCTTACAAACTATATATTTTTTAAAAGAAAGTCCTAATAGACAATAAACTTTTATGTAATGGTATGCTGTGGTAACAGCCGAAGACTGCACATCTGACCAAGATCGTCAATATTGGTAAATGACAGCTTCCACTTAGTGGTTATAAACCTTTACTATCATTATCATTACAGTTGAATTGTGCACAACCACAACAATCAGTACTATTTACAAGTGTTTTGTGGCACTGAATAACAACAATATGCTAACTATAACTTAATAATAATAGGAAATTCCAATATGATGGAGTTTATATTTACACACCTGTGCCTTGCACTAGTGTTAAATCTTTTCATTCACCTTAAACTAAGTGATCATTTTCTGAGTTGTAGATTCAATGTCCTGATTGAATTTGTACACAGGATGAGGCAGTAAGCATAGCTTACTCCTCTACAAAAAAAGAAAACCTTTTTTCTATATTTCCAGTTCACCTTTTCCCAGTTATTCATACAGTTAAAGGAGGAGTATATCTCAAAACTGTTAATGAAACTAACTGGATGTACTTCACTAGTACCATTAAAAGTTGAGACATAAAATCTTTCTGGAGCTGCTAAAATTATTTTTTCTTGTGAAATGGAAATATTATGGTTTTGAATTGAATCAAGCTTATTCTTTATCTCTTGTACTGCAGTGCCTTGGGTATGTGTAATTTGTGTTAATTTGTTCACTTCCGCTCCTATGTCTTGCAAACTGTGAAATTCAGATTTAATTTCTCGTGTTTGCAGTTGCAAAGTCTCCTGACATTCCCTAATTTGTTCATCGTATGTCCTACAGACTTTCTGTAAACCTGAATTCAATTCCTGTTCTAGTTGTGAGTGGACCTTATCACACAGGGAAATGTGGGTGGTAACTTTGTCATCAAGGGTGGAAATGTTTTGAGACCATTTAACTTCTACACCCTTAATACTCTGTGAGAGGGTGTATGATTGTTACCAAAAGAGCAAGAAATGAAATGATTTAACAATTTCTATTCAACTCCAAAGTTAGTAAATATTCCGACTTCAAAAGTTCGTAACCATGAAATAACTACAAAGCTTCACTTTTGGAAGGTATTTTATAGTCATTTACGTCAGGACGCTCCACTGGTAACGCCTAATAAACATATACTTAACTTAAATGAAAGATTCGTAAACAAATCTCGGCGACTGCAGACAGATCAGATGTTTACTCCAAAGACTGTAGCTTCGTCGTGTCATGGAGGAAGGAATTATTCCTTCCTCCATGCGTCGTGTCTGTTATCCGCGACCAGATGTTCGTCGTAGATATGCTTCAACAGCCAGAGATGAAAATAATTATATCGGTTGTTCTCGTCGTCGTAAATTCCAGCGATTCTTCTAGCGGCATTGTCGAATCTTCGTCGTATCTGTTAAATGCTTTTCCTTCCGTAGCCAAGTTGCTTTGGTTGATACACTTTTTTCACTGCCGAGTCATCTACACGTCGCCATGTCGCGTGCCTGGCGTTTATAATTATAAATAACTCAGTTCTACCCTTTTAACAGATTAACATTTATTGTTCCCAATTCTTATTCTTCTAGGAACTACATCGGTCTTAAAGTATCCGAAGAATGCAAAGTTCTTAAGCAGTGAACTGGTAACAAAGCAACCGTTCGGCCTGTACGTCGCTAACCTCTAGCTATCTCTTGATTTTCCTATCGCCATGGCAACTTACTTTTCCTTGCTATAGGAGTAAATATATCATTTTTTGTTTAATTTCATGGCACAAAAATATGATTTTCTTATGAAATTATTCTGTTCTGTCACATGCCTCCTCAAGTTCACCATGTCTTTGCTTAAAAGACATTGGTAAACTTATAAGAATAACCTTGCATCCAGCGATACTCTTTCCTCTGTTCCTATTAGAATTTTTTACAAAACATTTTACAAAATATTCTCTTCTTAATACTAACAATATACAGAAATGAACTAAAAAAAACATGTATTGTCTTGAAATATCTGTTCTGTCACATTGTTTTGATGTCATGAGGGTTGAAGCAATGACATTTGAAAGTATATGCTCAGTAGTATCAGTGGTGACTTTATTTTACTGACAGAATATCATTTGGAAACAGTAGACACAATTTAGAGGCGACAATTAAGAAAATAATAATAATAATCATCATCGTTATATATTTCTGCTTTTGCGGGTCGTCCAGCACATCCTCTTCCAAGTCTGATAGTCACTCCAAGATTTATCCTCCACCATTTGAATCCTAACAAATCTCTTAGCCTCTGCATCTTCCTTCACTTGGCCCATCCATCTTGCCCACAGTCTTCCAATTGAACTCATTCCCTTCCCACTGATTAAGCGTGCTAACATTGGCATCCTCCCCTCATCTGTCCTCAAATGTACCCTTTAATATCTTCCTGACGTTTTCATGAGATTGATTTTTACAATCCCTTATCTGAGAGACACTGACTACGACATTCACTGCCCTTTTGAGGGTTGAAAATCAAGACCAAACAGAAATAGAATTCCCTGCAGAAATTAAAAAACATCTAGATCCAATAACACTGGATGAGCTAGACAGGGTATTGGTATCATTGAAAAATAAAAAGACTCCAGGTTGTGATAGCCTGATCACAGAACTGTTTAAGTTCTCATCAAATAATTTTAAATTGAGTTTATTAAAAAAAATTTTTTTTTTTAAATGTTACTGGACATATGGATATCTACCTGATAAGTGGGATGTAGCACTAGTCCTATACTAAAAAAAAAAAAAAAGAAGGTACAATAGCAGAAGCTCTTATGAATGATGTGCAGAATGGCTTTTGGAAGGGAAGTTCATGTCTGACTATATTTCTTCAATGACTCAATTGATAGAAAAACATTGAGAATTCAATAAATCGACATACATAGCATTAATTGATTATGAAAAAGCATTTGAAATCATGAATAGAAAGATATTACAGTAGAGTCTCGCTTACCTGGCGCAAACAGGCCGCGGGAATGTCGTTTAATAGGGAAAGAAGAAACAATAATATCGAAAATTGTTGCTGGTATCTTATTATTGATAAAGCTGATACAGTACATTAATTAATTTCATTGCGCAATACAATTAAAAAGCATAAAAAGAGGTTGATATATATTCAATTTTGTTTAAAAAAAGTTTATAATAGACTTTTTCTTGTCTGCCGAGTGTCGGGCACGGTCCAGATATTGGCACACCTTTATCCCTATTATGGGTGAACCAAAGATACAAAGCCTCACTAACTTTTTGGTACTCATATGGTTTCATGGTCTTCCTTTCTTCTAAGGCTTTGGAAGTCCCTCTTTCTGAACACCATTTTTCTATTTCCACTCTGTTTCTCTTCCAATCACCTACAGTTACATGTCCAACACCATAATCTTGCACCACTTTTAACGCAGATTCACCTTTGTCGAGTCTCTTAATTGCCTTCAGTTTACCTTCCATCGCCAAAAAAAAACCATATGGGAAAGAATCGCCACACAAATAGGCACGGAGCGGCCTAAGGCACTAGTGATAATGTATGCAGTCAGACCTTTACTGTGACAATGACCGGGTCGCAGCAGAAAGTTGTTGTCACAGGGCATGACTCGTTGTTTGGCCCGCTAGAGTACAGTCTGGTGTAAATATAAATGGTACGCTGGGAAGGAAAATAGATTTACAGTGTGTGTGTTTACACAAGTCGGATAACACGGAATGTTGAATGAGCGAAGGTTGGTTAAGCGAGGCTCTGCTGTATTTCATATTACATTAGACAAAGGCTATCCTCGGAATATAGTAAGAGCAATAAAAAGTTTTTATAACGGATACAATCAAACCCTCACAAGATGGCGATTAGACTCAAACAACGAGAAGAGTGAGACAGGATTGCCCATTATCACTTGGGCTTTTTAACATTTATATTGACATTGAGAAATGTACCTAATCATTTTAAAGTTAATTACACAGTTTTAAATAAAATGCTTTCTGCTGATGACCTGGTGATGTTAGCTGAGACTGAAGATGAATTACAACGAGAGTCATACTTAATGATGAAAATATCAAGTGGTTATTATTTGAAAATCTCCTCAGAAAGAATGAAAGTAATGGCATTCAAGGGAGATGAACTAATATTGGCTATGATTGCTATCAATGGCAAAACAAATTTGTATGTTTAGAATACGACATAAACTTTAGCAGAAATGACAACAAAATTACAGAAATTTCAATACCTGTGATGAGTAATCAAAAGTAATTTTGAGAACACTAGAAGAGAGACAATGATAAAGTTATTATTATACAAATTGTTACTGAATGAATTTTTTTTTTGGCCATGGGATTTAATAAACCTATCGTCTTTTATATTAAATATTGCAGTTTTGATGCGACATCACTTGCTATTTGGTTTCATTTGGAGAGCTAAATTCAGGGGAAAAAACAGTATATTTTTGATACTATTCACATCAGCAGAAAATAGTAATGCTGGTACTGTGCTCTCAAATAAATCACTAAAGTATTTTTGAAAAGAATAAATGACACTATTTTAGCATTTTAACATAAATCAAAACACTTTAATTTTGTAACATGACAGATACATAAAGTTCATTCTACAATAACATTTACTTTAAGCAATGTACCAAATTTCTAGCAATAATGTTATAATACACTGTGGTGATACGCTGACTAAAACTTTGACTGGATGCATTGTGGGGTATTCAAGAGTGATGAGTGATGGAAGAAAAGAAAAATGAATGATAATAATTTTTTTTAAAAAAGCAGAGATACTTAGACGAAATTTGTATTTGTGGTAAATTTTGTGAAAGATACATTGAAAAGGAAAGCCTGAATAACAGAAAGGGTTTGTTTTTATACAACAGGAAAATTAGTATAATTTATACAGCATACAAACATACAAACATCACAGTAAAGCAACAGTGCTGTATATAACCCATGTCAGTCGCTAGCTAATAATGAAAGAAACTCGTAATCAAGAAGTTGTGCTAAATCTACAGTAACTCTGAAAATGTGAATTAGAGAACAACAAACCAATCTTTTTAAGATTCAAACCACAGTCCCTATTGTAGAAGGAAATTCCTCACAGTTATGATAAATAACTTGGTTTTGGTCCATCTTATTCCTAAAAATGGGAAACTTGCAAAATGCTTCAATTGTATTATAGAGCTAAAGGTATCCATAAATCACATTCATGAATGTACCATGGTACCAAGTCTAGCACTCAGTCCTTTAATATGATGCTTGCCATACTGTATGGTAGGAGAAATCAAGGATGAAAATGTCAGTATGTCTTCTAAAAATAAATAGTGAACAAATTCCCTTTTATTCCAGTAGATCTATATTTAATGACAACAAGCTATAAATTTATCCATTTTTTATACAATGTTTAAAAGAAATGTTATGTTTTACACATAATCTGGATTTGTTATTTACATTAACTATAAATAACAAAGAATAGGTGAAATAACCAATCATTTAACAAAATTAGACTGAAAAGTGAAACATGAAATGAGCAAAAATATATTTTAGTTTAACACATTATCCATGTTATATGGAATGAGCCATTTGGTTTGGGAGATGTGCACAAGCCGAAGTTTACCCCATTATTGGCTAGGAAGTGAAAGACAGGGTAAGAGAGGAGGTGGTGGGGGTGAATTGTGTAGGGAAAGACTAAGATAATATATCTCAAGGGGTGGTAAAATGAATCTAATATTATAATACACAATAAGTCATCTATGATGTCGTCTGTCAAGACGTCACGATTTTCATCTTTTTTTGTCCAATTTTCAATCAGATATGTTGTTCTAGGTTATAGGCATTATTTAATAACAGTTCTAATTGTCAGAACACTGAAAGAGAAGTATGTATTCCGTTGCTTTTTCTTAATTAAAATTTGTTTGGTGTAGATTTTACTTATACACTCTAGACAGCGATATTGTTGTTACATTAAGCTAACATTACATATCATTTTCAAGATAATGAACGTTATTTGTCAGAAATTATACTTAGTCATCGAAGAAATGAATGGCTAAAATACTGCATTCAACACGTCATTTCTGACGGGTTTACAAGATATTTATATTCAATGTAGATATTTTAAATCACTGTTATAATATACTGGAAGGAATGATTTGCCGATACACTGAAATAAAGGTACGTACTGGGTTTAAATTAATATATTAATTATTAGTTGCTTTTATTACTGATGTAATGTAACTATCAGATAGATGTAGATATTTCCAGTACGTCAAATTTAGATCGCAATACAATGACTGTATTCTATGAATTGAACAGCAATATAACTAGAAGTTGTGGTTATGTCAAAATGCAGACAGGACTACACAACTGACACGTTGTTTTTAAAGATTAAATCACGATGTATTTTTTTATATAAACAGTTTAAGCTGCTTTCATTAGCTCCGATTTACTGAAGTAATGGTATTTTTACAGGAATGGAAGTAGTTCTGTATTTATTGTGCTGAATGAGACCTATACCAGGAATAAAACCAATAACACATGCTATAGCATGAGGTTTTAGGATTCCTAAGTTATTTTTAATTTAATTGTTATCTAATTCTTACATCATTCATGTAGTAGAACTTCCAACTGTGTTGCTGTGTAAACTACAACCTAAATATTTACAAATTACAAAATAAGGTTATGAGCATTGCATAACAACAATTCTATTTATTTAGGCAACCACAGATAAATGAATTTTCAGAATACTGAAAGAAAAGTACATATTCTATAGCGGAAGGCATATTTTTTAAAATTTTTTTTAAGTTAATTTTAATTGTTTTCATGAGTGTGCTCTTACTTAAATAATTACTTTGTTTTAACTAAAGTAGTTCCACACTGATCATGAACTGTACAGCATAGGCTACAATTTATTTATTCATTTTCAAACAGCCTATGGCTAGTATATATATATACAATTACAATTCATACATCATATTAAACAGAAAAAAAACAAATATAAACAAAGTGTTAATTTCAATGAACTCCTTCACGAGAAAATATTACAATCTCTTTCCTCTAACCATTTACCAAGCTTTTCTCTAAAACTTGCAACAGTTCTGGTCCTTTTTATTTCATCAGGTAATTTGTTAAATATTTTTAAACCTTTGTGCAACACAGTTTCTGTGCTTTACTACTTTTATTATAAGTCGAATGGAAATGATTTGCCTGCCTTGTCTTATAATTATGTACATCATTATTCTTTTGTACTAATCTAGTCATATATCTTGGTAATAATCTACTTTCCAACCTATATACAAAAGTCAGTACATCTCTAATTTTTCCTTTTCAATATGTAAATATCCTAAGTGCTTAAGTGTATTATTGACATTTTCAGTTTGTCTTTTATTTAGAACAGCCCTCATTCCGTTATTAAAATTATTTTGCAATTTTATAATTTCTCTTTTGCTTGCCATGATTAATACTGTGGAGCAGTATCTTATGTGAGGCAGTACAATTGCTTTAAACAATAGCTGTTTACCTGGTTTAGATAACACTTTTCTTAATTTAAAAATAAGATAGGATAGGGAAAATAAACAGTTACCCGTCACTTACCACAGATGAAGGCAGGAGGGCGAGACACGTAAAAACACAGAAAAACACGAATTGCACAATATTTCGACCTTAGTCTTACTCATGTGGGAGGCGAGACATATGGCAGGGGGAAAGATGTGGTCACATCCCAACCCGCCACATGAATGAAGCACAGGCGGAAAACGCGTGGTAGTGGTAGAATTGCTGGGAAGGGGGGGGGGGGGGGGAATAGGCTTGACCAGCGATAAAAGTGAAACAAAACAATATAATCTTTGTGTAGCTTAATTCCAAAAAGTTGAAAATAAATAATAAAAAAAATAGTAAAAAATAATATAATAATATATATATAAAATAAAAAATAATAATAATAATAAAAAAAAATAACCGACAGTAAAATGAAATGAGAGATGGCAAGTGACAGGTTTAACATAGGTTTAGGCCAGGGGTGTCTCTGGTGTCAAGGATATGTTGATACGCTAGTTCCCATCTGCGGAGTTCTGAAGGGGTGGTGGTATTCGGAAAAACTCTAATTGCTCTGACTGTGAAACAGGTGTTGAGGTTGTTTGAATTATGGAAGTTCGCATGAATTGCCACGGGATGGTCTAGGTTGGAAGTATAAACTGTTTGCCTGTGGCCATTCATTCTGTAGGAAAGTTGTTGAGTGGTGAGACCAATGTAAGAGGCAGTGCAGTGGATGCAGGTGAGTTGGTAAATAAGGTGAGTGGTAGCACATGTGGCATGTCCAATTACAGGGAAAGATTCGCCTGTGACAGGATTAGAGTAAGTAGTGGTGGCAGGGTGCATGCTGCAAGTTTTACAGCGGGGTCTGTAACATGGGAAAGATCCCTGTGGAGGTCTAGGGGAGTCGGCAGGTAAATACTTGTGGACCAAGATGTTGTACAGATTGGGCGGTCTGCTGAAGCAAGTGCGGGGAGCAGTGGGTAGGATTTTGGGAAGGAGGAGACGCATTTCAGGGAAGGAACGTAAGAAATCATGCCCACGGCGGAGTATCTGGTTAACAGATTCCAGGCCAGGAAAGAACTGGGTGACAAGTGTTGGTCCACGGTCAGCTTTAAGAGGTGCAGAACGAGGGTTGTGGGTGATGGCACGGGAAATTTGTTTTTCCACAAGATCATGGGGGTATCGGCGGTAAACAGACGAATCTCAGCCTTGGTGGATCAACACCTCCAACCTTTTGTGCAGAACCTTCCATCTTACATCAAAGACACACCACATTTTTTGGAACGTCTGTCAAAAGTCCCCAGTCCTCTACCACCAGACTCCCTCCTTGTTTCAATTGACGTAACCTCCTTGTACACCAATATTCCCCACCTTGAAGGCCTCAGTTCCCTTCAGCACTTCTTGGATATGCGCCCTCCAAACAGTCTTCCCAGAACATCCTTTCTCATATCCCTTGCCAACTTTATCCTCTCCAAAAACTATTTCTCCTTCAACTCCCAGATTTACCACCAGATACGCGGCACTGCCATGGGTACCCGCATGGCCCCGTCCTATGCTAACCTTTTCCTGGGCCGTCTGGAAAATATTTTTATGAAGAATTCCCCCCCTCAGTCCCCTCGTGTGGTTCAGATACATAGATGATATATTTATGATCTGGACCCACGGGGAGGACCACCTCCTAGACTTCCTCAACTCATTAAATGATAATCACTCCATCAATTTCACATGGTCATATTCCCACACCTGTATCACCTTCCTCGACGTAGATATCACCCTACAACAGGGGACCCTCCATACTCAGTACACATTAAACCGACCAATTTACAACAATACCTACACTTTGACAGTTGTCACCCCTTCCACATTAACGTTCCCTTCCATACAGCCTTGCAATCCGCGGCAGACGCATCTGTTCTGATCATGAATCAATCTCCAGTTACTCTCAAAAACTATCCCAAGCCCTTGTTTCCCGCCGATACCCCCATGATCTTGTGGAAAAACAAATTTCCCGTGCCATCACCCACAACCCTCGTTCTGCACCTCTTAAAGCTGACCGTGGACCAACACTTGTCACCCAGTTCTTTCCTGGCCTGGAATCTGTCAACCAGATACTCCGCCGTGGGCATGATTTCTTACGTTCCTTCCCTGAAATGCGTCTCCTCCTTCCCAAAATCCTACCCACTGCTCCCCGCACTTGCTTCAGCAGACCGCCCAATCTGTACAACATCTTGGTCCACAAGTATTTACCTGCCGACTCCCCTAGACCTCCACAGGGATCTTTCCCATGTTACAGACCCCGCTGTAAAACTTGCAGCATGCACCCTGCCACCACTACTTACTCTAATCCTGTCACAGGCGAATCTTTCCCTGTAATTGGACATGCCACATGTGCTACCACTCACCTTATTTACCAACTCACCTGCATCCACTGCACTGCCTCTTACATTGGTCTCACCACTCAACAACTTTCCTACAGAATGAATGGCCACAGGCAAACAGTTTATACTTCCAACCCAGACCATCCCGTGGCAATTCATGCGAACTTCCATAATTCAAACAACCTCAACACCTGTTTCACAGTCAGAGCAATTAGAGTTTTCCGAATACCACCACCCCTTCAGAACTCCGCAGATGGGAACTAGCGTATCAACATATCCTTGACACCAGAGACACCCCTGGCCTAAACCTATGTTAAACCTGTCACTTGCCATCTCTCATTTCATTTTACTGTCGGTTATTTATTTTTTATTTTTATTATTTTTTATTTTTATATATATTATTATATTATTTTTTACTATTTTTTTATTATTTATTTTCAACTTTTTGGAATTATCGTCCTACCAGCAGACAAGGGGAACGCTTCGGTGGTTCTTACGATGACAGATTATCAACGAAAAAGTAGAAGAACTTTTGGTGGACGCGTCTTACCAAAAAGTGTCGAAAGATCCGACCAATGCGGTGGCGAAGAAAACAACAGCTCTGCTGAAATGTTCTGGGCTACCAGAAGACACTATTAAACAGTTACAACCCCGCGCAGCTGTTCCACCCAGACTTTATGGATTACCAAAAATCCATAAACAAGAAATACCATTACGGCCAATAGTGTGTACTATTGGATCGGCCACTTATATCTGGCCCGATACTTGACCGGGCTGTTGTCGCCAATTGTGGGAAAATGTGTTCACCATGTAAAAAACTCGGTGGAATTTATTAATACATTTAAAGAACTTCACCTACATCAACAGGATTTGATGGTGAGCTTCGATGTGGTTTCCCTCTTCACCAGGGTTCCTCTGGCTGATACGATGGCTCTACTACAACAGCACTTCGAGCCCAGGTTAGTTGAGCTGTTCCGCCACACATTACAATCATCGTACTTCTTGTATGACGGGCACTACTATGAACAGTTCGAGGGAGTTGCAATGGGCAGTCACCTGTTATAGCAGATTTCTATATGGAACATTTTGAGGAGAAAGCGTTGGAAAGTGCCCCCATGAAGCCCAGTGCCTTCTTTCGGTATGTGGATGACACATTTGTTGTTTGGCCTCATGGCAGAGACAATCTAGATAAGTTTCTCCTTCACTTGAACAGTGTCAACAAAAACATCCAATTCACGATGGAGGTTGAAAAGAAAGGCCGCTTGCCCTTTTTGGACATTCTGATTATAAAGAAATCTGATGGAACTTTGGGACACACGGTGTATAGGAAGCCAACGCATACAGACCTTTACCTAAACGCGCACAGTTATCATCACCCTGCACAGCGCAATACAGTACTAACTACTCTTGTCCACAGAGCGCGGGCAATATGTGATAAAGACAGCCTTCCTAGTGAGTTAAAACATCTTCGTGATACCTTCAGAAAGAATGGATACAACGAACATCAGATACAGTTGGCATTCCGGGAAATGAATCGTAGGCCTAATAAACACGATAATGGTCCACACGATAAATTAGCCTTCTTGCCGTACTCTGGCGCCACAACATCTAGGGTCGGAAGAGTCCTGGCAAGAAATGGCATTAAGACCATTTTTCTACCACCACCAAAATTGAGAAACATTTTGCGCTCTCCAAAAGATGACCTTGCCCTGCGTACACCCGGAGTTTACTGCATCCCGTGTGAATGTGGAAAGAAATACATCGGTCAGACCATACGGTGCGTACAACAACGTTGTTTGGAACACGCCCGACATGTTCGCCTGGGGCAGAAAGATAAATCAGCAGTGGCGGAACATAGTTTGACAGAAGGACATGGTTTCGATTTCGAAGCGACTAAGGTGTTGACACATGCGAGAGGCTTCTGGGACAGCGTCATTAAAGAAGCATTTGAAATTCGCCTCGCGTCTGATTTGGTAAACAGGGATTGTGGATACCAGATAAGTGATGCATGGATTCCTGTAATTGAGGCTGCTCATCACCAACGCTCTGCTGTTTGTGTTCCGCGGGCGTCTAATGACATCTGAGATGCTGCTAGGCAACATAACAACATCTGTCGTTGCCATGCCAGTTTACAAACAACACGCTCAAGGCTGACTTCAAGACTTGCAACTGCACCTGAAGATGGCGACGGAGAATAAAGTCGCCGAAATATTGTGCATTAACAACAACATCACTCGGTTTGTTTCCCGAGAAACGTTTATAAATAAACAACGCCGAGAAAGATTACATTCATTTATAAAGATTATATTGTTTTGTTTCACTTTTATCGCTGGTCAAGCCTATTCCCCCCCCCCCCCCTTCCCAGCAATTCTACCACTACCACGCGTTTTCCGCCTGTGCTTCATTCATGTGGCGGGTTGGGATGTGACCACATCTTTCCCCCTGCCATATGTCTCGCCTCCCACATGAGTAAGACTAAGGTCGAAATATTGTGCAATTCGTGTGTTTCTGTGTTTTTACGTGTCTCGCCCTCCTGCCTTCATCTGTGGTAAGTGACGGGTAACTGTTTATTTTCCCTATCCTATCTTATTTTCAGTGCCTTCAGTTTCTTTGTTTCCTTTATCCAACTTTTCTTAATTTGTATATTAAATCTACCTTTTTTGCTACTTTTTATTCATATAATCTACATGATCTATAAACTTATGCTTATTATCAATGATTACACAAAGATATTTATAATTTTGAACCCACTTAATTTTAGTTCCATTAATCACAACAGAATGCAGTTCCTCTGCCTGTTCCCTAGACAGTTTTTTCCCTATCACCATACATGTTGTTTTTGCCACATTCAGACTTAACGAAGTTTTATTTAGCCATTCATTAACTAATTTTAACTCTTTATTTATTACCTGTATCATTTTTTCTAGATTATTCCCACAATAATAAATTAGTGTGTCATCTGCAAACATGCGAATTTTACAATTCTTTAGTATTTCTGCCAGATCATTTATATACAATATAAATAACAAGGGGCCAAGTTTACTACCTTGGGGAACACCATGTTTCACTTCTCTTTCTTCTGATAGAACCTTGTTGAATCTAACCCTCTGATACCTCTTTGTTAAATAATTTTCTAACCAAGCATAAACCTCCCCAGTGATGTTATACATATTTTTTTTATTTTTTTTAACAGCAGTTCCCTGTTAACAGTTTTAAATGCTCACCTAAAGTCTAAACATACTGCTATTACTCCCTCTCCCTTGTCAATTGCCTCTAACCAATTTTCTACAACCAACTGAATTGCAGTCTCTGAGCTATGCTGTTCCCTAAATCCTGATTGGTATTCAGTTATGAGATCATTTTCCTTTGTAAAACTTAGTAAAGTGTCATAAGCTATTGTTTCAATAAGTTTTTCTATCAATAGCAAATTATTTATTGGCCAGTCGCTCACTAAAAAGTGAGCAGTAGTTCTTCTAGGTGAATCAGTTGATTCCGAAGATCATGAAGAGCTAGCTCACGTGGGTTTTGTGTACTGGTGAGAGGGTATAACCGGATTGTGAGGGGTGAGACCTAAAAAAAAAGTCTGAAATAAAACTGAGCTACTGAGCAAGTGAACCATTCAAAAGAACTAGTTCTTTTCATTGACTGATCAAATGAACAACCGCTCTTTTTAGTGAATCACTTTGCCCACCTCTACTTCCTACCAAAGGCCGTACTATTCTTAATACCTCACTGCTTACTCCATCAGAACCCATGATATTTCTTAATTTTCGAACTACAACACCAATTTTTTCCTCTGTCACTTCATGAAATTCGCTAAGGTTATTATCAATCTTGGGTGTCATTACATATTCATCTGTTTTGGGGATATTTGCTATTAACTCCTCAATACTTTCAATATAGAAGTCATTTAATCTATTTGATATTTCATTCGAATTAAAGACATAATCTTTGCCGAATATTACATATTTTAATGCCCTGTCCTTGGTTTTATACGTTTTAAGCGTTTCCATAATTTTGTTGGTTCATTTTTATATCTTATAAATTCTTCCTCATAAAATTGTTTACTTTCCCTCCACAACTTTACAAAATTATTCCTATATTGTTTATACTCATTCCATGCCTCATCTCTATCTACAGTTGCTTCTTCAATTTCTTTTAGTAAGAGAAACTTTTTATAAGCTATATCCCTTTGAATCCTGACTTCTTTGATTTTCTTTGAAAACCAAGGACATGGTAAATTCCTCACCAATAAATCTGACTTTCTAGCTTCTTGTATACTCTGGATTATATTCTCTCTTAATTCAACATATTTTTCCCCTACATTTGTATTATCACAAGTTTTAATGTTACCTATTTTATCTCTAATTATTTTTATTAGTTTCTTATAGTGAATCCTACTCTTTACTAGTACATTGCCTCTCCCTTTAATATTATTTTTAAACATCCCTGTGATAATGATTAGATTATGATCCAATATTCTAGGTGTGTCCACTACCATACATTTCAGATTTAAATTATCAGTAATCACGAGATCAATGTTTCACTGTTGGGAGTGACCCTAGTCATTTTATTAACAATTTGTTTCATTCCTAGACCTGCTACTTGTGATATAGCTTTCTAGTATAAAATTCATCTTTTTTTTTGACCAATCTATGTTAAAATCCCCCCCAATAATACAATTGTTTTGACTGATTTCTAGTATTTCCTCCATTACCATTGAGAACCTATCTATAAATATCCCTTTGCTACTACTAGGTGATCTATAAACACCCACAATTGTCCCCCATAAATGTGAATCCATGTACAACTTGATAGCTACCATTCACCTTGTTTATGTGGAATGGTATATGTTATTAAGATTTAATTTTAATTTCCGTTGCTTTTACCGATGCCATATTTCAGCCGCATGTAATGCTGTCAGCCATTAAAACATTGTTGTAGTATCGATATGAATTATGAATTTCAAAAAAGGATGGTGACAGAACCTATGAAGATTTTTAATCAAGTTTATATCGCCCAATATATGTATATATAATAACAATGAGCAGGAAAAAGCTATAAGGCAATAAAATTAAGGAAGGATAGGGAAATATGACCCAACACTTACCACAGATGAAGGCGGCTGGGACGACGAACAAAAACCAAACACAAGAGAAGCGCAATATTTCGGCCTACAGCAGCCATTCAGCAGTCGGCCGTCTATGTATACACATGTGACGGCGCCTGGTACTTCACCTTCTGCACGTTTAAGGCTGCTGTAGGCCGAAATATTGTGCTTCTCTTGTGTTTGTTCTTTGTTCGTCGTCCCAGCCGCCTTCATCTGTGGTAAGTGTTGGGTCATATTTCCCTATCCTTCCTTAATTTTATATATATATATTTATTCGTGTGACTGAAGTATTGTTTTCCTGGCTGCAACTTTAGCATAGTTTGTGGTTAGGTTGAAATGCTACCTGGACCAGGATGACAACTGAAAGTTTTTGGTACAGCACAAGGCACGAGGAATTACATCGAACTTTATTTTGTAACACTTCTATTTAGTTAAGCAACTGCAAATAAATTAATTGCCAGAACACTGAAAGAAAAGTATTTATTTCATTTAAATCGGCATATTAATTATTATTTGCTAGTTTTTACTGAAATCATTACTTGATTAGAATGAAATTAGTTCCAAATTGAAAACTATTTATGCGCCCTACATCACAATTGAAACTAATATTATATGGCTTGACGTAAGTAGTTAAGATTTATTTTTAGTATCTTTCATTTTCACTGTCTTCATATTACTGTATTACTGGGGTCGTTATTTAACCCATATGTAAGATGTTACAGCTGTTAAAATATTGATTTGCATCACGGATAACAAAAAAATAAAGATATAAGAACATGTGAAGATTTTGAATCAAGTTTATATCATGATGCATGATAACATGTGATACAGGGAATATATTAATTCACGTGTGATTGCATCTTTTTCTAGAAGCAATATTAGCGGAGTTTGTGGACCAAGCTGACAACTGTTTTACTACAGCACAAGGGACGAGGAATTACATTGAGCTTTATTTTATAACAATTCTATTTAGCTATGCAATTGGGAAAAAAACATAATTGCCAGAACACTCCATTCAACCTATCATTTTTGACAGTCTTTGGGGCTAGTATATATAATAAAAGGGTTCGGTGTGACAATAAATAAATTCAGAAGAAATTTGTTAAAATTACTAGTTAAATTATAACAATGATAATAATAATAAGTGATGGGTCAAGTGGTAGGATTTTATCAGTGATCGAGGCCAGAAGGCATCTAGTACCCAGGATATTTTGTTATGTAAGTTCCCATCTTGAAGTTCCGATGCGGATGTGGTTTTGAGGAAAACTCTGCTTTCACAGTGAAGTAGTCACCGAGGTTGTTAGAATCATAGCATCTGACATGTTCTCATACTGGAAGATATAAGTTGTGGGTGTGAACTGTTTGTCTGTAGCCATTCATTCTTACTGCGAATTGCTGTGTAGGAACTAGTGCAGTGGTGGCAAGTTATCTGGTGTATGATGTATGTTGTTGAACATGTGGCATGTCCAATGACGGGGAAGGTGTCACGTGTTCAATAACACACCAACTTACACAGCAACTCTCAGTCAGAATGAATGGCCATAGACAAACAGCCCATACCCACAACCTATACCTTCCCGTACCAGAATATGCCAATTACCATGATTCTAACAACCTCAATTATTGCGTTAAGGTGTGAGCAATCATAGTTTTCCCAAAACCACCACTGCATCAGAACAGAGATGGGAACCTGCATAACAAAATATCCTGGATAACACACACCCCTCTGGCCTTAACCACCAATAAAATCCTACCATTTGACCCATCACTCATTATAATTAGTGTCATTATTAGTATTATTTTTATGTAACTAGTAATAATTTCAACAAATTTCTTTGAAATTTATATATTGTTCACTTTAACATATATTCATTTTGCAACCAACTGCAATATATAGTCATATATATATTGTATTTTCTTACATATCAATAGGTCACTTCTTAACAGTTTACTGCATCACCTCCTTCCCAATTCTGACTTCTGCTGCCTAGCAAGTCAGGGGATAAACTTCAGCATGTGCACACCTCCTGAACCAAAAGTTCATTCCCTACCACATGAATAAGATTTTGAACCAAAATATTGTATATGGTTTTGTTCATCTTATATGTTTCTCACTCGTCTCAACCTTCAACTTTGGTGAGTGATGGGTTATTTTTCATATCCTTTGTTATTTGTATTGCTTAAAAGCGGTTACCTTTTTCCTTAGTATCATCAATATAAATAAACGTTAGTCTATCTTCTTCTATGGCACTTGTCAGGATCCGAAGGCGTATGTGGGGTTGCATATCGCCTAAGTCACCTGAACCAGATGTTGTCCAAAAGAAAGTTCTGTAACCGTGTTAAAACCTTTTATGCTAACTGATAAATAAGACCACAGTCGCCACTTGTAGTTTTAAACCCACCACAAGAAGGGTATTAAAGTATAAAATGAAAATCAAGAGTCAAAATCACTAAGTTATATTTTCCAAAAATCTTCAAGCAAATATTGTCATGGTACAGTTAGCAAAGCAATCGGATATTATCGTCACCAAAGATTACAAGTTGAGATCAAGAGCATTAAACCGCTTCTCCCCCAGTTGAAACAAAACAAAAGTTCGAAATTCACATGTCCATCCAAATTTTCAAAATGTCCGCCACTACGCGTCCTTTCCTCAGACATGCGCACTACTAGCCGCCATGATGTTCCATCTTGCCCTGACCACTCCGCGCGAAACCCGAACGTGCGTTCACATGCACTTCAACATCTAGACTGATCTATCGGCTGCCCGGTGTCTTCTTCCCGCTTTCTTATATAGGAGTTGCTCATGTGATGACGTATTTCTACCGTGTACCTCCGCGCTCTTAAACATACCCTACTGTTTGATCTAATAACTTTCTTAATACTAGGTTAATCTCAGCAAGAAAATGGTAAAAAGTGATGTGTGTTACTAGATGAAGTGTTTAGTGTCTGAATATTATGTTAATTTTGTCTCTCCAAAAACTTGTCGATATGGTTGATTTTCCCAAGTCTTACGGCTTTAGTCGAAGTTTTGTTATTTTTAAAATTGGTTGTTCTTATTAACGCGAAAGTAAGCTTAAAATATTATTCTCGATTTTAGGTTCTTCCGAAATATCTACTTTGTTTAAGTCAGTTAAGTTATGGTAAAACCGTTAATTCCTAACAATCGGTTGTGGCTACTATTTAGTTTTCATGGAATAACTCTGAAGTTTTATGGATTATTGAGCCGGAAAAATTATCAAAGTGTAGCCTGAATTTAACTGCTTATTTTGAAGTTTATCTTATCTCTGTAGCTGTTCTATCAGACACACAATAAATTATTTAGTGATTTACACGTGGATTTTATGTCGAGTGTTTTTAGGAAAATCATAACATCGGTACTATGGCTTCAAATTGCGAGGAATTAATATGTGTGAAGCTAAAGGAATTGATTGTCCCGGCAAACTATTTTATAACCCGGAATTCAAGTAGGCTTTTGAATAATAAAATGCTCAAGTTGGGTGTTCAATTTTACGTGTTCATATTATGTTTAAAAAATACTCAGAAGGTTGGAAATTATCTGATTTAATTGAATTTAATTCTCTCTATGGCTATTTTAATTTATTAGCTACTTTATATCGCGTGGCAATGTTCAAAATCCGTGTGGAAGCAATTTATGTGTGCAGTGTCTGTAACAAATTATTTCATGATCGGATTAACATTCTACAGGTTAGTGAAATGTCTTAAAATGTGTTTAGAAAATTAATTATGTGTGTTAGCTGGTATTTACATGTCCTTAGCGCTCTTGAAATGGCTTTAAAGTGCTGGATTAATTCCGAAAAGTTGACCAAATTGATCGATTTACCGGCGTCTATTTATTCACTGATATTTCATATTCTACAGACTGAAACTATTTAAAACCTATTAAAACTGAAATATTATTTTATTTACTGCTTGTTTTTCTACTTTTTAAAATCCTGAAACTACTTAAAAGACCAAAATTATTTAAGTGAACTGTTTAAGCAAAATGAGTATTAAAAATCCAATATAATTACTTCTTGTGGTTATTAGATGCTTTAAAACTATCAGAAACCTGTTAATTTATCTATTAGGCTGTCTCAGGGATTATTATTGCTGTTTTTGGAGCTTTAAGATGGTCAAGTTTTATTACAATGAATTATTTTCATTTCTGCTTCAGACTGTTATTTTATCATCCAGTTTATTTCTTTAAAAATCCTACTAAACTATATTTATTTCTGAAGTTATGGTTATAGTGAGTCTAGGCCTGTGTAATATAGGTTCTTTATTGTCTTTACTGTACTGAAATCTCTTCAGGAATACTAAAACTGGAATATGCCAAAATTTATGAGTTAGATTTTTCCTTTACTGAAATTACTTATTTATCTCTGAAATAATGTGTATTAAACATGATAAAAGGTTTATTTATGCATTCTATTTGCAATTATTTAACATTTACTTCGTTTAAATCTGCTCAAAACATCTCGCCAACCAACGTTAGTATCTGTTGTTAAAAATTTACTCCTATGGGAAATAACCTATTTCCTGCTGAACTATCATGTCTTTATGGCAATTTATAGTTTATTTATGCTGTGTATGTGTTATTTATTCACTTTATTATACCCGAAGTGCTGTTAACTTGATTTTACGTGTGGTATCGTGTACTCCAACTAACCTTAAACTTGACCGGATTCTAACGAAATATGAAAAATAGAACGAGGGATACCTTACACACTGCCGCTATTTTTGTTACAAATGTGGTTATTTTGTTTCACACAGGAACTAGTTGAGGGCACATATGAGGTAAAATAAAAAAGTAAGGAGAATTTTCCATCGCATCGCTGCGTCTGTCCGATGTAGCCGCGGCCATATTCACATGGTATATAATATACACCAGGGGTTTGTAAACCTAGGTTATCTTTAACACTGCTGACCAAGTTACTAATTTTAGTGGGTGGTCTATAAATTGTCTTAACTCCGTGTTGTGATAGCAGTCTACCTATTTTGAAACTTAGGGCACCCACAAACGGCAGAAACGCAAGGCCCTTGGTATCAATCTGATCTCTCCGTCGATTTTCCTTCTGTTCAAACGCACGAGTAATCTGTCCCTGATTATAACCATTATTTAAAAACATAATTACGTAGTTTTTCTCGGCGTTGCGAATATAAATAATTTTCTCGGGTGACTAGCCGAGTTATATGAGTGTTATAGTTAGAAGATGGCGCCGATGAATCAGTGCGCCGAAATATCGTGTAACTATAACACTCATATAACTCGGCTAGTCACCCGAGAAAATTATTTATATTATTTAAAAACGTTTTCCGGAGATAGTCCAATTCACCAGCCAGGCTATGTTTGTCACAAATCCTTTGTGCTCTGTGTACCAAGGTAGTTAATACAGAGTTTCGTTGTACATCTCAATTCTATCCATGAAAATATTCAGTTCACAATGGAATTGGAGGAGGACGGTTGCCTGCCATTTCTTGACGTGCTTGTTATTAAACGTGCCGATGGTTCGCTGGGACACACTGTGTATCGGAAGCCTACCCATACCGACTTATATTTAAATGCCAACAGCTGTCATCATCAACACTGATGTGGTTAGGCTGAAGTGCAAGCTGGACCAGAAAATTATTTTGCCAAATCCAAAAGGATTTTCACATGGCAATCTTTTTTTCTCCCTACAGTTTGTGGTTAGGTTGAAATGTAGCCTGGACCAAAAGAAAAATATTGGCAAAGGCACAGGGAAATATATAATTAAAGTTGACATTTGATAACTCGAGAACTAAGTGAGATATCAAAAAATTATATCCTTCACTTTCGATTTGTCTCATTGAGTTATATAAGAATCCATCATCAAATTGCAGAACCATTGATATCATAGAAAAGCTCAGTGGTGGTGTTTTTCGCCAAGAACTGTTGAATAAACAAAACGGTTTGTGGCGGTGCATTGTCGAGGAGCAAAACTCGCAAATTGCCTCAGTAAAGTTCGGGCAGTTTTCTTCTGACTGTCTAATGCAAATTGCTCAAATCATGTAAGTAGTATTTCATGCTGACGGAATTAACAAGCAGTAAAATTTTGCAATGAACTATTCCACTGCTGTAGAAGAAAATGGTTAGAAGATTCTTCACATTTGACAGGACCTGAAGTGCTTTTTTTGGTCTCAGCTCTTAAGAGAACTTCCATTGATATGGTTGAGCCTTCATTTTAATGTCATAAGCCAGTTATAATAAGTTTGAGCAAGTCTGGTTTGTCACCAATGATAGCAATCATTCAGCGATATTCTTTGTGGTTGAAAATTCAGTGTTTTTAACAAATTTAGCTACCAATCACTTCATTAGTAAAAATCACTTCAGCATGAGCCATATGAATCTCTTATTTCTTCAGCAATTCTTCTATAAGAACCACAATCTGTTTAATTATCACTGATGCCCAGACCTTGTGTCATCTTTGATGCGTTTTCAACCTTACTGTAAACATTTGTGCAATTTTAAACTCTTGGCTACAACACAGTATTGTCAAAGACCTCTGAATGCTTCATCACTCTTACTTATGTTTTTAACACAAAACTTCACACTAACTCCCTAATCCGATATTTTGCCCCACACAAAATCACAAAACGCAGTAAAGTACTACCTATAGCTTGGTCATTCGAGCACCAAACGCAAACCAAGCATCGCGGCTAACCAACAATTAATAAGTATGTTACTGCCAGTGATACCAACACCCAAAAAAATTCAACTCGATAAAAAAGATAGTGCACACACAATTTCAAAATTCTCGTTACTTTTTATCTCACCTCATATGATTGCTATGGATTCCAGATGTAAATATCAAGCAAAACAATTTGCTGCACACCCAATCTCCGTACACAAGATCAAATGGTATTTTGTGTACACAGTTGCTATTATCACTGTAGTAAAAAAATCCACAGTGGATTAGTTTACAAATACTTACAGGCGACATACAATTGAAAGCTTTTAGAAACACCTCATGAAACACTTGAAAGCATGGCTAACTGCTGATATAAAACTGGTACATGGCCTACTTTACAATTCAGAGTCACCACACAAAATAATATAGTTTGTGACATGACTGTCGTTGAGTACTGTCTTCTTTCTGGTCACAACATGTGAGTCTTCACTGTTTCTGTTTGTAGTTTTTGCCTCAAATCTTATAACAAGAATGTTATCCTGTAATATCTGTCTTCTGCAACAGTTAATTTTTGTCACTGTGACTTTCCGATCACATGATGAATATAATAGTGACGTTATTTTCCACCATCCCTAGTTTGAAAGAACAAAAATTAAATGTATTAAATATCACACAACAGGAGGTTGTTTAAAAGTAAAACAAGGAATAAAGTATTAAATTGACACATTCTGGGAATAGATTAATGAAAGATTATAACAAATGGAGGAAAAAGAAAACAATGAGGCATGTTTTAAGACATGCTGGGTTAATTAAATTATTAAAGGGTACAGTTCTGAGGAAAGACTTAAATAGTGCAAAACTATGACGATAGTACAGTAGAGCATCGATAATGAGAATATCAATTATCCAAACAACTACTTTAATTTTTTTTTCTTTTACAAATTGTGCACTATTTTAGAGGAGTGTCCACATTGTTTCCATTTGCAGTAAACCTTTGCACTTGTTTTGTTCTGGAATTCCACTAACAAAGAACTAGGTACAATTAGTTTAACCCATATGCCTTTTGTTTGTTACTGTACATCGCCACAATATCCTCATAACCAACCGGACAGTGGCTTTGATGTTGAAAATGTCTGTTGCATGGACGTATCCAGCGAGAGGCAGAGGGGGGCTGCTGCCCACCTCCCCTTAGAAGAAAAACCAAGTTGCCTTTAGTACACTTCTACGAGTGAAGAACTGGCTCAGGAGCACTATGGGAGAGGAAAGAGTGACTGGATGATGCCCCTGATGAGTGTGAATGGAAATTTCGTGAAAGTACACCGTTAGATATTGACAAAGTTACTGAAACATTTTCTGAGAATCAGAGACAATTAATGTTTACATAAAAAACTATAATTGAGTTACAATCTTAATTAACTACATCGTATTTCTTGGATTATTATGTTAATCAATAATAAAAATAGTTTCCTCAATATTTTGCAATAAATTGTCGTTTCTGTCCCTCCCACCCAAATCTTCGAAAAAATATGAGTTGCCCCCCCTCCCCCCCAGTTCTGATCCTGGATACGCCCTTGGTCTGTTGTAACCACAACGCAACAACAATTGCTGGTAATTTCAAAATGGCCATGTTCAAGCTGCTTGTTTGTTATTTATTTTCTGCGTACATGGGTTCTGTCAAATTTACTGTCTTATACTAACATTATATGCCTATAATGCCATTGTGTTCATTTTCTAAATGACTCCAAAATGAAGCAGCCTAAAATAAGAGAATTTTTTGCTAGGGATATGCAAAATTATTAGGTTCCTGATGTAATTTCATAGGCAATATAAAAAAAAGAAACTATACAAACCGAAAAAACACAAATCAAATATCCGACCCTCGGTCCCAATTGGTTCAGATTATTAATGCTCTACTGTATAAGAAGCACATTATACAACTGTTACAGTGTACATGAGAAAAATTAGCGAAAGGTAGGGAGTGACATAGGGTTTGGCAGCCAATTAACAGAGTTTTGATTTGGTGCACATGCACTTTTGTCATGGCTAACTAGACTAATCCAGTAATCCTACCAGGTGAAGCAGACCTACAGTTCAACGTGGAACCTGAACCACGGAAGTGTTCTAGATACACACTGCATAGCAAGCTGTTCCAGAGATGAAGCTCAGGCTAAGGGCCTTTGAAAATCTCTGCTGAGATAGGGATCTTAATTGGGGATGTTTTGATCTCTAGTCAGATGCCTTAACCATTGAGCCACCGAATCAATCAGGGTTAATAACGCAGGCCAAGAAATATGAAAAATACAGTGTCTGTGTTGAACAAGTTTTTTTTTGTTTCTATAACAGAAAGCAGAAACAGTAAATGCTATAAATTGATGGTTAATTAATATAATCTTAACAACAGCTTTCTTAAATACATAAATATAAAGTATTCATATTCTGAAACTTAAGTCTAGCTTGCCATAGTTGGCTTCAGTTCAGTCTTATTTAAAGATTATGTATTACATTTATTAGAAAAAAAAATCCAAGAAAGAAGGAATAAGTAAGCCAAGTAAAACAATCTGGGTTTATCAAATTTACAATCATAAAACTTAACAATACCATGCAGGATCATGAATGAGATAATAAGCCTTCAGATTACTAAAGTAAATTCACACAACTGACGGATGTATCAGTACTGCTGCAGGTGGTACGAGTTAGATAACTATGTACAAATGCTGTAAATGGATAGTGTCAAAACCTTCAAGCACTTTCCATGAAATCTGGGGCAGCATTTGTAAATATGCTGTCCCTTTGGCCTTACAGTGAAAGATTATTATAACAACCAGTCACCAAGATTACAAAGGGACGTAACACAATTGCAGAGAGTCTAAGTACTGATCACATCACTCCAGCAGATCATTATATATTTCTCATCACTGGCTTCTCTAAATAGACTAACAAGCTAAATAATAATTTAAAAAAGTAAAACATCTCACCAAAAACATAATTCAATGCTGAATTCCAGTAACCACCATCCAATTTTAAAGTATTTTTTTCAATAGCAATTAGATCTATTGTTGGCTGAAACCAAAATGAGATTATAGGATCAAAAACACAGCAAATGCAGTTTAATAATCTATGTGTGCTCTAAGACAAGGTCTACAACATGGATCAAAAGCAAATTATGCAGTATTTGATTATTTCATCACCAGTTAATAACTAGATCCAAATTTGAATCAAAAAACCTTTAAACAGTAAAAATTAAATCTTAAAGTTAAAAGGCCAGATAAATACAACTTAATTAATTGAACATTGGATGCCATCTGTTGCAGAAAGAAGACCTATTCAAATCAAACCATTATAAGAATGGTACACTGTGTCTAAGGAAAGAGCAGAAACTGCAAAATAAATATTATTCTATTGCTTAAAGTAACCAAAACGCTTTTCTATATATCCATTGTCAAATGAGTTTGTGTGGGTGCTGTATGTTTGAAGGGGAATCAAATATAAATGAGCCTTTTTCAAAATATATATACACTTTCCAAAATAAATTCTAATTTACATTTTTCTTATTTTTCCACCTAGTTCTTCTCCTTATCTATGCACTTCCTCCAATGGTCTGGTAATCTTTTACTTCCAGTATCATAAAAATTTTGGAGACATGTTTCAAACCAACTTTATAAGAACAGCTGCATAGTCTCATTCATTCTGTCACCAAGTGCTTCCTTGAATGGCCTAAACATACGGAAGTGGATGTTCTAGGACATTCCAGCACATGTCAACCAACTGTGTTTCTGATGTGATGTGCTGTCTAGTGTTGCCATGGAGAAGCAACACATTTCTGATTGGAATACCGCACCTGTTGGACCATTGGCATCTCGATCTTGGTCTAAGACAATCACAATAACAGTAAATTGATGGCCTGGTGATAGGGTTTCTTATCGGCTGCACAATAAGACACTACTGTAGACACCTAGCCTAACCCAGTAATCCTACCAATTATAGGAGACCTACAGGATAACGTTGAATCCAAACCATGGAAGTGTTCTGCATTCTGGGATACGAACCGGGGACCTCGCGATTTCCAGTCAGTTGCCTTAACCACTGAGCCAACAGGCTGCTCACAATAACAGGTAGCACTAATAGATTGAAGTTCTTGAAGAAAATCAAAATGCAGAACGCCTTACAGTGCCAGAACACTATTGCCAAGACCTTCCCTAGACAGTATCAACTTTGATTTCACCAGTGCACCTTCGTCACCCCATACCGGTCCTCTTAAAATCAGGTTCTACTGATGAACCCCTGTCTCATCACACATAATGATTTTTACTTTCCCCTCATACCTCATTAGAGATCATCAAGAATTTTCAAACTGCACAGCTTTCTGCTCCACATTCAGCAACGTTGGGCCCATTGAACTGACAATTTTTGGAATGCCAACTCATTGTGAATGTTTATTGCACACCTCCATAGCTGATCGGAGGTTCCTAAGAGATTTTAAGAACAATTATGTGCTGATGACCTTTGACGAGTTGTCGACTGGCCTGTGTTCTGCGGTGTGATGCTGCTGCAGGGACGGCGCGGGTCTACAATGTTTCCAACACATTCCTGTCCTCTCTTTAAATTTGTTATACCACTGTTTTGCTGGAACCCATGAAAGGGTTCTTTCTCCAAACTGTGGGACCAAATGAACCCGAAATTTCAACAGCATTTACGTTTCTGCTGATGAGTACCTTAATAATAATATGTTGTGTAACTGCAGGTTGTACACCTTTCTCATTCATTGTGATTGTTACTGAGAAAAAGAAGCATGTGGTGCACCAACACTATTACTACATGACCCCCTCCACTTTACAAACCGTTTTAGGCTCCTCACACCACCAAAAAACATGCAATTTAAAAAGGCTCATTTATAGTTGATCTACCCTTGTAAAGAACTTAGTTCTCAACCTGAAGTTTGCTTCGATCCACCAGAAGACAAAGAAATTAGTCTGTGGGAGAGGCCATTACTTTTCTCCAGGACCTACAGTTTAATGTGGAATATGTACAACAGAATATTCTGGCATACCACATATGATCAAAGCGCAGACTGTTAAACTTCCTGGGCATACCAGGAGTCACACACAGAACCTAAAATTTCAAAGGCAAGCACCAAGCTATAAGACTGCTCAAAAATAGTATGTAGTCAGTCATTTTATCTACCACCTGATTACCCTTAAATCTGAAAAAACTACAGGGGATTTCCAAATTAATATGGTGGTTTGAGCATTTGCAGAATTTTTATTCTGATAACACCTAGTTTGCAGTGTACTGGTGCAAAAGAATGAAGTTCTAGCAGTATCACACAATTCGGTAATACCAAAAAAAATATCTACTTGTTTGAAAAGACTAAAGGCTGACAAGAGTTTCGATGCAACTATCACCCATTGCTAAACCCAAGACAGGATGAAAAAATTAACGTGCTGTATTGTCTGAACAAAAAAAAAAAATAAAAATAATTGAAAAGTATCATTTAAGAAGATTTTTTAAATCAGTAAACACTGTACAAGTCACCACGCATGGAAACAATATTGCTTCCAGAATTAATAAAATGTTAATCTTGGTGTTACCGAATCTGTCATGCTGTGATGTCACACAGACTGCCTTCACTGCTGGATTAATGGCCAAAGAAATTAATGCACAGTAGAGGTTTATTTAATAACAGTTCTATTTAGTTAAGCATCCACAAAGAAATGAGTTGCAGAAAAGCATGTAATGCATTTAAATTAACATATTAACACAGCTGGGCAGAAACCTGTTAATCAATAATTAAATAAGTTAACAAAATTGAAAAATTTAAATTTTAAGTTAACCTAAAAAAATCATTAATGCTCTTCTTAACTTCCGTTAACTTTAGTCTGTTACATTGTTGGCGTCATTTCGTTTGTTTGATTAGCGTGTTACGGCACAATGGTATGTTCAGCGAGTCGAATAGTGAACAAATTAGGTAATGCAAAGTGTAAGTAATGTAACTGTTATGGTAAGCAAGGCGTGGGTGTGAGCAGGAACGCTAGGGTCATTAAGCATTTGTATTTTACATCTGCTGGATTTGAGATGTGTAACCGGTTGGTTACACATCTCAAATCCAGTCAGTGATTGATTTTAATATAGTCATATAATTTAATGTTTTTACTATTATAGTGCCACTTTTTAGTTTGTGTTGCTTTGGAGTTTGTTAGCGAAATTAATGAAATTGATATTTGTTACATGATTACAACATAGAAACTGTTAGTGAAAGCAGCAAGATTATAAATAGCAAAGAGAAGATTAAAAATCCTTGGCCACATTTATGTGGTAATATTGCATTTAAATCAAGGTTGGTAAAACAGTTGAAATAAAAATTCAAACTGTGTTTGCCTAAACTTTCTGCAAGACTCACATTTCTAGCCTTAATAATCTTAAACAACACACTAGTAGGAAGCAACCATCCAAATTTTTTGAGATTGGAAAAAAATGAAAGCAGGATCAACTCATTGGAAAAGGAAATACAATTCAAACCCATCATCGTATGCTGGGGATTCTCCTGATGTAGATAGCAGCCGAAGTCTTGTTTTCCATCACCATCAGCTAACAAAAGGTTAAGTCAACAAAGCATTGGTGAATCTTTTGGCAGTGTTGTCACCAACAGCAGCATATGTCAGCTGGTCTAGACCAATTAACTTTAAACTTTTTCACTGCCAACATGATTTCACTATATGTTGTAGAATCTGACGGACATTGGGTATAGGTGTTGTTGATGGTTAACTGTTAACAGATAACCGTAACTTGCATTAAATTTGCAAAAATGTAACGCTTTAACGATTATCGAAGTTAACTTTTTAAGTAGCGGAGTAACGATTAACGAAGTTAACTATTGGCTTAAGAGTGCCCAGTTATGCATTTTAATATTAACAGTTGCTTTTTATTTATTTACATTTGTTCAATGTAGATTATTTCTATAAATTCTTACCCCCCCCCCCCCCAACTAAGATGATTCTTTTAATTTTTGAACTACAATGTTAACAGATGTTTTGATTATATTGAAATTTAGCCTGAGTCAGAATGACAACTGGCATTTGATATTAAAGCAGAGAGCATTTATTAATTTATTTATTTGAATAATTTGTTTCCTTGAATGCCAAATTACTTTGTATGAATGAAAGTAGTTCCACACTGATCACATCAGTTTGGCCTAGACCAGGGGTGGCCAACATCATTTTTCTGGCCTGTAAGATTCATCAAACTTTTATTTTATAATGGCCAAAGTAGTGAAAACCAGTGTATTACAAAAAATACATTATTTGGGCACCCATATATTCAAAAATTAACTGTCAAAATTAACTTTTATTTTATAATCATATTCTTGCGAATATATCAGATATTGTCAGCATCATTATTATTGTTATTATATTATTTATGTTTACATGTAAGAGTAATAGTAAACACATTAATAATTATTCATTGTGTTTCAATTTTTTACTCCAAATATGTCTATAGTGGGACTAAATCTAATATGGGTATAGATAATTTTATATGCAGCCCGTGGAGTTATGATGCATTTACAAAGTGGCCCGCGAGATCATTTGGGTTGGCCACCCCTGGCCTAGACCATGATTAAAACTAATATTATGCGGCATATCATAAGTTGTCAAGATTTATTTTTAATTTCCTTCACTTTCACAGATGCAATATTTCAGCCACATGTAGTTACGTCAGCCATTCAAACTTAGTAAAATGGATGTGAATCACGAAAAAAGTAAGAACTCTTGAAGATTTTGGATTAAGTTTATATTGTGATGGATGATGTCACTAACATGCGATACAGTGCATGTATTAATTCACATATGATAGAGGCTTTGATTTTATAGTGGTAATAGTTTGTGGTTAGGTTGGGATGCAACCTAGACCAGGATGATAAACTTTAGGTAGAGCTTAAGGCGCAAATAATCGTATTAAGCATAATTATATACCAATTTTAAATGAAATTGAATCTTTCTGATACAGCATAAGTTACAAGAAATTGTACTGAGCATTATTAAATAATAATTAAGCAACCAGAAACTACAAGAACACACCGTTCAACCAATCATTTTTGATGGGCTTATATATATAATTTTGTGCATTGCCCTTAGTTGTGAAAATAAAAACTGTGGCCGAGCTCACACAGGCACCAGCAGTCAACACAGCAACATGAATAGCCATTAAGATCAGAAAGATGGTGGTGCGAGTGCAAAAACATCAGCGAAAATTTTAGTAGTGGGAAAGAAAATAATCATAAGAAAATAAAAGGGACATAAATAAGTGGTCAAAACATACCATACTGTGGAGACCTCGCGCCCCACATGTTGAGCAATTCGGCGGTACGTCCATCCTGCGTCCCGCATGCCCACTATACGCCCTCGCTCAAAGTCCGTCAACTGCACATACGGTTCACGTACACGCTGTCGCGGCATGCTACCAGTGTTAAAGACTGAGATGGAGCTATCCGTATGCCGCGGAAAACTGGCTGACACTGACTGCGGCGGTGCCCAACCGCTGCGCAGCTAGCGCCCTTCGACGGCCAACACTGCTGTTCCTGGTGTGTCCGCTGTGCCGTGCGTTTGATCATTGCTTGTACAGCCCTCTCGTAGTGTCCGGAGCAAGTATGGTGGGTCTTACACACCAGCGTCAATGTGTTCTTATTTCAATTTCCAGGAGTGTACATTGCATTTGTCACCTTCAAAACAGAAAATTGCCGTGAGAAATCATTTTTAGGAATGGTTATCCAAAACATATTATAAAATCAGTAAATTTTAATACAAATATACGAACAGCAAATGTTAACAATTAACTTCAGGATGAGATGGGTGTAGTCTTTCCTCAACACTTTTTTTTACCGATATTTGAGTAATGCCATTAATATGTGGCAAAATCAATATCCAAAAAGGGCTGTAGACTTAGGAAAAAGCACATCCTTTAATTTACTTTTATTTGCTGATGTTCTATTGGTAATAGAGGATCCTTAAAATGGATAACATAGAGCCCACCACAAATTTCACATATGTTCAGAGCAATAAAACCCGAAGATATCCACAAACAATACAAAAATAATATTAGAGAAAAATGGCTACCTGGTTGAACAAGTTTCACACTATAATTGCCTTGGTTGTGACACTGAATATAGTGTAAGCAAAGATATTGGTAATAAAGTGAACAAGTATCAGATGTGTGGAATGATAGCTAAATCTTTAGAAAACAAGACATATAGAGAAAGATGAAATTCCTATGCTTCTCTATGAAAGAGAAGGTTCGGGCGCAACGCCAGGATCCCAAGAAGAAAAGGTGTTATCAGAATGAAATTTGGTACACAAGTTTCTGAGAAAGTATTATTTGAGAAAATGTTTCAGGTAATGTGAAAAACAATGTACCTAGTGTAAGAATAAGTCGACACTAAGTTACCATTACAGAAATGGTAAAAGTATGTTGATATTTCATATATGTTAAAATCATCCTTGTTACAAATGTTTCTTACAACGTATTGATATGCCTTGCTGTAGTTTCTTACTACGTGCTTCAGGGTTCATGTCCGCATAAATGTGAATTCTTTTCATTTAAGTTCTAAAGAAGAACTAAGATGGCGGCCATGCGAATATTAAAATCTCATGCTAATATCTGTCATACATTATTTATACGAATGTAAAAATCTCAGTGCAATATGTCTGCCATAATAACTGAAAGGTTTGTATCATATGCCGCTACATGTTCTCTACATTCCAAATTAATGCAGAATGCAATTTCTCTCATATAATGAATTTTGAAAAAAAAAACATTTTTGCTGTGTAATAACTTGTAACAAGATACCCATATTTCAGATAACTGTATATATATATATCTGATACATTTGATAGCTTTACGTGAAACATTTCCTCAAAGAACATGTCCTCAGGAACATGTGTAAGCCTACCAAATTTCAGACTGATAGCAAAGTTCCTTCTTGGGATCTTGCTGTTGCTATTGACCCAAAGAAAGTTGGGTTTTTTGGAGATTGAGATTCCATTGTAACAACATTCACTAATGGTGTCATAATACTGCTGTAGTTAGTCGGAAGTTGTATTATTTTCAAGCAATAATTCCGCTATAATATATTGTGGACCATTATTTTCAAGCAGAAACTAGGTTGTAATAAGCCCTGGACCAGCATGACACCATTAAATGTACTTCAAAAAGGATTTCTAGCAGTGTCTTGCTTTTGTCTATTGCAGTATTACGATGACATTTCCTTGCAGAATTCGCAATCTCCAGTAATCCCAGTGAGTCTTGGGTAATGATGAGAAGAGGCAAAAGCCTCATACAAACAGCAGAGATGACATTCCGAAGATCTGTAAAGGGATGCACAAGCCTAGATCTACTAAGAAATGCTGCAGTAAAAGAGTTGAAAATACAAAATATGAATGGCAAGACAGAGGAACATAGGAGTAACTCGATAGACCATATGGGCTATATCGTGTGATGTGGCTACTGTAAATGTAGACTCACACAATGCACAAGATAATATGATTCTGCATTCAATGGATGATTCATGATTACCAATGGAAGCAAACCAATAGAGTCTGAAAGGTAGACACAATATAGGTAGACCAAGGAGCTATGTTGCAGCATTTGCCAGATACATTTTTACACAAGGCATTCTCTGGTACACAGATGTTTCGAAAATAACATATGCTGCCACTAGTGTCTAGTGTGTTGGTGTGTAATCCAGAATGGTTGGGGTGAAAATAGACTATGCTGCAAGAGAGCCAAATTAATATTTATTATTTACTGTAGCTAAATTATTTCTGTATTAAATATATTCATACGAAAAAATATTTTTTGGAAATAGGTATCAGAAATCGCATTCTATCAAATATGTTAGTACTGCCTTATGGAATTGAATAAATTGGTTTAATTCAATATTGCACTACCTGAAATGGCAACACATCAGCAAGCTGTAGTGGTTACGTTGAAATACTGTCTGGTTCTGAATGCTAAAAATAGACATACTGCATACATTTTTGTTCTACAGAAATTAGTGCGGTACGTTTGTCCAGCCCAAGAAAACGGCTACTTTCGTTTTACTAATACTTGAAGCTGTGCCTGGGACGTCATACATAGCAGTGGTGGAAAGTGTTTGCATTGTTAATTTACGTGTGTTGTAAAGTTGTAGCAGTATCGTGATCTTGATTTAAACAGATTTTGCACTTGTGACAAAAATGCTGGCGTTCCCAGCCAAAGAACACATTATACCACACGGATGAAACTATTTTCTCCACCATGCGTAGTATAAATTCTAACATACCTCTCTAGTTAAAAGTAGGAACGATGTCCTTCTATTAAACTCTGAAAGCCAAACAGGTCGCTCTCCATAAAGGACAAAGCTATTACCAAGCATATTATAAAAATTCAAATCTGTAACTGGCTATCAATACAGTTAGATCAAAATCATTTCATATTATACTGTTCAGTAAAATATCGCAGCATTTAATAAAACAGGCGTAATCACCATCCTAAACTTATTAAATCATCACACATTCATAAGCCTGAAGAATGTAGTTATAACAGTTTCGCAAATTTAACACAAACGCTACATCAACAGTTACTATTTTAATTTAAGTGAAATTTCAATAAAACGTGAAAAATATATCACAACGAAGCAGATGTTCTAAATTTGAAGAGGTTATGTTACTATCATTATTATTTCATTAGGGCTAAAAAACACACAGATTCATCAAAACCCACTATACCTACCTCCTATACTGCGTGGGGGGGAAAAAAAACCATCACTCTAGATCAGGGGTCCCCAAAGTGGTCGGTATCGACCCCTGGGGGTCGATAAGAGTTCTCCGGGGGTCGATTAATACCCTGGGGTCGAAAGGGGGTCGATTGATAAGAGGATCAATTAAATTGTTTAGGGGAAAAATGGGAATATTCCAACAAAAATCCAAAAAACTGACTACCTCCGTTATAATTTAAGTTTTACCGAAGCCTGCGTCGCTTTTGGTATGTGTTAAGGAGAAAACATACTGGAGCGGAGAGCATAGCAACGACGAGAGCGAAGAACAAAGCAGCGAAAACAAATAAACCAATTGGATTGTTGCGGTGAGGTAATAATGGAGCAAAGCTTAGCATTTAAATTGTTTGATTTCGCCGCTTTATTCTTCACTCACATTGCTGGTTTGCTAGTGGTCATTCCTGTGAGAAACGAATGTAGACCAATTTACGAATTGTATCTCTTGGACATGAAATTCTACATTTTCGAAAAATAGGAAGTTAGCTGAAATTATCAATTAAGACAGGCATCTCTCATGTCTGTTTACACACCAGGGGTCCCCAAAGTGGTCGGTATCGGGATAAGAAAGAAGTTCAACATCACAATTACTTTATTTTAGCTAAGCTACGTGATGAACTCAACTAGTATTAAAACTTTATTTTTTATTTACTTCGGGTATTTAACGTTTTTATATTCGGGAGGACGCCGGTTCGAATCCCCTTTGGGCATACGGATTTGGGATTTCCATGGTTTCCCCAAATCACTCAAGGCTAATACCGGGATGCTTCCTCCAAAACACCATGGTCGAATTCCTTCCAGTTCCTTGTCCGCAGTTCCATCCCGCCTCTAATGATCGCGCTGTCAACAAGACGTAAAGCCACAGAGAAAAGGGGGGGGGGGGGGAGTGAACGCTGCTGGTTCATTATACACAAATTGCACTGTTAAACTCTAGTATGGTTTCCGCTCTATGTATTGTATATCTAAATGTAGATTTTGTCCTTTACATAGAAAATATCGTAAACCATTAAATTTAGATACTTCTTTTTTATCTTTTTCCTATCTAATTATATTGAATAGGTTACTTTTAGATGTAATTATTATTCCTTCCAAGGCTAGATATCTATTGTTAGCAAGAAGTAGCAACAATGCACTCTGAGAAAGAAGAGGGAGATCTTTATATCTCGTGCGGTAATAAGTTGCGTCTCTTACTGCTGCTGTTTTGTTGTGCCACGATCGTATCGTGTTGTTCATATTATAAATCTGACTTTAATACCTACAATGTCGTCTACCAGTGCTAAGAAGAAATGCAGACAATATTCACACGAGTATTTGAAATATGGTTTTGTGCAACCTTTGCTAATGAAACTATTCCTATGTGCTTTTTATGTGAAAAAACTTTCAGCAATGATGCTATGAAGCCGGCGAAAATGAAAGACCACTTGGAAAGGATCCATTCTGATAAGAAAAACAAAGAATTTGAGTATTTCAAAATGCTAAAAGAGAAATTGAGAGATCGGCCATATTTAAGTACTTATTTGAAGTCATCTGCTAGCGCTGATAGTGAAGGAGGACTGAGGACATCCTACAGCATCTCTCTTAACATAGCAAAGAAAGGCAAACCGTACACTATTGGTGAAGAGATTATAGTACCAGCTATAAAAGATGTAATTGAAAATGTTATGAAGAAAGACTCTCAACTATTTTTAAAGTGCATACCATTGAGTGCAAATACTGTGCAGCGACATATAGAGGAAATGGCCGATGATGTGGAAAGATCTTTGACCTCCGAGTTCCAGCATTGTAAGTTTGCTATTCAACTTGACGAATCAACTTTCGAAAGTTCAAATCTTCTCATGGCTTATGTTCGGTTCCATAGTCCATCCCTGAATGACACTGTTGATGAATTTCTGTTTGCTAAATATCTTCAAACTGATTCAAAAGGTGAGACAATTTTTTTATGTTTGCAAGATTATTTGAACAAGCACAACATTCCTTTCGGGAATATTACTGCAGTAGCTACTGACGGTGCACCTGCTATGGTAGGCCGTTATAGAGGATTTTTCGTCTTTCTGAAGGAAAAAGTTCCTAATGTACGTACCGTTCACTGTGTCCTACACAGGCAGCATCTTGTAGCCAAAAAATTGAGTGGCGAGCTGCATGATACTCTAAAAGTGTGCATTAGGTCAATTAATAAAATTAAAGCTCATCCTCTCAATTCCCGACTGTTTCCGAAGTCATGTGAAGTAAATGATGAACCTTTCAATCAATTACTTTTGCACACTGAGGTAAGGTGGTTGTCAAGAGGTGATAGTTTGCAGAGGCTTGTTGACTTGTACGACTCGTCTGCAGAGTTTCTTAAGAATGTGGATCCATTACTCTGTGACGAGTTAAATCAGTGCAAGAACCATCTGTTCTATTTGGCAGATCTTTATTCGAAATTTAACGAAGTACAGAAGCGTTTGCAAGGAAAAAATGTTACAATTGTTCAAGCTCGAACAATTATAATGGCCTTTCAACTAAAAATAGACCTGTTAAAATCTTCACTGGCACGTAAAGATTTAAAATATTTTTCAAACTTTCGACTACTAAAAGAAAATGAAGAGATACCCGACAGTGATTTGGAGATATATGTTAAACATCTCGATAAATTAAGAGAAGGCTTCAAAGCACGTTTCGAAGACTTGGAGAACATGCATGTTCCTGAATGGTTTGCATCTCCATTTGATGTTAAAATTGATAATGAAGGTAATGAACCTGGCTTAGAAGATGAACTGATTGAAATCTGGAAGCTAACGCGTTGTTTAAAAGTAAAAACCTCAGCGAATTTTGGAGCGATAACAATATTGCTACAAAATATCCCAAGCTCAGAGCAGAAGCCGAACCTTTCTTACTTGCATTCCCAACTTCATACATGGTTGAAGCTGGCTTTAGCCACGCGAACGCTATTTTGACAAGACAGAGAAACGGACTGAACTTGGAAAACCGTGGTGATTTGTGACTAAAACTTAACAATTTTCAACCGAACATCAGTAATTTTGTTGCTACCCTTCAGACCCATCCATCTCACTAATATCAGATACTTTAATAAAAAGGTATGTAAACTTATTTTTAATGTTTTCAATAGTAGTCGTAAAATGGCAGATGTTTCTTTTTTATCGATTATAATTTATTTAAATTTTCAATTATTATTTTGTGTTTTACATTTTATGACACTTACGGCTATAGGCTAGTTTCCATCTATCTATAATTTTGTTATTATTTTTTATGATAATAATAGCAGTGTAAAATATCGCCTTTTCTGTTAGTGTTGTTGGGTGGATTTTTTAAGGTGTGGGAACTATAAATATTTTACTTGGGTTGTTATGCAAGTCTCCTTATTGTTTAACATCAGAAATGCTATTAATGATATAAAATTTTCATCATTGGCGGATCCAGGAATTTTTCGAGCCGGGGCAAAAACTGTAGGAATGCCGCCCCTTGCAACATTATTTGCAGCTTCCATTTTTGCCGTCTGACCCCAAGTGTCGCTGCCTCGATTGTCAGCCAAACTCATTGTTGTCGCCGCCCAGCGCCCAGTGTACTAGTAGAGCTAATAAAAGGTTTCCGCGACTTAAATCGCCGCCCTTCAAACACGATTTTGCCGCCCCCTCCAAGTTGGCACCCCGGTGTACACCCCCCCCCCCCCAGATCCGGCACTGGTTTTTATTAAACGTTTAATCTGGGGGTCGATGAGAAGATAAATGTTCTATGAGGGGGTCGAAGTGATGAAAAGTTTGGGGACCCCTGCTCTAGATCTAAAAACTCCCAACGGAACACAGACCAAAGATGGTATTGAACAGATTGAATTTTCCCGCCATAAATGGAGGAAGGAAACCATGATTTATCCATGGATTTATCCCGCATGGTTTCCATGGAGGAAGGAAGGAAATATATGGAGGAGAAGTGACGTTAAATCGGTGAAGCAGGCTCTAAACTCTCCCGCATGGCGGCAGCAACGGTATTGCGCTTCCAAACATTGCAATGTTCCCAGTATATCCCGAAAACTAAGCAAGATATCGAAAAATTTTATTCTTTATTTTCGATTTGTCTCGTCGTGTTACGTAAGAATCGATCATTAAATTTAACATTTGCGAAATTTTTCTTCTCCATTTCAACTCAAGAAACCTCACTTTTGATACAGTATATCTCTAGAACTAGGTGAGATATCGAAAATTTTTATTCTTTATTTTTCATTTGTCTCGTCTTTTTAAATAAGAATCCATCATCAAATTTGACTTTAACCAATTTTTTCTTCTGAATTTCAACCAAAACCATTTCACATTTGGGACAGAATATCTCGAAAACTAAGCAGAATATCAAAAAATTTTATTCTTCATTTTTTTATTTTTTTATTTGTCATATCGAGTTATGTAATAATCCATCACCAGATATCGGCGTCACCTTTATCCTAGAGTCCCCTTGAGGTTTTTGTACATATTCCCCGTGTCTGTATGGAAGCGGCCATGCCCCCTCCACTCCGGCCATGCCCCCCCCCCCCACTCCTCCTCCGCCCTGCTTCACTTCAATGGGTGGTGAAGGTCTCTTGCGTCGTCTCCATATATTTCCTTCCTCCATGGTTTCCATGATGGTTTCCCGCATGGAGGAATATTCCTTCCTCCATGGTTTCCCGCTGCTTCGCATTCGTGTGCTTTGGTATTACCGATTTTATTCTGTGTTAAATATTGACGTAGACCATGGACGTAGACCGACATGAATTGTAAATGTCTTTTGAAAACTTTCCGTCTTTTTAGTTATATCAAAACATTAGGTTCGGTTTTCATACTAATATCGCAGAGTTTTGTTTCATTCATATTACTTTGCAAAAAGTTCATTCAATAAAAGAATGCGGCTTAGTTTACACAACTTATAACGATATACATGCACAATAGATGCGACTGGAAGGCTGTGGTTTCCAGCCGCCAATGTTAAAATCTGTTACTTCTTGAATAGTTCTATACATGAAGTTCTACCGCTAATACCACACATAATTATTATTACTCGCTTTTGGGCTCGGAACACTTTGTCTCTATGAGTAGAATTAGCCCAGAATATTATTCCATATGACATTAAGGAGTGAAAATATGCAAAATAAACTAGTTTCCTCATACAGGTATCATCTAGAGCTAAATTATACGTTTTGCAAATGTGTTTGCACCCAATTCCTTTCGTAAGTCGGCGTTAGGGGGGGGGGGTAACTAAGCGGATCAAATGTACCCGGGCCCACCTGCTGTGGGGGCCCCCAGGCCTCGAAGCCAACATGTACCTTCCAATTTAAATTATAGTCAACATGCAAACCTACAAATTTCACACACTCTACCTCCTGGATGGACTAGCATGCAAATTTTATGTCTATATCTGTATGATTTACTGAATTGTATATTTTGAGTTTTACCAAAGTAGCTGTAAACCATTTATTAATAGGGTCAAATACATAATTGGAAATATGTTCTGTAGGTAATATGGAGTATCTTCATTTTTATGCTTTGTGTCATATACAAGTTGATCAAATTTTGAGTTTTCAGATGCAACAAAGGGTTGATGATTTATACATATTAAAAACAATAGTGGTCCCAGTATAAAACCCTGAAGTACTCCTGAAAAATTTCAATTCGGAAAACAGTGCACCACATAACACAGCGTTAAAATGTTCCAGTTAAACTTTCTGTTTTCTATTCAGAACATAAGAACTAAACCATTTATTAAGATTGCCATCTACAGTCTACACCATATTACTTAATTTCTGTATCAGAGTTTCATGATCAACACAGTCAAAAGCCTTAGATAAAGCACAGAAAAATCCCACAAGAAATAATTTATCATTTATTCGTTGTAAAATATTGTCAGTGAATGTAAATGTAGCTTCTTCTGTTGAATACCACTTTTGAAAACCGAATTGTGTCAGCTAGAATATTATTATTTTTAAGGTATTGGTAAAATCTATTCTACATTGATTTCTCAAAAACTTTGGAGAAGGCAGTTAGTAATGAAATAGAATGATAATTTGATTCAACTGACATATCCCCCTTTTTATAGAGTGGTTTAACAACAAAACACTTAAGATTTTGTGGGAAGGTACCCTCAAGTAATGATATATTAAACAGATACCTTAGTATAGTACTTAATTCTGTGGAGCACAGTTTTATTATCTGCTGGAAATCACATCATAACCACCCGAGTAGGAAATAATAACTTTCCATATATCTTCTGGAGTAGCTAAATTTACAAACATAGTGTCACATTTTTTAGGGAAACCTGTATTGACGAAATCCATACTATGTGTCTCTGAGCTATTGGCTTTTAATTTATCAGCAACAGATCAAAAAATTTTATTAAATTTATCAGCAATTGAAATATTATATTCTACTGAATTTTCATGATATAAATCTGGCTTGATTATAATTAATTTATTACAGTGCTCCATATTGTTTTAATATTATTTACGGAGCCAATAATTTTATGTAGATACCTATTTTTAATCCTTTAATAACGTTTTTCCGTATTTTGCAATATCGCTTGTAATATGTTTTAACATTAGTATCGTGACTGTTCCAAGAGGCTATATAACTTCTTTTAACAAATGATTGATTTTCTAATGCCCATATTTATCTATGGTTTTTGTTCTTTTTGAGAAGCATGACGCCTTTTCATTGGGAAGCCACTTTCAAAGTAATTTAATACAATGCTACTAAAAGTGTTGTATGTACACAGACGGAAAAAAAAATCCCAACACCAAGAAAAAATTATTGTAGAGTTATGAAATTTGGACAATGCATTTGTCAAGTTAACATGTTTAATTGATTAAATTTTCAAGATCACAGGTTAATTTAAGCTCAAGAAAATGCATTTCAAATGTGAAATACTGTTAAATTAATAGCCGGTGTAACCTCCAGAATTTTGAATGCAAGCCTGCAAACGTGAATGCATTGTGTCATACAGGTTTCGAATGTCACTTTGTGGTATGGAGTTCCATGCTTGTTGTACTTGTGCTGTCAATACTGGGACGGTCAGTGCTGGCTGTGGATGATGCTGGAGTTGTCGTCCAATGATATCCCATACGTGTTCAATTGGAGACAGATCTGGTGATCTCGCAGGCCAAGGTAACATGTCGACACTCTGTAGAGCACGTTGCGAGACAACAGCGGTATGAGGGCGAGCGTTATCCTGTTGAAAAACTCCCCCTTGAATGCTGTTCATGAATGGCAGCACTACAGGTTGAATTACCAGACTGACGTACAAATTTGCAGTCAGTGTGTTTGGTATAACCACAAGAGTGCTCCTGCTGTCATAGGAAATTGCTCCCCAGACCATGACTCCAGGTGTAGGTCCAGTGTGTCTAGGCCGCAGACAGTTTGGTTGCAGGCGTTCCCCTGGCCTCCTTCTGACCAACACTCGGCCATCACTGGCACCAAGGCAGAACCTGCTTTCATCAGAAAACACAACAGATCTCCACTCCGTCCTCCAATGAGCTCTGGCTTGACACCACTGGAGTCGCAAACGGCGATGGCTTGTAGTCAGTGGAATGCACGCTACAGGGCGCCTGGCTCGGAGCTGTCCTTGAAGTAACCGATTTCTAACAGTTCGTTGTGTCACTGTGGTACCAACTGCAGCTCGAATTTCTGCCGCAGACGCAGTACGATGCGCCACAGCTGTACGCCGAATACGGCGGTCTTCCCTCTCAGTAGTGCCACGTGGCCTCCCGGAACCCGGTCTTCTTGAGGCAGTACCATCCCTTGACCACTGCACCCAACAATCATGCACAGTGGATACATTCTGGCCAAGTCTTTCTGCAATATCGCGAAAAGAAAATCCACCTTCTCGTAGCCCTATTACACGACCTCGTTCAAACTCGGTGAGCTGTTGATAATGGCTTCTTCGTCTTCTTAAAGGCATTCTTGGCTAACATCAACTCACTATGTCAAATCTCAGCGGTAAATAACGTTCACAAACTTTACAGCGCGTATTTAAAGCAAACCTGATTTGCAAGCTCTGAGTAGCGCTACTAGCGCCACACTTATGCGCGAAGCGCGAAATTTGAATCGATGTCATCTTTCAGATGTATAAACACGCCTACCAAATTTCGTTTATCTAACACAAGTCTTTCTTGGTGTTGGGATTTTTTTTTCCGTCTGTGTATATCATGTGCTATGTAAACATGTTCCCACTTTGTTATGTTAAAAAAAAGTAACTGGTTCTTCATTTATTACACGCTGAAGTATAAAAGTATTACTCTTGGAGCTAGTTTCTATTGAAGTACTGATAGTTTATAACAATCATATCCGATCTAGGAAAAAAATTATCTATAGCTGAGTGAATATTATTCATTATTCTAGTGGACAAATTAACTACCTGAGTTAAATTTAATGAAATGACTAATGTTTCCAACACGTAACTTATTTAAAAATTCTAGATTAAAATCACTATACAAGACTACTTTAGCTATTTTTCTGCTTAAAAATGTTAATAACAGTTCAAATTGATTCAGAAAAATAGAAAAGTTCCCAGAGAGTGCTCTGTATACAGTTATAATTATGGAAATTTGATTATTGAATTTTAGCCGTGTAGCATAGGCTTCAAACTGTTTATCAAGACAATACTTTCCGATATTTATATCATCAAAACTATAATCATTTCTAATATAAGTGACAACTTCGCCTTCTACAAGTTTGTTACACTGTAACAAGAAACTAAATTAAAGTCAGATTCATTTGAAATGCCTATTCCTGTAGTTATATGGTGTTCAGACAAGCATAAAACATCAATTCTATTCATATCATTTAATTCATATATGTGAACTAGCAATTCATCCAGTTTAATTGATAAACCTCTGATATTCTGATATCAGAAAATAATCCATACACATTTTTTAATCTGAAAACTCATTATTGTTTAAATTAATTTATGTTAAATCTCTATGTCTAATACTTCACCCTAATCTAAAAAAAAAAAAAGCTGCCCTAGCTACAGGAATCTTTTCATAAGAATTGGTGGCCTCAACTAAATGTCCAACTATCAGATCTCAAAGAAACACCTCCCCACTACTATTTATAATATTTATCGTCTAAATACAAGACACTGTAGAAATAAATGTCAAATTACGGCTACCCGACGTAGTTAGAAACTAATTAACAGACTTCAAAAAAAGGTGGTGGTTCTCAATTCGTCTGTATTTTTTTTTTTTTTTTGTATGTATGACCAGCGATATTTTCAGCAATTTTGAACCGATTTAAATTAAATTTTTTTAGTGGATAGGGTATACCTCCAAAGTGGTCCCATATGAATTTCATTGAGAAACCACCCCTTCTACCCCCCTCCGCCCCCTAATTTTTATACAAATCCACGTTTTTTATTCGATCTCGATGAAACTTTGGACATATATAGCCAAAAATAAAGAGAAAAAATACTGTCAACTTTTGGTTTAAAAAAACTGAACACCTCTCCCCCTATCCACACCCTTAATTTTTGTCAATTTTCTTTATTCAAAGCTACAATCGACACCATTTAACTGATCTCCATTAAAGTTGGCAATTACATGTAGTGTTTCATGGAGAAGGATTCTGACCAAAAAAATCAAAATAAAAAACCACCCCCCTCCCATTTACACCCCTTAATTTTATAGAAACCTACGTTTCTTATCTGATTTTTACTGAACTTTGCCCATGTATACTTTAAAACAAAGAGAAAAATCCTGTCAATATTTGGTCTTCCAATGTTCAACCCCCCCCTCCTCCCACCCCTTTAATTATTGTCAATGTTCTTCATAAAAAGCTACACTCGACACCGTTTGACCCATTATCATCAAAGTTGGCATTTACATGTTATTTTTCATGGGGAAACTGACCAAAAAATAGAAACATAAAAAACCACCCCTCTCCTCTTTACACCCCTTAATTTTTATACAAACCCACATTTTTTATCCAATTTCGATGCAACTTTGGACATGAATAGTAAAAAATGAAGAGAAAAACACTGTCAACTTTTGGTTTGAAAAAAACTGAAGCCCTCTCCCCCTATCCAACCCCTAAATTTTTACCAATGTTCTTTATAGAATGCTACAGTCGACACATTTAACTGGTCTCCATTAAAGTTGGCATATACATGTAATTTTTCATGGAGAACGTTTCTGACCAAAAAATTAAATAAACAAATAAACCACCCCATGTCTCTCTTTGTACCCCTTAATTTTATAGAAATCTACATTTCTTATCTGATTTTTATTGAAATTTGCCCATGTATACTTTAAAACAAAGAGATAAATCCTGTCAATATTTATTCTTCCAATGTTCAACCCCCCCCTCCTTCCACCCCTTTAATTATTGTCAACGTTCTTCATAAAAAGCTACACTCGACACCGTTTGACCCATTATCATCAAAGTTGGCATATACATGTAATTTTTCATGGAGAATCTGACCAAAAAATAAATAAATAAAAAACCACCCCTCTTCCCTTTACACCCCTTAATTTTTATACAAACCCACATTTTTTATCCGATTCTGATGAAACTTTGGACATGTACAGTAAAAAATAAAGATAAAAATACTGTCAACTTTTGGTTTGAAAAAACTGAAGCCCTCTCCCCCTATACACCCCATAAATTTTTACCAATATTCTTTATACAATGCTACAGTCGACACATTTAACTGGTCTCCATTAAAGTTGGCATATACATGTAATTTTTCATGGAGAAGGTTTCTGACCAAAAAATTAAATAAATAAATAAACCACCCCATGTTTCCCTTTTTACCCCTTAATTTTATAGAAATCTATATTTCTTATCTGATTTTTATTGAACTTTGCCCATGTAAAACAAAGAGAAAAATCCTGTCAATATTTGGTTTGCCAATGCTCAACCCCTTTCCTCCTTCAACCCCATTAACTTTTGTCTATGTTCTTTATAGAAAGCTATTGTCGCAATCGTTTGACCGATTAACATGAAAGTTGGTGCTTATATGTATTTTTTTCACGAAGAAGGTGTCTGAGCAAAAGATCTAAAAACCACACCCTCTCGCCATTAAACTGCTTAGTTTTTATACACAACCACAGTTTTTATCCGGTTTAGACAGAAGTTAGCAAATTTTTACTATAACACAAAGAGAAAAATGATGCAAACTCTTGGTTTGCAAAAAATGAATCCCTCTCCCCTTTTCCACCACCTTGATTTTTGTCAATTTCTTTTCAGAAAGCTGCAGTCGACACCATTTGACCTATCTTTATTAAAGTTAGCACATAAAAATGTAATTTTTTATGGATAAGATCTCTGACAAAAAAATAAAAAAACTACCCTAGCTCCCCTTCCCTTAATATTTGTACAAAACCCACATTTTGATTCGATTCGGTGAAACTTTGCATGCATATACATTAAAACAAATAGAAAAAGAAATACACTGTTCACATAACTTTCACAAAAATGCTAACCCTATCCCCCTTTCTACCCCATTAATTACTGTCAATGTTCTTTATACAAATCCACCGTTTCCTTCTGATTTTGAAGGAAGTATGCACATATATACTGCAAAACAAACAGAAATATACCGTTTACATTTGGTTTAGAGAGTCCAATCTACAGTTTCTCTCCGATTCTGAAGGAAATTTGCACACGTATACTTTAAAACATACAGAACAATTGTGTTTAAATTAGGTTGCTGAAGCCAATCCCTCTTCCCTTCTACCCCCCCCCCCTCCTAATTTCCAATGTTCTTTATAGATCCCCACAGTTTTTATCAGATTTCCATGGAACACTGCACATGTATACAAAAAAAAAAAAAAAAAAAAAAAAAAAAAACACAGAAAAATAGCGTCTACATTCTGTTTACAAAACCCTACCACTCACTCCCTTACCCCATTTAATTTTGGCAAATGTTGTTTACACAAAGCTACAGTTTTTATCTGGTTTCGATAGAAATTTGCACATGTATACTTTAAAACAAAGAGAAAAATACTACCCACACTAGCTTTACAAAAACCAAACTACTCTTCATCTCCACACCCATTATTTGTTTTTTTGTACATACGTACAGTATTATCTGATATCAATAGAAATTTACACACGTATACTTTAAATCAATCAGAAAAGGCAGTCTACATTTGGTATACAAAAGCTCAAACCCTCTTCCCCTTTACCCGCACCCCTTTTAATTTCCAATGTTCTTTACAAAAATCCACAGTTTTAAATCCCGTCAAAATCAGTTAAGCTATTTTTAAGTCATTTCATAATATTTATAAAATAAATGTGTCATAATGTCTCAACATGTACTTCAGATTTCAACTTTGATCCCAAGCTATCACGTTGTGAAAACCAATTCAAAATCTATATTTTTTGTGTGATGCCGGAGCGAACAGATATATTTCAGAGAGATTTCTGTATATAGTATGTATTAATGCCCAGATGTTACATGTTTCGGTTATCGAGCAGCAGCTTTAACAGATGTTATGATAAGATCGAAACATAGCCTGACATTCCTTAACACAACGCCCAATTCACCCCGTTCTGGAAGTGGTTGTGGTATATAAAGACAGAATTCTTCTTTGAAAGCAAGCGCTTTAATCTCTGAGCTACGAGGAAGTTCGCAAAATGGGAACTGCTGCGGCATATTTAAAATACCAAACGAACTATAATACCACTAAAAATTTAAAAATAAAATAATTGTTTCAAAAAACATAAAAACCGCCTTCAAAAAAAAAGCACAAAATTTTATTAAATAACTTTATACCTTGCTTAGGAAAAAGTAAATCTAAATAGACAACATTTTACATTTTGACATTAATTAGTTATTTTTGGAGTCGGTGCCAGCGAAAGCAAGAAAAACAAAAAGCTAAAAACAATAAGGAATGACAATAATACAAAAAAATCATGTTACTGCTTACCTACAATTAATGCTAGAAACATGTTTCAACAAAACTGAAACATACAGATGATACGCCGATATTATACTATGTAAATCGTTTACTGCATGATGCAACATACCAACTGACACTGTAACCCCAGAGATATGCCTGCATGACCAATAAGGCCAAGCCACAGATTAAAATACTTTTAATGTGTTTCCCTAAGCTGTCTCCTACAATAACACTATCTGCCTCACGACATGCTGTAAAATATTCGGAATTTTTGTTCGTTCTCCCCGTTTCGCCTCTAACGCCAAAAGAAGTTCAGTAATTCGATCTTCGCGATGTGACAACTGGCACCGACTCCAAAAATAACTAATTAATGTCAAAATTTCAATGAAAGTAATGTAAAATGTTGTCTATTTGGATTTACTTTTTCCTAAGCAGGGTATAAAGTTATTTTAAAATATTTAGTGCTTTTTTTTTGAAGGCAGTTTTTATGTTTTTTAAACAATTATTTTTTTATTTCACTTTTCCTTCAAGTAATACAATTAGATAACAGTAATGAGACGTAATTGCTTTCATTCCGTAGCAAAGTTGATATTGGTTTGCTTTCCTGACTCGGGAACGCTACTGTGTTGCATCACCGGTCTGTTTAATCGTTACGCTAAAATGTTCATAATTTACTTGGTTTATCCGCCTCATATGAGTCTCATAGAAACAGCTGTGGTAAATAATGTTTATTTGAAGTCAACGTTTGCCAGTAGGTAAAATGTTTATCCTCTATGAACTCTGAATGACGGCTGGCCGACAGTACAGGTCCAAAATATAAAGAAACACTTATTTTTGGGGCAATACAATTACACAACAATCCTGAAATTTAACAACTTTCATTCGGAAGCTAAATTAACCGTTAGTGTAGTTACTTCATTTTCCGTACTCGCGAACACCGGTAGTTGCATCTTGGGTGAATTTAACCGTTACGCTAATTTACTTGGTTTTATCCTCCCATATGTCTCATAGAAACCGCTGGGTTAAATAAAGTTTATTTAAAGTGGACTTTTCCTAGCAGGGAAAATATTTTTCTTCTACGAACTCCGATATACGGCTGGTCTACAGAACAGGTCGATAAAATAATGACACAGTTTAAATGTCGTTTATTTTCCACTTGTGCTTTAGGCTTACACAATTATATAAAAATCCTGTAAATGTAAAATAGGATGTCTATAGTCACCTTTTATGTAGAGTACAGCAGCAGCACACCCCTTCACTGCCTTATTGTAACAGGCAAGGTATGATGGAGTTTTTGCTGGTTGACATTTCCTCCTATTGGTGGTATATGCTGCATGTCTTCTCGTTTGATATGTCATCATATAGGCGTTTTTCTTATCGAAAAATCTTCAGAGGTTGGTTAATTGGTCCAGCATCCATCGGATAATTGCCAAGCACTTTGACCAATGAATTTTTAGATTCATGAGCTTGTTTGTAGAACTATTTTGCAAGCTCACGGAACCGATCTTTCAACATTGGTAGATTTGCAGCTTTATTAAGCGCAGAGGTAGGAAACTTTCTGACAAGATTTAGGGTTCTCGTAAGAGCTCTATTTTGAACTGCTTACAGGGGGTGATGATTTGTCGCGGCCGCGTATCCCCACACTGCACAGGTGTACTCGAGTATTGGCCTGACCAGAGGGCAGTAAAGGCGCATACCCGTAGATACTGCGAGATTGCTGTCCCTGTTCAATATTGAATACAGGGCTTGTATTCTGGCACTAGCACTTTCCGAATATCTTTTACCTGTGCACGCCACGTCAGTCTACTGTTAAGTGTCACACCAAGGCAGCGGACTGGCCTCTGATATATTTTTCCCGTTTAACTGGGTCTGAAGGTCAAACTGAATTCACTGACGAGATCCCAATTTTCTGGTGAGCATAATTGCTCGAGTTTTGGCGGGGTTGATTTCAATTCGCCACCTCCTCGCCCAAGCAGGACTTCTTGCAGGCGCATGCTGGTGACCAACCGCCCTGCTGTGGCCACAGGTAAAGAACGCTGTACCATCAGCATAGGTAGCAGTTTTGACCTTACGCTGAGTTGGTTCGTCAGCCGAGTGAGTATAAGGTCAGTCCTAACACCGAGTCTCGAGGTAAACCTGCGATGATTAGTCGTCGAGATGAAAGTTATGCGCCAACTCGTACACAGAAAGTCCGTCCCTCGAGATACGATCACAGCAACTTGATTAAACGACGTGCAAACCCTGGTCATATAATTTCATCAGGAGTCCCGAGTGCAAGAAGGAATAAAAGGCTTGTGATATGTCTAAAAGGACAAGGTCACAATATTCCTAGTAGCTGAATCCATCCATCGTAGCCTCTGTAACTCTTATCAACTTGGATGGTTGAGTGGCCACGACGGAACCCTAGTTGGTGGTGGGAAAGAACGCTCAAACTCAAACACCTTGCTGACTGCTGGCGGATTGTACTTGATTGCTGGTTGCGGCTCCTTGTGGTCGTATGCTTAAGCTCTTCTGTCACTGCCGCCTCGATTTTTGTCACCGCCATCTTGAGGTTTTTTGGACTATTAGACAAATTTTCTCCATAATTCCATGGTTCAAGTGTTTATTCTGTGTTCGTATGTAGTTCAAAAATTGTGAATGATTTGATGATTTTCTGAACTGTATAAGAAATATGCACCCTCTAAAACGAACTAAGAACAATTTCAGGAGGTATCCTGTTCACTTTGAGGGTATAGCGGCAAACTAGTCTCACATCGAAAAGCTGGTTGAGATAAATGCTAGGAAAGCCTCACAGAGCAACATATGAAACCGGATGGGATCTTGTGTATGAAAGTTAGTCTTGCTGCACAGGTGTTGAGTCAAACAGTGGCAGCTGCTCTTGACAGCTGTGCTGTTCAAGAGAGAGAGGCATATGACAGGCTTGTAGATGACCGGTGTCAGCATATGTATCTTCCCTTTGAAGCGAGGGGTACAGCAACATTTATTGGTGACTGTGACAGGTTGTTTGACAGCTTTAATGACAATTACTATAAGCAAAGTGTGAAGCCTTTACTGTGTGCCTTGACTACAGGAAATGGCAATTTTAAGTTCTTCGTGATGGTAACGGCCGTGTGTTGCAAACAGCTTTCAGGAGGGCTGGATTAAAAACATTCTGGCTGTGCAGATGCTGTGGAAGAAATTGTGGAATCTCTCTTATTATTTTTTTTTTACTATAGCTTTACGCCTCGTCAACGGCTAAGGTCATTAGAGGCTGGATGGGACTGGGACAAGGAACGGGAAGGAATTCGGCCATGGCCTTTTCGAAGGAAGCATCCCTGCATTCGCCTGGAGTGATTTGGGGAAACCATGGAAAACCCAAATCTGGATGCCCGGACAGGGATTCGAACCCGCGTCCTACCGAATGCGAAACCAGAACATTAACCGTTCATCCACCACGCTCGGTGTCGAATCTCACCAGTTTCATAAAGCCCATCTTCATACTAACTCACCAGTCTCATAAAGCTCTATCTATATATCATAAAGAGTTAGTAGAATGTGAAGATGATGAAGTTTCATCTCCTTCAAATGATATGGACTCTCATGTAGCAGGAGGATCTATACCACAACAATCAAATGGGATTGTGCAGTCATCCGAGTTTGAGGACCCCAATTTTTATGTCGCTGGGTTTGTTCTCCGACGTATTCTTTCCAAAGGCCTCTGCCCTTCATGTAAATCCACACTCCTCTCCACTAAAGCGATCTGAGATCACTTCTTTATATTACGGAAGGAATACACTCCTGACAAGAAACACCTTATCTACCCAACACGTGCTGTAACATCTGTGGTGAAACAGGTGTGGCAGATAGCGTGGGTACTTCTGAGAAGGTGTTCTCTTCGGGACTTTATTCTGAAGCATAAGCAACTTGGGGGAAGATTTCTTTGGATGATATTGCTTCTAAGGAGCATTTTAAGTCTTTGCATGCAGACGTGCTGAAGTCTGAATGTAGGGTTGAAATTTATTGATTCTGCAGCATAGACACAAGAGAAGTTTCTTGCAAACAAACCCTTTTAAAGTTGCTTCCAAGAAACTGCGAAAGGATGTCTGCAGGTGAGCACTTTACTTTCTTATTTTCAAAGCAAGTTTATTTGATGGTTAAGGTAGTAGCTACACAAGCAGAAGCATAGCTGTTTAGTCTGATTTCAAAGTGAGGAGAAATTGTATTTTAATGGCATAAAGTGTATATTTCTAGACATATGATTTCATAATAAACTCAGTTGGAGAGGTTTTATCTTACCGCTGCTTGAGAGGGTACTGAGGTGATGTGCAAGAGATTTTGTAAACCAAATATTTGCCAGATTATTGTTTGTATGGGAATTACAATATGAATAACAAACAGTACAATTTAGTATTTTACAATAATCACATAATTTGTGACTAATATACAATGACTGATTTGAAAGTCGGTTGAGAGGGAGACAACTACATTTAAAACATGTAACGCCCATTGTGGGTGTTTGAATAGTGTTGGAATAATTGATAATAGTATGAGGAATGGAAGAGATGATTATAACTAAACAAGCAATTAATTAAGGGAGTCAGAATTATGTAGCAAAATTTTGAGTGTCTTACCTGATACATTTAGGGAATTTGAAGTGAAAAGTCATATTTTTTTAAAAATTGATTGTATACTTTGCAGTTATATTATTGGTAACATATAGTAGGGATGGTTTTTATTATCTTATAATGCAGTAGATGGTGGCTCATTAAAACTCTTAAATCATCTATCTGTGAGATATTCTTGTAAGGATCTTTTTTTATTGGATTTTTTGTGAGTTTACAGAATTTGTGATCGCAAGTGTACAGTGCAGCCAAACATCAGTGTAATTGTAGAGAAAGTTGTTAGTTGAATGCACGTACTTACAAACTAACAAATCTTTCATTCGAAACCTCCAGCATTAAATCTGTTGCAGTAATGGTAGCATCCGAGCCATCTGCCCTCTTTTCAACTTCTGACTGTCGCAGAGATTTTTCTTTTTCTTCCAAGGGTAACACCATCGCACCTTTTTTGCCGTTTCCCTTCAGTCTGATTTCGAAATGGTTCATATATCTATTTCCAATGAGCTGATGCCCGGACACATGTAATACCTCACTCTCTAATTAAGTAACCTTCAGTTTTGATCACTTTAATGCATGCGCAGAGATGAGCAGTAATAAAAGGATGGCCACCATGCTTGAGGAGGCTTTTTTTTGGGCCTCCTCACTAGTATACATATGTTTTATTTTACAGCATCTTATGACTAAATGTTATTGTATATTTATGTAATATCAGAGACAATATAAGAAATATTTTATTTGCATCCTGTACTTTTTCTTGACTATTATGAGCCCTATCTAAAATTTAATGTTTGTAAAGTAACCTATACAATTTTATGATTTTTCTAATTATTAGTATTCCTTGTGTCTTTCAACTGAAATAATAACATTTTGTAATTAGTATTTTTTTTATTCCTTTTCCTATTTATGTATTCATTTGCTTAATTTCAAAAGATTAGAAAAAAATATAATGGATGCCTGTATAAAGAATAGAACTTTACTTCAGTAGCTTTCAGTTTTTATGAAATCTAAAAATACAGTTCCTATACTGTATACTGTAATAAATCTTAAAACACAAAAATTAAAACATCTGTGGCGGAAACACATCGTTACATTAACAGTTGTCAGCGCAGTTCCGTCGTTGTCGCGGCGGCTGCTCACGCAGTATCAACGATGCTCGCTGACCATAACCCGGGCAACGATAAAAACAACCAGAGAGAGAGTACACCGTTGGCGAGGCGTGCTAAACACGGAGTCTACATTGCCACCAAGCTGGAAGTATTATTATTAACATTCGCATTGATTTGTTATTTCAATGTAATGTGCATATGTATATGTGTTATTTATTGGTTGCATTAAAGACATGATAAGAGTTTCGTCTTACAAATCGTAGACTACGATATTGTTTATATGGGTAACGTATCCCCATAATTGTTGACCCCGACGACGAAAACCCGAACTCTTTTTAATGGACGAACTTCAAGAACAACTACGCCACCTACAGGAGCAAATCACATTCTGCGACGGCAAATGCTTCAACAGCAACCCCCGCATTCTACATTCTCGCAGGTTGGCACATCTGTTAACCGTCTTGCCGTGAAATTACCAGTTTTCTGGCCGGACAAACCGGCACTGTGGTTTGCACAGGCAGAAGCACAATTTGGCATCGCGGGCATTACGCAAGATTTGACGAAGTACGCCTATATAATTTCACAGCTGGACAGCCGCTATGCGGCCGAAGTGGAAGATATTATAATAAATCGACCTCCTGAAAATGCATATGAACACTTGCGTAACGAGTTAATTCGTCTCCTCTCTGCATCAGAAGAGCAGCTAGTTCGCCAGCTGTTAATGGAGGAGGAGCTTGGTGACCGAAAACCATCCCAGTTTTTAAGACACTTAAGATCACTAGCTGGTGCCACTCAAGTGCAAGACAATCTCCTCCGGCAATTATGGATCCAGCGCCTACCGTCACAGGTACAAGCTATCTTGCAAACTCAAGCCGACACACCACTAGACAAAGTTGCAATACTAGCCGATAAAATTATGGAAGTTTCTACACCTGCTCTGCACGCCGATGTTAATGCTATCGGCATGTTACCTGCTAATACCGAGGTAAGTCAACTTGCAAAGCGCATAGAAGAACTTTCGCAGCAGTTGGCTACATTGCAAGCCTCATTTCGCTCTCGTTCTCGAAGCAAGCCTCCGAAGCCGCGACACGCCCACAACAGCCATGATTCTTCGCCGCGTATTGACACCTCTCAGGTTTGCTGGTACCACCGCCGTTTTCACGGCCAAGCTCGCAAATGCCAACAACCATGTAACTTTCAGTTAAACCAGCCAGTGATGGCGGTAAACGGCTGCCCAACAGGTGGTAACCGCCTTTTTGTCTTTGACAGAAATAGCAGACATAAATTTTTAATCGATACTGGTTCTGATTTATGCTGTTTCCCGAAAGATATTCTAAAAGGGCGTCATCAACGCAAGAAATATGAACTTGTACCGGCAAATGACTCTACTGTTCACACCTATGGCACTTTGTTTATCAAACTGAACCTCGGTTTGCGGCGCGATTTATCTTGGAGATTTATAATAGCTGATGTAGCTGTTCCTATCATAGGCTCCGATTTCCTTGCACATTATCACTTGCTCCCGGAGTGTCACAACAAGCGTATCATTGACAGCTTGACAGGATTGTCAGTGCCTGTACAGCCGGCTAACTGGAAGCAACCTAGTGTGAAATCACTAAAGGCCACAACAGTTTTTCATGAAATATTGCGAGATTTCCCAGATCTCACGCGCCCACCTCGAATGCCGAGACAAATAAAGCACTCTACCGTACATTTCATTCGTACAACACCTGGACCACCTGTCTCTTGTCGTGCTCGACGCCTCGCTCCAGACCGTCTTCAGATTGCTAAGAAAGAATTCGAAGCAATGTTAATGGAGGGCACTGCGCGCCGCTCAGAGGGACCATGGTCGTCGCCTCTTCACCTGGTACCAAAGAAAGACAAGGGTTGGCGTCCCTGTGGAGACTATCGAGCTCTCAATGCACGGAAAATTCCAGATAGGTATCCACCTCGCCATCTCCATGATTTCAGCCACCAGTTGCGTGGATGCACTAACTTCTCTGTCGTCGACCTAGTCAAAGCCTACACTTAGGTTCCAGTGAACCCGGACGATATTCCAAAGACAGCAATTATTACACCGTTTGGACTTTTTGAGTTTCCGTTCATGTCTTTCGGGTAGCGGAATGCCAGTCAAACCTTTCAGCGATTCATTGATGAAGTCCTATCTGGCTTAGACTTCACCTTCGCCTATGTAGATGACATACTGGTTTTCTCAAAGGGTCCTGAAGAGCACGAGCGCCATCTGCTATCACTTTTCCAAAGACTGTCATCTTATGGGATTCTCGTTAACGCTTGTAAGAGTGTTTTAGCCTCTCCAAATGTTATCTTCTTGGGATACGAAGTCTCTGCCGCTGGCACTCGACCACTACCAGATCGGATCAGCGCCCTGCAAAACTTCCCCCTTCCACAGACAGTCCGTGAACTCAGACGCTTTTTGGGAATGGTGAACTTTTACCGCCGTTTCCTACCTTCAGCAGCAGAATACCAGGCTTCTCTCCACTCGGCAGTATCCAACCTACGAGGTTCTCAACCTGTACCTTAGAATCAGAAACTGGAAAGCACGTTTAATGCCTGCAAAGCCAGCCTTGCCAAATCGACGCTACTAGTTCATCCCGATCTCAAGGCACCTCTAGGATTGTTTACTGATGCTTCCAACACAGCTGTAGGGGCTTGTCTACAACAGCACGTAAACGCTACGTGGCAGCCTTTAGCCTTCTTTTCTAAGAAGCTTTCACCAAAGCCATCAGGATGGCCAGCGTACTATCGCGAGTTACTCGCTATCTACGAAGTCGTCCAACACTTTCGGCACTTGTTGGAAGCCCACCAGTTTCCAATTTACACCGATCACAAGCCACTTACGTACGCGTTTCAGCAACGCCGTGACAAGCTCCCACCTGTGCAACTGAATCAGTTATCGTTCATTGCGCAGTTCACCACCAATATTGAACACACTGAATGTTCTTCCAATGTAGTGGCAGACGCACTGTCCCGGATCGATGGAATCGCAGACAGAACCTTGAACTTTTCCGCTCTGGCAGACTCTCAGAAGGACGATCCGGAAATCCGTTCTTTCATCAATGGTGAAACATCACTTAACTTGGAGCAAGTCCCAGTACCTGGCAGTACCATTATCCTCTTCTGTGACACCTCAACTGGAAAACCCAGGCCCTTTATCACCACATCATTCCGAAAAGCAGCTTTTTCGTCTGTTCACGGCCTGAGTCATCCCGGCGCCAGAGCTACCACTCGTTTGGTATCAGAACGTTTCGTCTGGCCTAACATGGCGAAAGATTGCCGCGCATGGGTCCGAGCCTGTCAAGATTGTCAGCGCGCCAAAGTTACGCGACACACAAACGCACCAGTCGGAAACTTTACAATGCCATCTGCCCGGTTTCAACATGTTCATTTGGACATAATCGGACCACTTCGAGCGTCAGGAAACTATCGTTATTGCTTAACAGCCATCGATAGATTTACTCGCTGGCCAGAGGTCTTGCCTTTAGAACGCATCACTGCAGAGGACGTTGCCAACGCATTCGTAGCATGCTGGATTTCACGATTTGGATCACCTCTACGTATTACCACCGACCAAGGCAGGCAGTTTGAATCTATACTGCTCCGGAACCTGGGTCTCTTGACTGGAACGCTAAGAACCCGCACCACTGCCTGGCACCCCTGCTCAAATGGCATGGTGGAGAGATTCCATCGTCAACTCAGATCAGCTATTATGTGCCTCCCCGGTATGTCCTGGCTGCAAGCCCTTCCCATCGTTCTTCTCGGTATTCTTAGTGCCTACAAAAAAGACCTCGGCACCTCTTCTGCCGAACTTGTGTACGGTGAACCACTACGCCTCCCATGTGAATTACTGTGCACCGCGACGGAAGAACGTCTGGAAGATACATCCGACTTCGTGGACAAACTACGTCAACAAATGCGCAGACTACGTCCAACACCAGCCACCAGACATGGTCACAGTTCGACCTTTGTTTTCAAGGACCTCGAAACGTGCACTCACGTGTATCTTCGGGATGATTCGGTACGTGGTGCCCTGCAGCCACCATACACTGGCCAACACCGAGTGTTAGATCGCCCTGGACAGAACTTTAACTTTTTTAAACAAGGATAAACCAGTACGTGTCAGCATAGAAAGAGTGAAACCTGCCTTTCTGCTCAATGACGATTGCCCTAATATCGAATGTAGTGCTGTCACACAACTACCTAGTATTTCAATCAGCAAAGCAAAGAAAACTACAGGACACGATACAACGGACAACCCGAGAACCACAATATCCGGTCGCCGGGTAAAGTTCCCCAAACATCTTCAGCCGTAGCCTCATCACAGTTCCTATACTGTATACTGTAATAAATCTTAAAACACAAAAATTAAAACATCTGTGGCAGAAACACATCGTTACATTAACAGTTGTCAGCGCAGTTCCGTCGTTGTCGCGGCGACTGCTAACGCGGTATCAACGATGCCCATAACCCGGGCAACGATAAAAACAACCAGAGAGAGAGTACACCGTTGGCGAGGCGTGCTAAACACGGAGTCTACATTGCCGCCAAGCTGGAAGTATTATTATTAACATTCGCATTGATTTGTTATTTCAATGTAATGTGCATATGTATATGTGTTATTTATTGGTTGCATTAAAGACATGATAAGAGTTTCGTCTTACAAATCGTAGACTACGATATTGTTTATATGGGTAACGTATCCCCATACATCTACCAATTCAAAATTCCCGGACTGTAGGAAACGTCACAGCGAATTCGAATTCCCCGCCAGAGCATACTTACGGGAACTGATTATAGATGCTCTAGCGTTTTTTTGTTGTCGTCAGTCCTCCATTCTTTCCTTTCCTCTGCTAACCTCTTAATTTCTTCATACCCCTTACAACCCACGTCCTCAATTATTTGTTTAATATAATATAATCTCTGTCTTCCTCTACAGGTCTTACCTTCGACTGTTCCCTCCACTAACAACCAATCCAGCATGTCACAAAATATGGCCCTTCAGCCTGTCTCTTCTTTCTGTAAGCTTCTTCCACAAACTTCTTTTCTCACCCATCGTTTCCAAAACTCGATCATTTCTTACTTTGTCTGTCCACTTAATTTTCAGCATTCTTCTGTAGCACCACATTTCAAATGCTTCAATTTTCTTTATTTCCGGTATTCCTAAAGTTCATATTTCGCTTCCATAAAGAGCTGTGCTCCACACAAAGAGTTTTAAAAAGTTCTTTCTAATTGCTAGATCAATATTTGAAACTAAAAGGTATCTCTTTTTCATGAAGGCTCTTTTTGCTAGTGCTATTCTGCTTTTAACATCATTCCTGCATTGGCCATCAGTTGTAATTTTACTTCCCAAGTAATAGAATCCACTTACTTCTCCTATTGCATCGGATGCTATTTTTATATTTAATCTACTAGTATTGCTATCATTTCTGCTACAATTCATCACTTTTGTCTTGCTTTGATTTATATTCAGTCCAAAATCTTCCTTCAGTACTCTTTCATGCCATTCAGTAACTACTCAATATCCTCAGCCCTCTCTGCTAACAAGACAATGTCATCAGCAAATCGTAGCAAACTAATTTTTTCTCCCTGAAAACGTATGCCACACGGATATTTTTCTTTGACTTTCTTTATTGTTTCTTCTACATACAAGTTGAATATTAACGGGGAAAAACTACAACCTTGTCTCACACCCTTTTTAACTGATGGATGTCTCCGTGATTCTCTACTTTTATTGCAGCCACTTGATTCTTATATATTTTTTAGAGTATTCTTCTATCTCGATGCTTTATACCTGACTTCTTTAAAATTTTGAACATCTTGTCCCACCTAACATTATCAAAAGCTTTTTCTAAATCAACAAATGCCATAAAAGTATGTTTGCTTTTCTTGATCCGCCTTTCAAGTATTAATTTTAAAGACAGAATTGCTTCCCTTGTACCGCGATTTTTTCTAAACCCAAACTGATCTTCACCTACTATCTCTTTTATCACCTTTTCCATCCTTCTGTATATTATTGTGGTCAGTAATTTTTAAGCATGTGATATTATACTAATAGTGCAATAATTCTCACTTTTGTCGGCCTGTGTTTTCTTTGGAAGTGTGAAGACGATATTTTTAATTAAAATCAGTTGGAATATTTCCTGTTTTATAACTTTTTGATATCAGCTTGAATAATCTGTCCATTCGTTCCCCTCCTAGGGATTTAAGAAGTTCTGCAGGGATCTCATCAATTCCAACTGCCTTATTTGCTTTGGAGTGATTCAGAGCTTTATTAAATTCTGCCCTCAAAACAGGATCTCCTAAGTCATCAATGTCCTTTTCCATTACACTATTGTTCAAGTCGTCCCCAACATATATAATCTCAATGTATTCTTTCATCGGTTATCTCTATCTTCTGAGCTTTTTTTTTCCACTGGTAAAAGTTTTTATTCGTCACTCTTAATTTCAGTGTTCCAGTTCACAATAGTTTCACACACTAATGAGGGCGGAGAAGCAATTCCAGCCCACCATTTGCCTTTTTGCGAATGTGGAAAACAGCCCAAAAACCATATTCAGGGTGGTTGGCATATAGCGTGCCTGGACCACATCTGAGATCTGTATCCATCGATGGTCCATTCGTCACTAGCCAGTCGTAGAAGCTGTGCCCTGCCTCGATCGTGGGCCTTCCAGCTCGGCCCAGCATTCTCCGCGTCCAGGCTGGACAAGCGTGACCTGGGATCACGCGTGGCATCTCCGCCGACCCGCGTGCCTAGAGCCAAGTGGAGGCATCAGCTGAAACACAAATTAAAATAATCGAAGCATAAATACCTCAGTTGGAAACCTGGAATCCTCGTATACATATAGACGCTGGTAACAACAAAAAATGAACAAACATGGATCCATATCGATACATTTAAACACGACACTGATTAAAGCAATGACGGGCGTATATATACTGTTTTCAATACTTGAGACTGTGTATTTATGAGGCTGAGGTCGTGCATGACCATCCTGCTCAGTGTCCCGTCCGCAGAGGTTTCCCATCGGCAGCTTTAATGTTGACACCTCTTTTCTTCATTTCTCCAAAATTCTGTTTGATCTTCCTATATGCAACATCCAATTTACCTACGACCATTTCCCTTTCTACTTCTTCACACTTTGCTTGCAGCCATTTTTCTTTTGCTATTTTACATTTCCTATTTATTTGGTTTCTAACTTGCCTGTACTGCTCTCTTCCTGCTTTATCCTGAGCATTTTTGTACCTTCTCCTCTGATCCATCAGCTCCAAAATTTCTTTTGTGATCCAAGATTATCGGGCAGCTGGTTCCCTAAAGCTTAATGTTTCTTTACCAGCTTTCATTATTTCGGTCTTTAATGCATTCCATTCGTCCTCGGTTGAGCTCCTTCCAGAGTTACTTCTTAGACCTAAGTCTACCATTTCTGCAAAGTTTTCTCTCGTACTAGATTGTTTCAGTATATTCACTTCCAGTCATTTTTGGTTATACTGTTTCCTAATTCGCTTAAATTTCAGCCTGCACTCCATTATCAACAAATTATGGTCAGAGTCTATGTCTGCTCCTGGGTACACTTAACAGACTAGAACTTGATTCCTGAATGTCTGTTTGACCAGGATATAATCGAGCTGATATTTGCCTTTATCCCCAGGACGTTTCCAGGTGTATATTCTTCTTAAACTGTGTGTTTGCCACTATTAGCTTATATCTTTCACAAAATTCTAACAACCTGCTTCTTCGCTCATTTCTTTCTCCTAGACCAAAACTTCCTACAATATTCCCCTCTTTTCCTTCTCCCACTATTGCATTCCTATCACCCATGATTATTAGATTTTCCTCCCTCTTCAGATATTGGATTAATTCTTCAATTTCAGCGTATATTTTTTCTATTTTTTTCGTCATCTTCCTGTGAAGTTGGCATATACACTTGTACTAATGGGGTTGGGACGGGCTTAGTTTCTAACATCATCAAAATAATCCTGTCACTAAACTGTTCATAATAACTCACCCGTTTCCCTATTTTGTTTTCATTACAAATCCTACACCAGTGACTCTATTGACAGCTTGTGTGCTAATTACCCTGTGTTACCCAGACCAGAAATCCTGTGCATCCTTCCATTTAATCTCACTAATCCCAACAACATCTAACTTAAGTTGTTCCATCTCCCTTTTTAAGTTTTCTAACCTACCTGCCCTATTCAGACTTCTAACATTCCACGCTCCGACTCGTATAATGTTTCTATTTATTCTGATGACTGCTCGCTGAGCAGTCCCCAACCGGAGATCCGATTGGGGGACTATTTTACCTCCGGAATATTTTACCCAGGAAGAAGCCATCATGATATATGTAATTTGAGACGATTACATGCCCTCGGGATACCTTCTGGGTCTTTAATGCAGTGGTTTCCGTCGCCTTCTGCATCCCCATGCCGTTGATCATCAGCCGTTAGGGGCCGTTTCCAACCCCAAGGGCAAGAGGGTGCTCTGAACAGCTCCCCTCTCTTCCGCCCTCCTTTCGGATGCCGTTGGCAAGCAGTGGGTGATTCCTGGTACTGGGAATCTTTTAGTCGCCAGAGCTTCGTCCGTGCAAACAGGGTGCACCACGTGAAAGAGAGGTTGACATTTGGTTGGAAAAGGCTATTATAGCCATGATTATAGCCTCTCCCAAACCCTTAGTCTCTAGCGTTTAGGGACAGTTATATTATCTCTGATATCCGGTACTTTCACAGTTAGTAGTTTGTCTCATGGAGGAAGGAATATATGGAGACGACGCAAGGGACCTTCGCCACATACTTGAGTGAAACCGGGTGGACAGAAGTGGGGAGGGGAGGCCGCCATATTGCTTGACCAGAGAAACACGGAAATATGCACAAAAACCTCAAGGGAATCATAAGACAACCGTGGCACCGCAATTTGATGATGGATTATTATGTAACTCGACGAGACACATCAAAAATGAAGAATAAAATTTTTTGATATCGTGCTTAGTTCTCGAGATATACTGTCTCAAAAGAGTGGAGTTTCTGGTTGAAATTCAGAAGAAACGTGTCCCCGAAGTCAAATTTGGTGATAGATTCTTATGTAACACGATACAAATCGAAAATAAAGAATAAAATTTTTCGATATCTCGCTTAGTTCGCGAGATATAGTGTCTCAATAGTGAGGTTGTTAGGTTATGAGGGGATTCAACGATAACCGTGGCGCCGCAATTTGATGACGAATTCTTATGTAACTCGATGAGGGAATCTGAAAGTAAAGAACAAATTTTTTTGATATCTCGCTTAGTTCTCGAGATATTGTACCTTAAAATTGACGTGGTTAGGTTGAAATGCGGCCTGGACCAGAAAAAACTATCGCCATATCCATATTTGATGATGAATTCGGACGTAACTTAATGAGCAGGTAATTCTTTTTAACTTGAATAACAAGCTGTTTATTTCTACAGTTCTTAAATTTTAGTTGATGTTCAAATAGGTTATATTTTCACATTCTATTTCAGTAATTGACAAGGAAAATTTCAAAATCTAGGTTTATACTTGTAGACATATTTACAAACAGAAACAAGTAATATCTGAAATTAAAAAAAAAAAGCATAAGTCAATGTTTAGAGCTTTTAAAAAAATTAATACTTCATAAAACCTCATAGTTTCTGAGCTTACTTAGAAGATGTTGTACTGGTAGTGGGCTATATAATTTTGCTAGAAAAATCAGTACATTCAAAAATCAGAAGCTAACAGCTAATAATAAATAAATTGTTTGTTTTCTTCTGGTATACACCACATTTCAACCTGCCAACATTTCCATTAATATTGCCGCTACAAAACCAAACTATGTAGACACATCTAAACACAAGAAATGCATCGCAAACTACATTTCCGTCAACAAAGTTTATTTCATCACGTCTAGTAGTTCGCACAGCACAAATTATCACGATTAATTTCATTGTGCAATTTCAGTGTGAACTTAAACGTGAGTAATGCATGCAGAATACCATATTAACTGTGTCGCGATGTAAACATGACCCGTTTAAATTAAATTTCCAACATTTGTCTACAATAAGGCTAGCTTTTCAGGTGCAAAATAGTAACATATGCTAATTGTCTACACTACACCAACAAAAATATGAAAATAATATGATCCTATTGAGAGCAATGAATAAATTTATAGCGAATGGCACTAATGTTGCGGTTGCCTGTCAGATCCTTCAAGAACGATAATTACAATGTGACTTACTTATGAAACGCTATTCCAGGTTTTTTCCTATCTCGTCTGTTTGTGCAACAATATGCATCACAACTTGGCATTATAGAAAACTTTAGAATATTAGAAAATGAAATATTCTCAGCAGCTGACACAGTACAAACAGCCCAATGTTTTGGTACTCCTACGATGTCCGCCGCGCAGGCACAGTTTTTTTCACGTGGTTTCACGGATTTCGCGTTATCTCGTCTCCATATATTCCTTCCTCCATGGTTTGTCTGTTTATTCTTTTCTTATGTACAATATCTTTGGTTAGCTTCTGCTGTTGTGCATTTATTAAATTGATTAAAAAAAGGCAGATTAAGAAAATGTGGGCGGACACGTTGTTAATAGTTTTTATATCAGTTTGTACCGCTCTTTTGGGAGAAGGTTGGTGTTTTCAAATAGTTTATAACGTGTCATAGGTTAACTGCCACCTTGTGACTATATGTTCATTAGGTACACTTTTTGCAAGTAAACATGTAAATACGCAAATTTGGGGCGAAGTTTACATCGTGATAGATGACTTCATAGTGTGAACTAACTTACATGGCGCTCATGAAGTCAGCTTCTTCTTCCTAAGTGTTCTCGTTTTTGATGTTGGTGGTCCACTCTGGGCGTGAAACTGCAGCATGGAAAGACTCTTCTGATTTGCAGTTGTCCCATCTCCGAATGCCCTTCAGCGACGAATTCCTTCAGCGACGAATTCCTTCTGGTTCTAACAGATCTTTCCCCCCGTATTTTCCCTTCAATGATGAGTCAGTTGCTGGTACCTCTCGCCTCTCATAATGTGTCCTAGACATTGCGTTTTCCTTTGCTTGATAATGAACAGCAGCTCTTTTTGTTTCTCCATCAAATGTGGTAGTTCTTTGAGAGTTTTTGCATCCAAGATATGCGTAAGAGACGGCGATACAAATACATTTCCAAAGCTTCAATTTTTTCTCTAGATTTTGGTCTAAGGTCCAGCTTTCACTCCCACAAAGAAAAATGCAGAATACGTAACAGTGAATCATTTACATTCTCAATTGCAAACTTATGAAAAATATTTCATGCTAATAAATTGTCTCCTTACCAGTTCTATTCTCAATTTGATTTCTTTCTTGCAATCACACCTCATCCATCACAGTGCCTAAGTATTTGAAGGGGGATACTTGCTCGTCTTATTGCCTTTTATTTATAGGGTTGCCTGGATTTTTTCTTACAGAAGACTACAACGTTGGTCTTGGAAGGGTTGACAAGCAGGTCAAACTCTTCACTGTACTGGGCTAAATTCTCTATTATGCATTGGAGTGTTGATAGATCACTAGCTATGACAACAGTGTCATCTGTGTACCTGATATTATTGATCACTTTTCCGTTTATAGTGATTCCACTGTTTTCTTTCTCCCTGAAAATTACCTCGAAATAAATCTTGAACAATAGAGGTGATAGTATACCACTCTGGCGAACGCATTTCCTGATTGCAGTTGCTTCTGATTTTCCTTGGTCAATTTCAACATATGTAGTCTGATTCTAATACAGCATGCTGATAATGCGTACAAATTATTTTGGTCAATACCTGTTAATCTCAGATCTTTACCATCTTTTCATCTCTCATGTAGTTGAAGGTTTTTTTTTTTTTTGGAGTCAATAAAACATGGATACTGATAATAACTAAATTCCTCATGCATTATGTTTTAATGAGAAGTTGAGTTGTCATTCTGGTCCAGGCTAACTCAACAACAATCTCACAAAATCAAAGCTTGAATCATTGATATGCGCGCATTGATATAATTTTATCTGATGTTAGTGACGTCATGTATTGGACATAACCCAAATTTGCATAATGGGATAAAAAAATGGTATAATAATATTAAATACCCATTATGCATTCTATATGACAGATCTTTGTGAGTGGTAATGCATGTGGTTATATAAAATCAACTGTTTAGTTTTTTGACCTCCAGTAGTTTCAGAAGTATAAAGGACTGCTTAATTTAATTTTAATTTCAGCTCCAGATTAATACATCAGAGGTCAAGTTTATGTCGTGATACATGACGTCACTAACTTAGGATCAAATGATTGTATCAATGTGCATGTGATTAAAGCTTTGATTTTGTAGCGGCAATATAAGCGGAGATTGTGGTTAGGTTGAAATTCAGCCTGGAGCAGGATGAAAAAGTCACAGCAAAAGGCATGTGGAATTTAGTTATTATCAGTTATTTAAGCAGTTTTCATAATCACTATGTCACATTGTGACTTCACATATCGCGATGTAACCTGTTTTCTACATCAGAACCTACAAACACTGTCCTGTCAGTCAGAAATATGGTACACACGTTCCTTAAGCGGTAATATTTGACTAAAAGTGTAGAAAGTAAGCTTCAAATATGAAGCAAAATCACTTGAAATGTGACTAGATGTGTACATGTTATTACACAAGAAATACACATTAATAGCTGTTGATATTTATTCCATGTATTTTTAAGTCTTCATTGTTGAATAAAAACTGCTTTTCACATGCAAATTGCAGGTACTTAAAGAAAGTGAAATATCTGTAACGTTTACAATTTCTCTGTGCGTAACTGGCATATTGGATTTCACACTAAGATATATTGCATCACATCCTACCTTCCAAGGGTGATAGATGGTTTCTAGCATAACTGATGGTTGATACAGAGCATTTAAGTTAGTTAGATTTTATGATTCTAGCAATTGTGGGTAGGTTAAAATGTCACCTGGACCAAGAATTAGTAGTAAGAAGTACATTGAATAATTATCAACAGGTAATAATCACTATTTCTTGTGCAAGTAAAGTGTGTTACCTTAATTTTTTATTTATTTTTTAATTGCAATGGGCATGTTCTCTGAAAGTTATGGTCGATCAAAAGCATTTATGGATGAATGATATTGAAAGAATTTCCATGCATAAGGGAGTGGAAAATTTTCTTTTGTGGATAAGGGTGTCAGGATTGAAAAGTGTGTAAAGTATGTGAAGTGATGAATAATTTTCTAAAAATGCTGAAGGAATTTAAAATTAAAATTTGTAAATTGCAAAAGTAGACGGTCAAATTACATAAGACAATAAAAAAAGAAGTGGGGTAAATAAATAACTGAGGGAATTGCCACCGGAACGAGTGCTCCATTGCATTTATATAAGAGTGTTGTCCATAAAATAAGGTTCCCAATGATTTTTTCACAATGTAGAACATGTTTATTTGCTTTGAATTATACATTTTTGGAAAAATTTAGACTTCTTCCTATTTTTCACCATAATTGCCATTGAGGTCAATGTATTTTTGCTTGCAGTGTACCATCTTCTTTATGCCCAAGTCATAGAATTCTCCTGCCGCACTAAGAAGTTACCTTAACACCTCTTCTTTCAGCTCCTCTCTGCTTCTGAATTGATTCACAACCAGGTCTTTCTTCCATTCAGGGAAGAGATGGTTATCACTTGGGGCTATGTCCAGGCTGTAGCGTGGATGTGTGACAATTTCCCATCCAAATTGGTTGAGAAGATTGGTTGTTACACAGACTGTGTGTGGACGAGCATTGTCGTGAAGGAAACGCGCTCCCCTCATGAGCATGCCTCTCCTCTTGTTTTGAACTACATGGCACAGGTTCTTCAACATTCCACAGTAGCGGTCAGAGCATGAATTCATGTAGCAATAACCACTTCCTGTCCCAAAACACGCTCGCCATCACTTTGCCAGCAGACAGTGTTTGCTTGAACTTCCGTGGCTTCGCTTCTTTGGATGTTTCCACTGATGGGATTGTTCCTTTATTTTTGGCATCATATAGTGGACCATTTCTCACCCTCAGTAGCAATTGAATCCAAGAATTCTTCGCCTCTGGTTTCACAAGCTTGAAGAAATTCATGGGCCACTTCAACACGTTGCTGTTTATGGTCTTCCATAAGCATTCTTCGTACCCATCTTGCACAAAATTGGCATACCCTAAATGGTCTGTCAAATTTTTGCCAATGGTAGTCTTGCTGACATCAGGGATCATCTCACAGAGCTCCAGAACCACCAACTTTTGATCTTTCAGTATTTCTTCTTCTACTTTCGCAGTTATTTCGTCCAGAACGTTGTTCGTCATGGACATCTGTTAGCCCATCTGCTCCATTTGCACACGTGTTGTATGCTTATAACTTTTCTCTGTAGACTTCACACAATTGGGAATGAATTTTAGCACACAAAAAACAAATTACAGAGTGTAATTCGCACCTGGCACTCGAAGTGAATGGGAGCACCATCTCTCACTGTTGCTCAGCCAAGACTGAGCATCGCAGACAGTTCACCGGGATGGAGATTGGGAGAGGGGGAACCAAGATACACGCCAGTGTTGCTGGATCATGACTGCAGAATCTTGGGAACCTTATTTTATGGACAGCCCTCATATATAAGAAGAGATAGTATGGTGGATCACATTTCAAGGTATGCTATACTAGTCAATGTTTAAAGTAGTAAGTGGAGTAGTTGAAGTAAAGAAAAGTGGAGGAGAAAAAAACCAGTCTCTTCATACGAGGTATGTACAAAAAGAAACCGAACTTCTGCTGTAATTGCTTTATTGCTCATCATACTAACTTTTACACACTGTCCCCTACAAAGTACTGTCCTTCACTATCAATGCACCGTTGCCATCATTTTTTCAAGTTTTGGAACGGCTCCTGGAATGCAATTTCGCCGATTGTCTTGAATTTCTTCTGTGGTCTGGAAACGACGTCCTTTCAAAGAGTTTTTTCAGTTTTGGGAAGAGAAAAAAGTCTGCCGGAGCCAAGTGTGGAGAATAGGGTGGCTGAGGCACAACGGGAGTGTGATGTTTTGCCAGATAATTCGTGACAAAGAACGATGCGTGAGCAGGTGTGTTGTCATGGTGCAACATCAATGACTGATTCTCCCACATTTCAGGCGTTTTCCTACCCAGAGCATCTCTCAATCGTGTCAGAATTTTCTGGTAGACTTCCTTGTTTACTGCTTGACCACGTGGTACAAATTCATGGTGCACAACTCCTTTGCAATCAAAAAACACCACCATCATCACCTTGATGTTCGACCGACTCATCCACGCTTTCTTTGGTCGAGGAGATCCTTTCCCCACCAATTCTGAAGACTGCCTCTTCGTTTCCACATCGTACCCATAAACCCATGTTTCACCGCCTGTAATGATGTTCTTGAGGAAGTTTTCATCCTCATTTCCTTTTTCAAGCAACTCCTTAGAGATCCTAACACGATTCTCCTTCTGTTCGTCCGTCAACAAGCGCGGCACCAGTTTTGCACTGACACGAAGCATTCCAAGTTTTTCTCTCAGGATGTGATTGCAAGAGCCTACACTTATGCCAACTTCTTCAGCAACCTCATGGACACTCAAACGGTGATTTTCACGAATCACAGTGCGAACCCTCTCAACATGGTGGTCGGCTGTTGACGACCAGATTTTGGATCGTCGGTAATCGAACTGCTGCCCTCCTTAAAGCGCTTAAACCATTCATAGCACTGTGTTCGGCTCATGCGGTCATCCCCGTATGCTTGTTTAAGCATTTGAAGTGTCTCGGTAAAAGTTTTCCCAAGTTTAACACAAAATTTCACACAGACGCGTTGCTCATCCAATTCCTTCCTTCTCGCTTTCTCACAAATCCGACGAGCTCTCTGCGCACAACCTCACTCAACTGGCTGTCACTCGTAAACTAATGCAGCAACCGTAGTGCGACAAGAGGCAATCTCTTGCCGAGATATGTCACTAGTGTGCACAGAAGTCAGAGAATTTTATCTGCAGCCATTAGCGCACTATTTAATTAGTTCAGTTTCTTTTTGTACACACCTGGTATGTGTCAATGTTTATACACTAGTGAAGAGAGTTCAGGAATTTAAGACGTAATAATGTAGTTGGAATCAAATTTTTTTAAAAATGAGTAAAGTTTTTATTAATGGTACACTAAGGCATCCATATCCCCTTCACTTGAGAGATCAATAAGTATGAAGTCTGGAAGCAGATCACCCTTAAACACAAGTTTTACAAAAGATATATACCTGGAAACATCCAGGATACAGGCAGATACCAGCTGGATTATATCATGGTCAAACAGACATTCAGGAATCAAGTTCTAGACTGTAAAGCATACCCAGGAGCAGACAAAGACTCTGACCATGATCTGATAGCTATGAAGTGCAGGCTGAAATTGATGAGAATAAAGAAGCAATGCAAGCAGAATAGACTGGAAGTGAATAAATTGAAACATTCTATCACAAGGGAAAATTTGCAGAATGGACCGAGCGTGGTGGGTGAACGGTTAGCACTGTGCCTCGCATTTAGGAGGACGCTGGTTCTACGTCTACATATATACTCTGCAAATCACAAAACTGTGGGTGGCAGAGGGTGCTCAGCACCAAACCTAATCTCTTTGTTGTGCATTCCAATCCCTAATGGTACGAGGAAAAAAGGAATTCATATAAGAATCAGTGCGGCACCCTATTTCTCTAATTTTATCTTTCCTGTCATGCCGACCCAAATAGGTTGGTGGACGAAGTATTTCACTACACTTGTAAGTGAAAGTGGGAGTATGCATGTTTACCAATAAGTTTATACGAAACGTGCGTCGTCTATCTACCAGAGACTCCCAGCCTAGTTTACTAATCAGTTCTGTAACGCTTTCATAAGGACTGTAGCAAGCGGTCACGAATCGAGCGGCTCTTCTCTGTACTTTCTCTGTACTCTCAATCAGCCCCTTACGATACGGATCCCAAATGGCACAACAATAGTCCAAATGTGGATGCACAAGAGATTTGTACGCTATCTCCTTTGTTTGTTCATTACAATTTTTCAAAATTCGACCTAGGAACCGCAGCCTAGAATTAGCTCTACCTACCAACGAATTAATGTGTAAGTCCCATTTCATGTTCCTTTGTACTGTTACTCCCAAATATTTCATAGAATCGACCACATCAATAACTGAACTGTTTACCTCGTATTTCTGAACAATTGGATTCTTTTTGTTAGTTATGCTCATTGTCTTACACTTTTTACAATTTAGTGTGAGTTGCCACTCAGCGCACCATGCCAAAATAACATCCAGATCACGCTGAATTGCTAAACAATCGGCCAAATTCCTTACTTCCCTGTAAATAACCGCATCATCAGCAAACAATCTAAAAAGGCTTTTCACTTTGTCTCCGAGATCGTTTATAAAAATTAAAAAAAGAAGTGGTCCTATTACACTTCCTTGAGGTACACCCGATGTGACATCTAGATTAGAAGAACTTTCTCCTTCAACAACGACATACTGTGATCGACCAGTTAGAAAATCCTTTATCCATTCGCAAAGCTGATCCGATATACCGTACGCTCGTAGTTTCGCTAAAAGGCAGTTGTGTGGCACAGAGTCAAAGGCTTTCTGAAAATCTAAAAAAATTGCATCTACTTGTGAACCTGCATCAATAACTTTCATTACATCGTGTGTAAATAGGGCCAGCTGTGTTTCACATGATCTTTTCTTCCGAAATCCGTGTTGATTTGTTGTAAGCAAATTATTTTCATCTAGGAAATTCATAATGTTCGAACATATAATATGCTCCATAACTCTACTACAAACAGATGTTATAGATATGGGACGATAGTTTCCAGGATCGCTTCGATCACCTTTCTTGAAAATTGGAGTTACTTGCGCTATTTTCCAGTCTGAAGGTACTTTTCGCTCTTCTAGGGATTTACTGAATATATCAGACAGAAATGGCCCGATTTCCGCTGCATACTCTGAAAATACTCTTACTGGAATACCATCCGGGCCAGGTGCTTTTCCCCACTTTAGGAGCTCTAATTGCTTTATGATACCTGCAGTATATATTCGTAATGATTCCATCTCCAACTCGACACGACGTGGTAAAACGGGAATGCTAAACTTATTTTCGTCAGTAAATGAATTTTTGAATACAGTATTTAGTACATTAGCTTTATCGCGGCTTTCAATAACCTCGGACCCTTCGCGAACTAGTGGTGGAATATTGCTGTTGGTACAACTGACTTTACGAACATACGACCAAAATTTCTTTGGGTTTTCTGCAAGACTCTTAGAGAGAGTGTTTGAATGAAAATCGTTGAAGGCCTCACGCATCACATTCTTCACACGTAGTCTTAACTCAGCCAAGGTTTCTAAATCGCTGCGAGACCTCTTCCTTTTGTAGCGTGCGTGTATCCTTCTTTGTTTTTTGAGTAATCTTTTGACTTCGCATGTGTACCACGGTGGATCATTCTCCCCATTTATTTTCCGCTTCGGTATATGTACTTCCATACCTTCCTTGACTATATGTATAAATCGATGCCACATCTCTTCAACGGTGTCCTTTTTTAACTTAAAGTTATGGTAATTATTCCTCAGGTAGGTTCTAAAACACTCCTTTGAGGCCTTACTGAATCTGTATACAATCCGTCCATTTCCCCTTTTTCGCTTGGTCATTAATTTGATAGTCGCAATTACCACTTTGTGATCGCTTATTCCAGTGGTCGTTGAAATGTCGGTGAATAATTCTGGCCTGTTGGTAACCAGCAAGTCTAAAATGTTTTCGCTACCGTTATGACACCGCGTAGGTTCATTCACTAGCTGCTCGAGATGATTATCGGAGAATAAATCTAGAATTACTTCAGAAGCTGCCTTATCCCTGCTACCAGTAATGTGAACATAATTTCGCCAGTCGATATAAGGCAGATTGAAGTCGCCTCCCAGAATCATAGCATGATCCTGAAAACGGCTAGCTATACTGTTAACATTACTTCTTAATTCCTCGGCGATAGCTATGTCAGAATCGGGTGGACGGTAGAAGGCGCCTATGACAAGTTTTGACCCAGCAACATTGAGTTTGGGGTCCTCAAACTCGGATGACTGCACAATCCCATTTGATTGTTGTGGCATAGATCCTCCTGCTACATGAGAGTCCATATCATTTGAAGGAGATGAAACTTCATCATCTTCACATTCTACTAACTCTTTATGATATATAGATAGAGCTTTATGAGACTGGTGAGTTAGTATGAAGATGGGCTTTATGAAACTGGTGAGATTCGACACCGAGCGTGGTGGATGAACGGTTAATGTTCTGGTTTCGCATTTGGTAGGACG